>JAZKJV010004189.1:0-600000 GCA_037367405.1 Ottelia alismoides | reverse complement strand
AAGACTAAAGGCCAGAAGAGCAGGATCAGATCTCCAGGCCTATACTGACCTGTCAGACCACTCTTCAAGTCGTCGAGCGTCGGAACTCTTCTCCCTCTTTTTTCTGGCAATTTCTTGGCCTGAGGCTGTAGTGGAATGCTGACAACCAAACCTCGATCGCTCTACTTACCTGCAGACAAGCGATGCCCTCGATCGCACCACTGATAGTCTATAGCAGGACTGGTAGGACTCCTAGCCTTTAGAGAAGGCTAACCAGCGCTAGTTAGCCTTCAGCCTGCGAAAGAAATAGTGGATTGTGCTTACCCGAGAGGCACTTATTCAATGTGAAATGAAGGAAGGTATACGCTTTTGGCCCCGCAAGCGAAAGGCACTGTGTGCATAAATCACCGAACAGAGGCCGAAACCTAAGGCAGAAGGGAGAAGTAGAAAGAACAGTGACTTACGGAAAGATAGCGATAGAGGTAGCAGGGTTCAAGTTATTATATAGTTCGTGAAAGTAGTTTTTAGCGCAATTTAGCTAACAATCTTCTCGGAAAATCTCATCCGTCATAGACCTTCCAACGTCACTATAAGCTCGCTTCCTCATGCTGGATAGGCAAAGAAGAGACCCCCGACTAATATGTAATTAAGTACTACTAAATCTTTTAGACCGATCTTTCTCTCGACCTTTCCCTTTCTTTGAATGCTAGAAACTGATTAGACCATTACCTAGGGCCTCGTATTCTACCGGGTCTCTGTGTCAGTCTCTCATTCGCATTCGCTCCTTCCTCGGGAACCCCTTGAACTCTCAAGCCTTATCAGAGGCCTCTAAACAGCTAATGAAGACGGGATTGACTTCATGCATGACTTTCCCCGGGTAAACCTGCTGCCTCCTTGAATCTATCGGTCTCGATGAGGGCGGAGCGCACCACGGGATGCTTTGTGAACAGGCTGGTCCCGCAGCTTTTATATGACCCCTAAGGTTGCTTCTTCTTCTCTTTCTTTTTCCACTCGTCGACTTTCGCAAGACGGCACAAACCTAGTAGGAAAAGCCGGGGCCCTGCGGTGAACTGATGACTCTTATGCTCCAAGAGTTTGAACAACCAAAGCTATTGAACCCTCCATTCATCACTGCTTTCGCACATATATTTAATAAAAGTCTGCAACATAGAGAAAACCCAGTCCTATCCCACTCACTGAACCCTGCAGGTGCATCAGCCTTTTCTTTCTTTTTGAGTTTAGTGAGCAAAATTGTCCGTCATCGAGCACGCGCATTTCACGATAGTCCAAGAGCTGCACCTCTGTCTACTACTGAACCCCCTGCTTCCACTAGTGACGCAGTTGATGCCCTCTCTCTATCCTCACTCTCAAATCTTCCCTCATTTTCTTTTATGGCTATTTATGGTCTTGGAATTTTCTCAGACGGGTTGACTATGAGAAGGGCAGTCATCACTCTTCTCTTCCATCTTGCGGAAAGGCGATTGCGGTTGAAAAAGATCTTTGGATAACATTGACCATTCTCTAGTTAACCTGAAGCTCCTACCCGCTCGACGTGAGGCGAGAATAGTCCCGTCCCCCTTCCACCTTCACTCGACGATAGGCTAAGCATGTACGTCAGGCCCGACACGCTTCCGCAATAAATAGAATGAGAAAGCGAGAGTTCTCCGTCGGGTGTCTTGCGAGATCCCTTCTTTCTCTCTCGTGCCCTTCTGGGCGAAATGCGGAATGTACGACATGAGTTCTAATCTACCGCTCCGTGAGTATCTTCACCTTCCCACCCTCAGGAAAGCGATGCGGCGACAGATATATATTTCAAAGCCCGAATATGAATATCTAGTTGGCTTGTTTCATGTTTTAGAGGGGGCGAGTGCGAGTGTTAACTCCTGTCTTGCGACCTCGACCACTAGTTCTTAAGGGCCCGAGACAAGCAAGACTGGTAATAAGAAAGTCGGCGGGGAGGGTGACAACCACAACACACTGTCTTGTTCCAAGGGCTAGACAAGAGGGGAGCTCATGCTGTCTTTGTTAGGCTTTCCACTCCGGAAGTTGAAAGCGACATATGGATAGTGAAAATAGGCTTCGTCCCGCACCAGAGATAGCCTCTATCAATAATCTCAGTCATCTGTCCATTCTCGCGGCTCTATCTTTTATGCTGAAATCCTGATAATGAGGCTGGCGGGAAGTCTCTCTTGGGTGCAAAGTCTAAATGCAAATCCTGCTTGATGATGCCCCATAGTCATGCTCTGATCCTCAATCTCTGGTATATATATGGGTTAAAGGAGGCTACTCCCTAGATGTAGCCAATTGGCTACTCCCACCTCTATTTTTCCATATATTTTTTATTTTTTTGAAAAATAAAAATATGTAAATTCATAACTATATTCCCCGAACATGTCATTCCAATTTCGTCAGAAACAGAGACTCCTATGCCATCCATTTGAAGGGGGTCAATTTCAGCAATTCTGAGACCGTTAAAATTTGACAGTCTTGATGGAGGGGATAAAAGTCTCGAATTAAGTTGAATTTTGAATAACATCATGATGACATATTGTGATCTAAATTCCAATAGGTTTCATTTCAGAAAAAATAAAAAAATATAGGAGAAAAGGGGTGGGAGCATGTAAGTTGGCTACAACCATGGAGCATACTCCCTTTTCCCTATATATATATAGGAAAGGGAGCCTACTTTGTTTTACCTACTTCACATCTATTTTTCATAATTTTTTTCATTTTTTTGAAAAATACCACCGTAGATTTTCATAACTATATCCCTCTAATATGCCATTCAAATTTCGTCAGAAATAGAGACTCCTACGGCCTCCATCCGACAGTCATTGTTTAACGGTCATGGATTTGTTGTATTTTACATGTTCTGGATGGAGGCTGTAAGAGTCTTTGTTTCTGACGAAATTTGAAGGACATATTAGAGGGATATAATTATAAAAAACCACGGTGGCATTTTTCAAAAAAAAAATAAAAAAAATTAGAAAAAATAGATGTGAAGTAGGTAAGGTTATCTACTTCACAAAGTAGGCTCTCTTTCCTCATATATATATATATAGTATATATATATATATATATATATATATATATATATATATATATATATATGGGGTTGATGGGGCTGCCCCTTGGGGGCAGCCAACATGGCTGCCCAGCCCCATTTTTGGGCAATTTTTTTTTATTTTTTTTGAAAAATGTCGCCATGTAAATTCACTCCTATATCCCTCCTATATGCCATTTGAATTTCATCAGAAACAGAGACTCCTATGACCTCCATCTAGACAGGGTCGATTTAAAAAATCCTGCGACCGTTAAAAAAATAACGTCTGGATGAAGGCCGTAGGAGTCTCTGTTTCTGATAATATTGGAATGACATATATGAGTGATATAATGATTAATATATACGGTGATATTTTTCCAAAGAAATAAAAAAATTTGCGAAAAATAAGGTGGGGGCAGCCATGTAGCCATGTTGACTACCCCTAAGAGATAGCCCCATTTTCCCATATATATATATATATAGAGAGAGAGAGAAAGAGAAAGAGAGAGAGACTCCTATGTTATGTTTTACGTATATAATATCTACCTCTTTCTTACCTTTCAAATCAACCGAACAAGAATAAAAGACAAGCTTTACTAACCCTTTATCTCTTTTTCACTTGAATGGTGGTACGTTAGGATGCTTAGCTGGCATCGTTAAAGACATGGTTTGCCTTTGACACCTTGACAAGCGAGTTCAAATTGCCTAATGTCTCACGGAGAGGTTAGATATTGACGGCGAGGAAATCACCCACTCATCGCGTAATTATTTACATGCCTTCAAGGGTAGGCAGGGAAGGTGGACGGGCACGCACAAACAAAGACCTTTAATTACTCTATCAATAGATATCAGTATCACTGTAACAAAATGCGTCTATAGTGCTGCTTTTTTAAAATTATTTTGTTGTTAAATACATAATAATGATATTATTTATTATGAAATTATAATTTATACTTGAAATTTACGATATATGTTATATCTGTTGCTATATTTTTAATGATGATGCACATAGCAATGACTATCCATTGCTATTTTTTAAAATTTATGCTAAACATCGTTAATTTTTTAGTTCAGAATTCAGCATTTATTGGCTTTTTTTTGAAGAAATTGGTAATGAATAAATGTTGTTATATAGACCATCGTTAAAAATATAGTACCGAATATAACATTCTTAGCTAACTTCGAATAGAAAAATAATTTGACAACGAATAACATTATCGTTTCTTCCAAACAAATAATTTGTTAAATTTGTACCCAACCGATTCTAACTTGACTTTAACTTTTTTTCTTTCGATTTTTCCTTTTTAATAAAACTTCAATCTAAATATTTTTTCATAACATGGATGTTTGTGCATCCAAAATTTAGTTTCATTCCTTTTACTTCGTAATATTGCAACAAATATTGGCATGTGACAACAAATAATTTGAAAATTTATTATCATATCTTCTGATGGTAAACTCATAACAATGAATATTATCTTTCCTAAAATTTTATTTTATTCATTTAATTTGCAACAATATCATATTCATCACTAAAGTTTTACAATTATCCGTTTGGTTTTTTGTTAAAATAAAGTACTAATCGCAAAAGAAAAATGATGAATAATCGTTATTGTATAATTCATTATTAGTAATTAAACAGAGGGGTAAGTGTAGTTGTGGAGGTAAGTGTGTTATAGTTAAAAGTTCTGATTTTTCTATAAAAGCTGGTATTTTGCCACCACAAACTCTGAAAACTTTGTAAATTACATTTTTGGTCATGCATTCTTCGTAACTATTGTCTAAACCCTGCAAACTTGTTAATTCTTAAACTACGGATCTTGACAGACTCCGTGATTAACTCTTGGAGGGGTTGAGGTGAAACAATTAGCAAGTTTGTGGGTTTTATGTGATAATTACAAAGAATAAATGATTGAGAATTCGGGAATGCAAATCAAGATGATGAGTCACACAATGAAAATTTGAGAACATGTGATCGAAAGAACGTTGATACAAGTTTCCAAAGTAAAAGAAAACAAATTCGAATTCATTAACCTCATAAAGATATGTATGACAGGGTTCATTTTTTGTAAGGATACAATCCGAGAATACTGACTATTTTGACATCATTGGTTTGTATCAATGTTTAGTTTTAAATCCATTCCTTTTTACTTTGATTATAGACGAGTTGACGAGTCACATTTATGATGAGATACCTTGGTGTATGTTATTCACTGTTGATATTGTGTTAATTGACGAGACTAGAGATTAAGTAAATGAGAATCTTGAGGTTTGGAGGCATGCATTGGAGAGTAAAGATTTCATATAAGTAGAGCTAAGACTAAATATTTGGAGTGCACTTTTGATGGAAGCAATTGTGAAGGAATCGATTTGAAGATTGACGACGATAACATTCATAAGAAAGATTCTTTTAGATACTTGAGATCTATTTTGAAATATGACAAAGAAATTGATGGAGATGTTTTTTTTGAAGTCTAAAAAGAGGGGGATACACTTAGTGATGTTCGCCCCAACTATATTAAAAAAGCAAAGTTAAAAGGATGTTTACAAGGTATCACCCGAGATACCAAACATGAAGCTAAACCAACACCCAATTGATGGAGATGTTACTAATAGAATGGAAATCAGTTAAAGTGGAGATGAGTCTCTGCTGTTCTTCATGATAAGAAGATTCCTTTGAAATCAAAGTAAAATTTTACAAAGCAACCGTGAGACATGCTATACTCTATGGATCTGAATGTTGGCATGTGAACCATAGACATGTGCAGAGAATGACAGTAGCCGAAAAAAATACCGAGGTGGATGTGTGGACACATATGTAAAGATCAGATTCAAAACGATACAAGTTGGTGTAGCTCCGATTAAGGATAAGATGCGAGAAAATCACTTAAGGTAATTTGTCATTTACAAAGGAGGTCAACTAATGCACCGTCGAGGAGATGCAGATTTTCGGATGTTGAGCCGGTTAAGAGAGGGTGAGGAAGGCCCACAACATATTGGAAAGAAACTATACGAAAGGATCTTAATTTTTTGTATCTAAGCTCGAGAATGATCTGAGATAAATTTGAATGGAGGTAAAGAATCCATGTAACCAATCATACTTAATGTGAGAAAATACTTTATTGTTGTTTTGTAAGATCGAGAAGATAACTTACAAAACTTTCAAATTTCGTGGAGTTAAGGGTTTGATTTAAAAATTATGCGAGAATCCACTGAAATTGACCCAATTCAATTCCCGCAAGTAGCGGTAGTTTGACGGTGACATTGCCATTGGTCAATACAAACGGCTCGATCGCTCCATTGGAATCAAATCAAGGGCTGTTTTGGACTCTGCCAAACTCCAGCGGTGAGGGGCGAACTCCACTACCTTTTTTTGGTGCTTCTACGGCAGAAATTGGGTAGACATCACATCCGACGTACTTTTTATTTTGCTCTTACGTGAACTGGATTATTTATTTATTTTTTGAGTAAATTACACAAAAATCTCTGAACTATACATCTGATTTGAATCTCGAACCTAAACTTTAAATGTAACAATTTGATATTGAATCTTATTTGTCTCAATGTGATTTTGAGTTGGTGTGGATCTAACTAATGTAGAATAAATCAAGCTACACAATAATGAACGAGCGATGCGCAAAGCAGCTTTTGCATCAAATGCTGCTTCAGTCTCCAGTCTAAGTTGCTCAACTGCCCCATCTCTGCTTCAACAGACCAACCAGCTCGCCTCACACGTTAGCATCCCGGGTTGTTACCTCTAGCTTCCTCCTTTCTTGTATAAGCCCGATGGTTTGACAGAGTAAGGGACCAAGAATTTGTAATGTTAATCCATCTGGACCTTGAGGGTTGAGACTAATACAATAGTCAAGACATTGAGACCGGTCTTAAAGAATGGGTACCACATTACTGCTTTTCAAAGTTCATGTACAATATTGAAATTACGTGTAATATTCAAGGTCTTTTTTGTAATTTCCTCCATTTTTTTATCTCAAATTTGCACATGTGTATGATTTTAATTCATGATTACGTTATCACGAATGTTCTAGGATAAAGCATTGATATATTCTAGAATTTGCGTACACGTCCCCTTCTGTACTGAACATGGAGTGGAGGGCAATGCATCTCACTTTTCCTATGTCTCATTGTCATAATATGCGATCTTATAATATTAGTTTGGGTCATGGTTGCTAGGTTGGGTCTCTGATTAAAGATTATTCGGATTTAAACAGATTTTAATCGGTTTTAAGATTTTTTTATTATTTCAAATACATAAATCATTTTATATGTATATGCTATGTATTTACATAGATTTCTTCATTTTTATACTATCATAATGGAAAAGAATTAATTGAATTTAAATAAAATATTAAGCATATTAGAATAAGTTTTCTTTTAAAAAAGCAACAAAAAAAATATGGTATTTCCAAGCAAAAATTGATTGACTAGTTGATCTAGTCGGAATTGGTCAATATTCGGTTGGCCATTCCATCGACTCGACTAGTCGAACATACTAGTCGGGCTAGTCGAGGGACTTTTACAACAGTGGTTTGGGTAAAATGGGGCTTCCCTGATGGGACCTAACCTCCCCCCACCATTTTTCTTATTTTTTATTTTTTGAAAAATATTTCTGTAGATTTTCATAACTATATCCGTAAATTACATCATTCAAGTTTCGTGAAAAAAACTCTCCTACGACCTCCATCGAGACAGGGTCAATTTCAACAATTTTACGACCGTTAAAATGACTGTATGGATGGAGGCCGTAGGAGTCTCTGTTTCACACGAAGTTTGAATAACATAATATATGGATATAGTGATGAAAATCAACAGATTCATTTTTCCAAAAAAAAAAATAGAAAATATAAGGTGGGGAGCCAAGTTAGTCCCTTCCAGAGGGTAGCCCATTGTTCCCTATTAGTTTTCGAACATTACTAAAAATAGCCTATGTCTATGCATAGCCTCATTTATCAAACGTGATAAAGAGGGACCGGTCTTATTTTTTTATTTTAGATACAATCGTTTCCGCAACCCTTTATATAGATGCTAAGCCCTGAAGCTGAAGTTTGCTGCTTTTATTGTTACATTAAACAAATGAGTATGTTAATCGGGGATCAATGCAGATATGATGTTCTTTTTTTGTAATTTACTATTATTTTTTTGGCATATATGCAAGTAACCGATTCACTCAAATCAGTTTACCGACATGAAGATTTACAAATAAGATAGAAAGTAAGGACAACGAGAAATCCACGGTGAGATAAAAATGGTACACGATATAAACGATCACTTGAAGACGATGTTCTCCTCGGAAGATATGCATGGCCACCTACACGTAATTCAAATCATGGGATGGGAGATTCTTCAAGTAGCTTAACCAAACCATCAATGAGGATCTCTGTGATTAATGATGCCTTTCCAGCCAATATTAATCACATCATTCCTTCCAAACTTACAGCAGAAAAATACTTTCTATGGAGAGCTCAATTTGTGTCGCTTTTTGGTGCATATGATCTGATGTTCATCATCGACGGGTCTGTTCCATCTCCTTCCCAGTTTTCTCAAGGATCGGCTGATCCTTAGATGGTTAATTTCATCAAATTTCTGAAGATCTATGCTCTCAGGTCGTAGATCTGACATCTGCAAATGCCGTCTGTCTTTTTTAGAAAGCTATTTTTCCACTGAAACCAAGGCCAATGCATTTCACTATCGATGGAGTTAAGTATGCGTAAGAAAGACGATCATTCTATCTCTGATTTTGCTGCTAAAACAAAGGCATTATGGACTGGAGCCATATTATGATTCAGTTGTGGGTACTATTATTAGTCCGGCTGGAAACCTCTGTTACGAGGAAGCGGTTCCTTAATTGGGCATCCGACGACCCTCAAAGGGGGTTGGGGATGACTGTTGCGCATCCAGATACTCATCGAGCGGCTCTCCTGCGTTACAGCAGATATTGTAATAGCAGAAGATCCACGCTCATGTTATAAACATGCTGTTGGCCTACTTATGAGTTGGATGCCTCCATTCATCAGGTTCAATCTTTTGTCCCTTCCACTAGATTCAATCAAAGGGAGGAAGAGGAGGCTATGCTGGAAATCAGATTTTTCACAGAGGCAAACCTTTTATTAATCAGTAGTGGTAGATCAAATGAATCTCAAAGATAAATTATAATAACTCATATTGCAGAAGTGTAAGAACGGCACACGTGATATAAACCCTAAATAATAATAAACATGCTCAAAGGAGTCATGGTCATAAGTTCCCAAAGAGGTTTAAAGAAGATGTTTAGTTTGTCGAGGCGAACCATGCTCGAATCTAGGAGGGACGAGATAGGCGTGCATAATTTCATGAGTTTTCTTTGTAGAAAAATCACATCATTTAAGGATAACTCCCTATTTCTGATCATTTGATCTTAACCCACTTAATTTCTCATGAACATAAACATAAGGTAGATAAAACTAATGAGATTTCTGATGACAGGATAGTGTTTTATTTGAAATTTGTGAATTTTTATGGAATATATGCTTTTCAATGTCTTTGAGATTTTATTATCTAGATATAATATTTTTTTTGCTAGTTTTGGATATTTGGCAAGGCATGATAAAATGTACACTACATAGTATTTTGTACTTTTCAGTTAAAAAAATGGATTTTCAGTTAGTTTTTAAATTTGTTTTACAAATCTTATGGCTTTTTGATTTTGAAAAAAATGGGGAAAACTGTTATTTTGCAAATCAAAACTTTCGACAATATATATGTGGAGTCACGACGACAGAAATGAACTAATATGACGATTTTTAGACGACTGATTTGATTGCGACGGCTATCTGCCACCAATTCCATCGTCTAAATTCCAAGTGGACTCAAGCGATATGTCAAGATTGGCGTGAAATTCCTACGAGTACCATCTTTCTAAATAACTTGATATTTTTTCTCAACTCAACGAGATGCAACATTTAAAATTTCATGCCAATCACATGTTCTACTAATGATGTAATCATAACCAAGAGGAAATCATGTGTGAAATGATCGATCCATGAAGGTTTGAAAAGTAATTGTTCAATTCTTAGATCCATTAAAAAATTCAATCAAAGACTTCATCATTGTCAATTATATGTATTTTACCTGTCAGGTTCTTCAATCAATTAGTTGGAAAATATTAATATATTGCTTCTTCTTTTCTTTAGATTTCAGGCCATATGGTCTTAAGAAAACAAACATCAAATCTCAAATAATCCATTGTGGTGTGTGATTAGAATTGCTATTATATATTTTTAACAAGTCAACAGTAAGATTTTTACTGTCATTTTTCACAGATCTAGATTGACTGTTTTGATAAAACTGAAACTCAGACACTCTGTCAAACATTTATCTATAGACACTTTATAAATATTTTGAAAACTTATTGGTTAAAAATAATTTTGAAATTTTTTTTCAAAGGGTATGAAAAGATTTTTCAAAGTATTTTACAACCATTTTCCAAATCATTTGTAAAGTAATTTTCAAAATATTTTATCGAAACAAATTTTTACAAATGTTTCACAAAGATTTTTCAAACGGTTCAAAAGGTTTTCAAGATATTTTATAACTATTTTTAAATAATTTTGCAAAACATTTTAAACCAATTTATTAAAGAATTTACAACATATTTACAAAGAATTTTTATTCTATACCCTTATCCATTATTATTTTTTATTAGAAATATTAAAAAAGTATGAAAGTACGAGTTATGGCTAAAGTATATACATAGTGTATGACCCCTATACTTAGCGCAAACTATGTCCATAGTGATCAAAGAGCGGAAAGGAAGACGTACCTCATGCTAGGTATTGAAAAATCTATATTACAACGACTCAAATAATAAGTAGTCGACCATTTCTTCATACTTAGGATCAACTAATCCACATTATAACAAGTAGTACACAATGCAGATATGATCGAGGATTAGAATTTACAAAATCATCGGCTCATCCTGTCTCCTCCTATACTAAGGGTAAAGATGCCCTAAGTATATAACATAATATCAACAAGTCGAGAGACAGACGAGGGATCAAAGAATAAACACTCGAGTCACTCATCACCCCTATACTTAGGATGAAGAATATGCCAAGTATATCAGTGATGAAAGGGATAAATGAGTACAATGATAGAGGAAAGAATATACGAAGAAATGAAAATAAGAAAAGAAGAAAAGAAATGATATTTTTGGATTTTTTAAGTACATGATCCTTCAATTGTTGGAAGATCTTCTTGAAATATCACATTGATGGAGTCAAAAATGGACACGAATGCATCATGCTCAAGAAATGGCTTCAGCAATTGTCTGTTGACAATGAATGGTTGTGTGTTAGATGACAAACCAGATACCATGATACTATGATTGTCACGTACGTGTATGACTAAGAACGACACTGTTCACTTGCTCTTCAGCTTGCCTGAAAATAATTTCAACTTTGCATCAATCAACCACACCTCTTGACCAGACTCGAAAGCCTTCCTTTGATATTCTTATCATGCCATTTCTTGACTTTCTCATTGTATATCAGGTTGTTCTCGTATGCATAATCTCTAAACAAGTAATCATTTCAGATCAATCTTCTTATTCTTGTCGGCCTTCTTGGAATCCAAGTTACACATGTTGATTTCCCATAAGGATTTGTGAATGAGTTCCACGGGAAGGTGGCATGGCTTGCCATATACTACGGGGTAAGGAGACATGCCCAAAGGTGACTATACATAGTATGATAAGTCTAAAGAACTGAGTTGAGTAATTGTGATCAGTTCTTCCATTAAGGACATACAAGTTTCTATATAATTGTCTTGATCTCCATGTTTGAACATTCAACCAAGCCATTGGTCACTGAGTGGTAAGGAGAGGTGACACAGTGTTCAATGCCATACTCCTTGGTCAACTTCTTTACTTCCTTGTTAATAAAATGGTTGCTCCCATATGATATCAGAATCTTCGAAATCCTGAACTGTGATATGATGTTATCTTTGAAAAAACGACAAACCTTGCAACTATCGGCGACTCAAGTGGGGATTGCCTCCACCCAACGATTGACATAGTCAATGACAAGAAAGATATACTAAAAAACTAGGCTGTTAGGAAATAGGTCCATGAAGTCAATGCCCCAAGCTTAAAAAATATCAGAGATTTGGATGTACTTCATAGCATTGTATTGCTTGATCCGATTGTACCGCCTATCTTTTGACAATCAGTACATCCTTTAACATATTCAGTTGCATCCTTAAAGTGAGTCAGCCACCAAAGGCTGCATTGAAGCACTTTTTCGCCATTCTCCTCCTAGAATGGTGTCCTCATGCTTCAAGTTTGTGACAATGTCTGAGGATACCGATATACTCCCTCTAAGGAATGCACCTCCTTCAGATGCAATCTACTCCTTCATGAAATAGACATGGATCCTCCCACTGGTAAAAATGTAAATCTGACAAGATTTGTCAACTTTAAACTTCATCCAATCTTGTGGGGTTCTCTTTGAGATAATATAGTTCACAATATCGACATACGTGGGAAGCGAGGTGATAGACAGAATTTCCTCATCTGGGAAAGTCTCTGTAATTTGTATCATGTTCTGCTCAGGAGCATCTGTCATTATGATTCTGGAAAGATTGTCTGCCATCACATTATCGACTCCAGACTTATTTTGGATTTCTAAGTCAAACTCTTGGAGTTGAAGGATCCATCCGATCAAACAAGGTTTGGCATCCGTCTTGCTATGTAGGTACTTGATGGTAGAATGGTCTATGTACACAATGAATGTGGATCCGAGAAAATGTGATCTGATCTTTTCTAGCATAAAAAACTGCTAGCAGCTCTTTCTCGGTATAATTCTTCTGGGTTTTGTCTAATTTCATGCTAGCATATTGAACAGCAAACGGTAATCCATCCCATCTCTATCCTAACACAGCCCCAATAACATAATCAGAAGCGTCCGTCATGACCTTGAATGGGAGAGACTAATCCAATGGCTATAGGACATGTGCATGAGTGATCAACTCCTTCAACTGATTGAAGGCTTGGAGAACTCCATCATCTACAATAAATCGATCTCCTTGCCGAGAAGCTCAGTCAATGGTCGGGCAATTTTGCTGAAGTCTTTGATGAATCTTCTATAGGATCCCACATACCACGGAAATGACCTGACTCGCTTCATATTTGTAGGTAGCTCAAGTCTGGAAATCACATCCACCTTAGACATGTCAACCTTCATGCCTCGCTTGGAGATTATGTGGCCAAAATGATTCCTTCAGTCACCATGAAGTGGCTCTTCTCCCATGAGAGCATCATATTAACTTCACAACATCTTTGTAGAACTCGATCCAAGTATGCAAGACATTGATCGAATCTATCCTTGTAGATTGAGAAATCATCCATGAATACTACAAGAAACTACCGACCATATCTGGAATACTACCAGGATATACCTACGAAATGTAGCAGGTACATTGCACAATCCAAAGGGCATTCTTCCGAAGGTATATATCCCAAATGGAAAGGTGAAGATAGTCTTCTCTTGATCCTACAGAGCTATTGCAACTTGGTTATATCTAGAATACCCATCCAAGAAGCAGAAATATTTCTTCACGGCCAATCTCACGATTATCTGGTCAATGAAGGGTAATGGAAAACGATATTTCTTGGTATCTAAGTTCAAGCATCTGTAGTCCAAATAGACGTGCCATGACATGGGCACTCTGGTCGGAATCTCCTCTCCCTTATTATTTATTACAATCGTGATCCTCGATTTCTTCAAAACCACGTGTAACGGACTTACCAATTTTTAATCGGAGATGGGATATATGAATCCAGACGAACACCATTTAGTGATTTCTTTCCTTTTACCTCATGAAGATTTGGATTCAGCTAGCGTTGAAATTTACAGAAAGGTTTATTGTCTTCTTTCAGATAGAAGTGATGCAAGCATAATGATGGATTAATCCCATGGAGATCCACGATCTTCCAACATATGGCCTTGCGGTTTCTTTCTAGAACCTCAAGCACATGATATTATTGATCCATGGTTAGATAAGAAGTGATAATGATCGGGAACATGTTAAGCTCACCCACAAGGAAGGCGTACTTCATGTTGGATGGCAATTGTTTGAGCTCTGAAGGTGTCTGAGTCGACTCAGTAGTGACTTCAACAACTGTACAGGTTGCTGGTATAGGTGATGACACGAAAATCGACGCGGTCGAGAGAGGGAAAATAATATGTAAGTGATGTCGTCGTTCTCAACCGCGAGATTCGGTCAACAAGAAAAATAAATGAACCACTTAAGAATAGATAAATCGATCAAGAACAATATAAGCGGCTTTTCGCTATTCTTTTTTCCTGGTATAGCGACCAGGGTCGAACACAAGGAGCACGTTTAAAAAAACTCAGCAGTTAAATTTCAAAGATATTTTTTAGTGGTTTTTGGATTTTTTAATATTTTTATTTTCAAAATAAAATACGAAGAATAAAAACACAAAACACCACACTCTTTTTGGATTTTTCAAGAATTTTCTACAATTTTTGTAAGATTTTTCGTATTTTGCAATTTTTTTTGGAGTTTTATAAATGGAAAATGCACAAAAAATGGTCAGAAAATTAAAGAGATCAAAACACAGCTACAAATTTTTTTTAGAATTTTTATGCTATTTTATTATTTTCTTTTATGAATTTTTAAAGTTTGACAAGCAAAAAGATACTGTTTTTTATTTTTTTAAGTATATCAAATGGCAATAAAAATAGATGAAAAATTTATACAATGAAGTACACAGCAGGAGTATGCATGAGTTTTTGCAAAATTTTTGGACCCATAAAAATATTTATTTCAATGCAAGAGAGTAAGCAAATTTGAGTCTGCAGTACAGGGACCAAATTGCAAATTATTCAGAGTTTTTCATCAAAAATTAACAATAAATAAAGCAAGATAAAATCTAAAATTTACCCAAGATATGCATGCTTTGCACATGCTCAAGTTGGAGGCAGGGAGCATTATGTGATTTTTGAAACCATAGAAGGTATCCTCAATATTTTTCCAATTTTTTAATAGACCCCCATAGGCCTTCTTCTTGTTCCTGTTCATCACAAAAGGGAAAAGCTTGGGGCCGCCGCCACCCTTCACGGGGAGGAGGACGGTGCCTATGCGGCGAGGCAGGACAGGAGGCGGCGTCGCGGGAGGCGGAGCAAGGCTGCTCACGAGGTCGGGGCAGTGAGGGCCACGCGCGCGGGGGTCGCGCAGTCGACTTTAGATGTGGCACGCAGCGTAAGCGCGCCTACACGGATCCACGCGAGGAGGAGGGCGGTTGGCTCACCGGCTGATGATGCAGGAGGTCGACGCGCGGCCGTGCCTGAAGCGGAAGAGGCGGAGCGCGGGGGCTGCAAGGCAGACGTGGAAGGAGGCGGAGGCACGGGCGATCTGCGCGTAGCCGCGCATACTGGGCGGCGCGAAAGGGGGGTGGCCGATATAGAGCATGGGGCTAGACGGAGGAGGCGGTTGACGCGCGAGGGGTGCGTGGGCTGCCTGGTGTGAAGGAAGGCTGGCGCAGGGGTGATGACGACCTACGATTTTTTTTGTTTTTTTTATATTTTCTGTTTATGTATATAGCAGAGAGGTTTTTTATTATTTTTTTTATTTTTTGTATTTTTAACCTGCAGGAAAAGGGTTAAAGAAATGTATTTTTTGTTGTTGTTTTTTAGGAAATGAAAACATAAATGTAAAGAGAGATTTTTATTTAGGTTTTTTTTATATTATCCTGCAAAATAGATGTTAGAGATGAACACAAATATATGGAATTTTTTATTTTTGTTATTTAATCCTGCAAAACAAACGTTAGAGAAAGAGTAAAAAAATTTTATATATTTTTTATTATCTTATTTATGCACAAAATTAGGAGAGATGGATCTTGGCGAGGTACTAGATAGATCCGAAGACTCTGACCACCGTGCGTGGCTGGAGGTGTGTGGTTGCGTGAGATAGATAAAGAAATGCAAGGAACGAGATGTGAGATGAAAGATCGATGTCGGGCGAAAAATATATGGTGGGAATTTTGAGATTTTTAATCTAAAAACTAATCACTACTCCTACGCATAATTCTAAGCCTACGATTTACCCACGAAAAATAACGAGAAGTAAAAGTGGATCTCACCTCGGGGTTCGGACACACCATGATGGCCTCGACGAAGCTCAAATCACTATCACCGACCGGATCGGAGACTAGGCACCCTCTTCAACAAGAAACCTCTCGGAAATCGGGCTACTCTCCACCAAAGATCGATCAAGTGTGAATGAGGGAGGAAGGAGCCAATAAAGAGAGAAGGAAAACAAAAAAGGAAGGTCTATACAAACAAGGAAAGTGATTATTGGCTAATTAAATAAAATAAATAAATAAATAATTTCGAAATTCGGAATTAAATTAATTAAATAAATAAAGTAATTTATGGAAATCAATTAACCGCCTTAATGGTGGCCAATTAAGGTATAAAATCAAATTATTACATAAAAGGTAAGTTATCAAACCAAATAAATGAATTAAATAATGATATAAATATAACATTCGTAATTAAATTAAATTAATTAATTAAAGTTAGAAAATTAATTTTTTTGGTGGATTTTATAAAAGGAATTTAATTGTATACATATATTATACACATATAATACAATGCACATAGGTACAAATAAGGAAATAATTTTTATAAAAGAGTTTTTAATTTTTATTTTTTTTATTTTAATTTTTTTAATAAAAACAATATTTATAAATAAATATATATATATATTATGTAAAAATAAATAAATAAAATATATACAACAAGTATATGGGTAAACTACACAATACACCCCAGAAAACCGACTTTTTAACCATAACTCCAAAAAATACGAAACCACAGCCATTTAAAAGATAATTTAATTTATAGTATAATGGAAGTGAGTTTGGTTCGATTTGAGCTCGTATGGAGCCGGAATTGATGTTTCAATTATTGCTTTGCGGCTTTTTCTAGGTGTAATTATTTGCAATATATACAATATTTTAATTTACAAATATTTTTATTATTTACAACATATTTTTATTTACAACTTTTGTTTACAAAAATAATTGGTTTGAGATCAAATTATGTACAAATAAAATACAGTAAGTTTTGTACAAATATAAGAAAAAAAATTTACAAAATATTTTTTTGGAATTTTGACAAACGGCCCTATCTCCCCCTACTTTATTCCTGGTCGATCAAGTCAAGTCTTGACCTTCTCTCGGGGTTCGGGTCAGTTTGTATTTATTGCACAAATATCACCTTTCTTTTCTTTTCTTTTTCTTTTCTTCTTTATTCTTTTATTTATGTACAAAAAGTGTTAAAAATGCAATTTTAACAAATGCATGCAGAATGGTACTTTTATGAAATTAGTGGTATTTACAGGTATTTGGCTAAGGAAAAGAGTATAAAATAAAAGAATAAAGACGATGAATCGTGGATTCATCATTCCCCTATACTTTACCTTTGCTAGTCCCTTAGCAAACACTTATTTGGAAAATAAGTGAAAATAAAAATAAAGAAAAGAAAAAGGAAAGAAGTTAGAATGATGTTGACTTTCAAGCTTATCTTCATAAAAATGTAGTCTGGAGCTCTGTCGGACCTTTGGATTATTAGTGTGTCGGAACCTTAATGGGAAATGCAATTAAAACCTAACAGCCTCTAAGTTCCATAAGACTCCTATTCAGGTCTCCTCAACAGTCAGATCAGAACAAGTCTACATACACAAATTCTTATGACTATGAACTTTTCTTGTACGTGTAAGTGAAATATAGCTCCTCATCTCAGAAGTAACAAAGAAACAACCTCTCTCAACAAGGTAACTCTAATCCCCCGGTCTGGCAACTGTTTCCTCGAGGAGCGGGGATATTCCCTTCTAAGTTCAAGTACAACCGGCTCAAGCAGAGGGGGGTGGAGAAGAGAATGGACGGTAACCAGTGTAGTTACCTTTCCTTGGATGCATGACCAGTGTAGCCATGTCACCCGCTGCAATCTCACAAATATATGACTTTGAAGCTCTTATTCTCTTTTTTTTCACTTGTATATACACTCCGGCAGGCATTTTATTTTTCTATCAGGCCTGTCCACTTTTGGAGATTTTGCATTTTTCTTCTTCTTTTTTTGATAATATATACAAGGTGCAGCATGTACATAAGGAGTTTTTCCTCTTGAGCCAGTAGACTATCCCTCTTTTGAAGCATTATTGCAACCCCACAGCTCCTGTCTTTAGACCTCAACATCACCAGACTAGGTTGAGACACACTTCCCTCCCTAGAGGAGGACGAGAGGTTCCGCCTAGATGTACTACCCTCGTATGCTACCCCAAGCCAAAAGATTCTGCTCCCTCACTACCTCCTCCATGAAGAGCTATGTGTAAAGTGCATTGTCCAAGGTAAGCCACGGTCTGAAAGAATCATGCGTGTGTTGTTAAATATTCTACTTAGACTCATCAAGATGAGATGTGAACATAGTCTTATGGACTAAAAGAATTAAGTCACTAGGACCTGAAAAGTCTTAACTCCAAATCTTATAAGGTTCCTCTGAAATTAAGTGGATTAAGGTCCAACTAAGCTCCCTTCTTCAAATTTATTTCAGACTTAGTCTAAATATCAAAATTATCCTGAAAAGTGCTCATGCAAATGCAAGAAAGTATGTACATGCAAGGAAAAGAAAACAAAATCTTTCTGTGAAACAATTTTCAAAATTTTGAAATTTTTATGGATTTTTGAAGAATGATGATGCACATGCAAATTTTTTTTGCAAAAAGTTAGTAATATATACAAGTATATACACAATTTTCGTTTCTTTTTTTAGAAAAAAGAAAAAAAATTAGGGAAGAGATACACATATTGACACGGGAGTGAGTTAATTATTTTATAAGAATAAGATTCAAGAATTTACAACTTGAGTAATGTATACAGGTATATACACAGTTGGATTTTTTTAATTTTTATTTTATTCACTTTTTTTAAATTTTTGTGATGCATATATTCCTCAAATTTATTTGAAAATAATTATACAATTAATTTTGAAAACTATAGTCCAAAATAATTTTTCACATATTTTTACAAACATTTACACACATTTGAAAACTATTTTGCAAACATTTTTCAAACAGTATATATAGATTTTCAAAATAATTTTCAACCATTTTTCCAAACATTTGCAAATAGTTTTTACAAAATAATTTTATTTCACACAAAGAGAAAAGTTTTTACAAACCACAATATTTTTACAAGGGTTGAAAATATTTTTCAAACATTTTTTAAATAGTTTTTAAAAGATTTTTCAAATAGGTTTTCAAACTACTTTCAAAATACTTTTCAAAATATTTTAACCTAATTTATTAATCAGTATAAACAAAAAGAATTTTGAGGAAATATTTGCATCTTTTCTTTTTTTAGTTAGTAAGTTAGTTAATTCTTTTAGTTTTTTTAAGTATTTACAAGGTATTTTGGCCATATTAAAGATATGAAAGTACGAGTTATGGCTAAAGTATATATACAATATATACGACACCCCCCTATACTTAGCTCGAACTATGTCCTCATAGTGATCAAAGAGCTGAAAAGAAAGACATAACTCGTGCTGCGTATAGAAAAGTGAAAAGAATAGTATACTACAACGACGAATAAAAGAATAAAATCAATAGGAGTCGGTGATCCCCCTATACTTAGGATCAAGTAATCCTAAGTATAGCAGGCTGTACACAAAGGGAAGACCGATGAGTAGAATGTACAGAGTCTACCTCCCCTATACTTAGGGTAAAATATCCCTAAGTATAGGCAGCAAAACAGAGGTAAAAAGAATCAAAAGAATAATAACAAGTCTGACACCCCCTATACTTAGGGTAAAATGCACCCTAAGTATGGAATGATCATGCGATGGAGATGGGGTGTGAGACAGAAAGAATGTATGATATGAACAGATGGTCTATACAGATGTGAGTCGATCAATGTTGAGGTGCCTCTCAGCAAGCGCTAGAGTTTACGCCTCTAGCTGGGCGCAAATGTTAGGATAACGTCGTATCAAGGTTCAGGACGGCATCTGTAATGCGAATACCGTACTGTTGTTGTCGTCTCGGTGGGAGAACAACAACGGAGTCAGGAGGGTCAAGAGAGTAAATGATAACACCCAGATAATCAATCAGGCGGGTGTCTGCTTCCGGGTAAAGATATGGGCAGATGAAGTCGGGCTCCGGTAGCATAAAATAAATCGTCAGCTCAATATCTGTATGGAGTGAAAGGGTAGAGCCGAAGAAGTCGAATGTAGATAAGGAAGGATCTAGCAGTAAATCCTCCACGTCAATCATCGTCTCGAATAGATATGGAAGTTCATGATCAGGACACTCAGTATAAAGGCTGATATTCGATGTATATAATGTAGACAAATCAATGAAATCATCGAATACCTCAAAGATCGGCTCATCCTCGCGAGGGTCGTCGAGGAGAGAAACATCAAACTCATTATCACAAATATCAGAAGACTCGATCTCGTGATCCGTCAGATCGGATGCACTCCCAGAAAGTGAAACCGAGTACATATGGTCCATGGCATCCTCCTGCAAATAACCCTCGGGGAGTAATGCCGAATCATCAGGAAACTTGGGATCAATGCTGTCGAAAATCAGGTCCTCTAAAAATATATCGACCTCATCAACTGGGAGGACACAAGGCTCAAATACGGGACTATCAAGGTCTGTAAAATCCAAAATCAGTCCCTCATCAATCTCTCTACGCTGAGATGGATCAGAATGTATCTCTGAGTCTGAGAAGTTCTCCTGAAGACAAGACACTGAATCAACGACATATGGATACTGGAAAGATTCAAAGGATGGCTGGGATGTGGGTTCCTCCTCTATCTCTTGGGATCCTAGCAGATCTAGAATCAAAGAATCTTCTACGTGAAAGAGCGGGACTGGCTCAAAATCTGACTGTAAATCCATTTGGTCCTCAACCAATGTCCGGCTTTGGGAACTCACAACAGTAGGCAACACATCCGTCATATGAGAAGTAGCAGCATCCATATCCTCTGATCGGTGTGTGATGTTTGAATCACAATGATGCGTCACCCACTTAACTGTTGTCATCTCTCCCTCATGTGTTGTCCTGAATAAATCATCTTGTGAATATGGAGTGTCTGAAAGTGAATCCAAGATGGTCTCAATTAAATCCAGATCAGGACTGTGGTGTGAACCACCATACGAGGTAATGACATATGCAATCTGCTCTGCGGTCCTCCCCCTCATGATGATATGGATAAGGTCAGTCATCGAAAATCCATGATCAGGAAATTGCCTCAAAAGTTCTCGTAACCTCAACCATGAATCTATCAACGGCTTCTGGGGGTTAACTGAAAAATCACGAATACACGACCGCATCATCTTTGCTCTACGCTGGGGGTAAAATTTTTGCAAAAACAATGATCGTAAATCTCCCCACGTAGCAATCTTCCTTAGCAATCGTCTGTGCCAACTCTTGGCTCTACTCTGAAGTGTAAATGGGAAGGTAATCAACATCAAGTCCTCAGATGTTATATCAGAATATGATCGTGATCCACAAATATCCTCAAACTCTTCTATATGCAAGTAAGGTTCCTCATGTACCAAAGAATTTCGGCAGAATATCAATTAACTCTAAATCCAGGATGAATGGTCTCAAAGTAGAAGCGGACTTGGCTTCCTTATCTGTGTACTCATCCAATGTCCTAGGATAGAAATCATATAAAGCTCGTAATTGCACCATATGATTGCCTATGGGATGTACTCTCATCTCAGTAATGTGAACACCCATGTCTAGTATTTGGTCAATCTAATCTCTTCGGGCTTCACTCACAGCATGTCCCAAATGGGAGGGTGGGTAGGGAGAAGATGGGAAATCGGACGGAGTTCCGACCTCCCAAGAGAGTGGGTGGGCATGGTGGGTATGAAATGTAGAAGCCACAGAATTCGGCTGGAATGGAAAGCGACCCATCACGAAGAGAGAGAGAAATGAAGGGCGGGAGGGTGGGAGAGTAGAAAGAGAGATAGATAGAAGGTAGGAAAGAAGAGAGAGGGTGAGAGATGGTGGGATAGAAACAGAAGGTGACTGCTAATGATCTCGGAGAATGATCATAACCGACTCACACCAAAGACATACAAAACACAACGCAAACCCTCAGTTCTCCAACTCAACATAAATCTGACCGTGAGAGTTCGGTCTTTTATCTTTTCAATTTTAGAGTTTAGTGATCAACAAAAGTTACAAACACTTAGGAGGCTTGAATGGGATTTGGGCACTACTCCTTAGTGTGTATGCGAGCGAGTAAAAGCATAAATAATGAGGGGATTGCTCTCCCAATACAATGAAGTGGTCAATTACGTTTAATTTTAGAGTCAAGTTCAATTAGCAGTCCGAATTTTTAATTTTTGAATTTTTTGATTTTTTGGATATTTTCAATGATAACGCCTAACGAGCTTTTTGATTTCCTCTTTGATTGATTTGCGTCCAAGAAACAGGGGGAGGAAGTCGAAAAATCCTATGCACGGTTAAAAACGATGATGCATGCAGAGATAGAAAATACGTACCTTACTCCAGTACTCTACATGCAATATGATCCACACAGAAATTAAATAAAGAAATTAAACTACCTACATGATGCATGAAGAAAACGGCTTCGGCAAAAGATTTCTACACGTGAAGCACAATAGCTAAAAAGTCAACAAGAGAGGTCAGAGTTCGATCTTTGATGCCGATCAGTGTCTGCCACAACGGATCCTGCCAGCGCTGTATACGGCCTCTAGCGGCACATGACCTCTCAAGTAACTTAAATTAGCTTTTTCTTTGTGATTTAATTAATTAAGTTCAGTTATCGATCTGTAGGTGCAGGCAAATAATTAGGCTGGGACCTTAATCAATTACGTCACAATCAAGATAAAAATCCTAAGTCTATGGGCCAAATTCTGCGTGAATCAAAAATAAAATAAAAAATATGAGAAAACAAAACCGACGAAAAACAACGGTGAAGTCCCCCAAGTGCACCAGCACTTGGCAAAACATACCCCGAATAATGTCTAAGTCCACAATGTTCAAAGGTCTAAATTATTACAAAAATTTTTGTTCTCTCTCTCAAAAAAAATTCTTTTTCTCCCCCTGCTCTTCCTCCTGTACGGATCCTCAAAAAGTAAACTCCAAGTCCAAACAGTACCTCGCACAAAAGGTAAAGAGAGAAGGTCAGAAAACAATTATAATATAGAAAGAGACAAAAAATAGAAAAATGACTACAAAGCCGTGCTCCCCGGCAACGACGCCATTCTGATGACACGAAAATCGACGCGGTCGAGAGAGGGAAAATAATATGCAAGTGATGTCATCGTTCTCAACCGCTGGATTCGATCAACAAGAAAAATAAATGAACCACTTAAGAATAGATAAATCAATCAAGAACAATGTAAGCAGCTTTTCGCTATTCTTTTTACCTGGTATAGCGACCAGGGTTGAACACAAGGAGCACGTTTGAAAAAACTCGGCAGTCAAATTTCACAGATATTTTTTTTTGTGGTTTTGAATATTTTGAATTTTTTTATTTTCAAAATAAGATACGAAGAATAAAAACACAAAACACCACACTCTTTTTGGATTTTTCAAGAATTTTTTACAATTTTTATAAGATTTTTCGTATTTTACAATTTTTTTGGAGTTTTATAAATGGAAAATGCACAAAAAATGGTCAGAAAATAAAAGAGATAAAAACACAACTACAGAATTTTTTTTTTGGAATTTTTATGCTTTTTTATGATTTTTTATGAATTTTTAAAGTCTGACAAGTAAAAAGATACTGCTTTTTTATTTTTTTAAATATATCAAACGGCAATAAAAATAGATGAAAAATTTATATAATGAAGTACACTACAGCAGGAGTATGCATGAGTTTTTGCAAAATTTTTGGATCCATAAAAATATTTATTTCAATGCAAGAGAGCAAGCAAATTCGAGTCTGCAGTACAGGGACCGAATTGCAAATTATTCAGAGTTTTTCATCAAAAATTAACAATAAATAAAGCAAGATAAAATCTACAATTTACCCAAGATATGCATGCTTTGCACATGCTCAAGTTGGAGGCAGGGAGTATTCTGTGATTTTTGAAACCGTAGAAGGTATCCTCAATATTTTTCCAATTTTTTAATAGGCCCCCTAGGGCATCTTCTTGTTCCTGTTCATCACAAAAGGGAAAAGCTTGGAGCCGCCGCCGCCCTTCACAGGGAGGAGGACGGTGCCTATGCGACGAGGCGGGACAAGAGGCGGCATCGACGGGCAGTGGAGCAGGGCTGCTCACGAGGTCGGGGCGGAGAGGGCCACGCGCGCAGGGGTCGCGCGGCCGACTTCAGATGTGGCACGCAGCGTATGCGCGCCTGCGCGGATCCGCACGAGGAGGAGGGCGGTTGGCTCGCCTGCTGATGACGCAGGAGGTCGGCGCGCGGCCGCGCCTGGAGAAGAAGAGGCGGAGCGCGGGGGCTACAAGGCGGACGTGGAAGGAGGCGGAGGCGCGGGCGGTCTGCGCCGCGTGCACTAGGCGGCGCGAAAGGGGGGTGGTCGATCTGGAGCGCGGGGCTGGACGGAGGAGGCGGGTGACGCGCGAGGGGTGTGCGAGCCGCCTGTTGTGAGGGCGGGCTGGCGTAGGGGCGATGACGACCAACGATTTTTTTTTGTTTTTTTTGTTTTTTTATATTTTCTATTTATGTAAATAGCAGAATAAATAAAAAAGAGGTTTTTTATTGTTTTTTTATTTTTTGTATTTTAACCTGCAGGAAAAGGGGTTAAAGAAATGTATTTTTTGTTGTTGTTTTTTTTAGGAAATGAAAACAGAAATGTAAAGAGAGATTTTTATTTAGGTTTTTTTATATTATCCTACAAAATAGATGTTAGAGATGAACACAAATATATGGAAATTTTTTTATTTTTGTTATTTATTCCTGCAAAACAAACGTTAGAGAAAGAGGAAAATAATTTTATATTTTTTTATTTTCTTGTTTATGCACCAAATTAGGAGGTGTGAATGGAGATGGATCTTGGCGAGGCGATAGATAGATCCGAAGACTCCGACCACCGTGCGTGGCCGGAGGTGTGTGGTTGCGTGAGATAGATAAAGAAATGCGAGGAACGAGATGTGAGATGAAAGATCGGTGTCAGACGGAAAATATGTGGTGGAAATTTTGAGATTTTTAATCTAAAAACTAATCACTACTCCTACGCATAATTCTAAGCCTACGATTTACCTACAAAAAATAACGAGAAGTAAAATTGGATCTCACCTCGGGGTTCGGACACGCCATGATGGCCTCGACAAAGCTCAAATCGCTGTCATCGACCGGATCAGAGGCTAGGCACCCTCTTCAACAAGAAACCTCTCAGAAATCGGGCTCCTCTCCACCAAATATCGATCAAGTGTGAATGAGGGAGGAAGGAGCCAATAAAAAGAGAAGGAAAACAAAAAAGGAAGATCTATACAAACATGGAAAGTGATTATTTGCTAACTAAATAAAATAATTAAATAAATAAAATAAATAATAAATTTCGAAATTCGGAATTAAATTAATATAATATACAAAGTAATTTATGGAAATCAATTAACCACCTTAATGGTGGCCAGTTAAGGTATAAAATCAAATCATTACATAAAAGGTAAGTTATCAAACCAAATAAATGAATTAAATAATGAAATATAAATATAAAATTCGTAATTACATTAAATTAATTAATTAAAGTTAGAAAATTAATTTTTTGGTGGATTTTATAAAAGGAAGTTAATTGTATACACATATTATACACATATAATACAATGCACATAGGTACAATTATGGAAATAATTTTTATAAAAGATTTTTTAATTTTTATTTTTTTAATTTATTTTTTAATTTTATTTTTATTAAAAACAATATTTATAAATATATACATTATGTAAAAATTAATAAATAAAATATATACAACAAATATATGGGTGAACTGCACAATACACCCCAGAAAATCGACTTTTTAACCGTAACTCCAAAAAATACGAAACTACAACCATTTGAAAGACAATTAAATTTATAGTATAATGGAGGTGAGTTTGGTTCGATTTGAGCTCGTATGGAGCCAGAATTGATGTTTCAATTATTGCTTTGCGGCTTTTTCTAGGTGTAATTATTTGCAATATATACAATATTTTAATTTACAAATATTTTTATTATTTACAACATATTTTTATTTACAACTTTTGTTTACAAAAATAATTGGTTTGAGATCAAATAATGTACAAATAAAATACGGTAAGTTTTGTACAAATATAAGAAAAAAAATATTTACAAAATATTTTTTGGATTTTTGACAAACGACCCTATCTCCCCCTACTTTATTCCTGGTCTATCAGGTCAAGTCTTGACCTTCTCTCGGGGTTCAGGTCAGTCTGTATTTATTGCACAAATACCACCTTTCTTTTCTTTCCTTTTTCTTTCCTTCTTTATTCTTTTATTTATGTACAAAAAGTGTTAAAAATGCAATTTTAACAAATACACGCAGAATGGTAATTTTATGAAATTAGTGGTATTTACTGGTATTTGGCTAAGGAAAAGAGTCTAAAATAAAAGAATAAAGATGATGAATCGTGGATTCATCATTTAGGATTTGTCATATGTGAGTAGTCCACCATTGTGATAATTAGCTCTAAATATAGGGTATCACAATGATATACAATGAATTCATCTTGCTCGGATAGGGATGGATGCTCAATATCTCAACTGACACATCGATAATTATATCCTCTTCAAAGATAGAGGTAAATTTGACTGCACTTTCTAGTCCTTCTTTAATAGAGAGAAATTCTTGGGTCTCAAATTCATCCAAGAATAAGTCAATGTCTCTAATCTCTGCCAAAAATTGTAGTCATACGGTCCATGTGGAACAAGCTCATTTTGCTCAGATATAACTTCTGTAGGTTTCGATTCTGGAATCGTCTCAATCTAAACTTTTCTACTGTTGGAGAGGAAAGTGATATCTCCAGTGCCATAATGCACTATTGCTTTGGTTATTCGAAGGAATGGTCGAACAAGTAAAATAGGTATGTGGAGAAGTGGTGTAGAGCTGTCCATGTCCATAACAATGAAATCCACAGGGAACGACATCCTTTGGACTGTGACGAACACATCCTCTAACATGTTCCTACGTCTCTTAAGTGATCTATCTGCGAACTGCATAATCATCTTGGTCGGCTTGAGAGGTCCTAACCTGAATTCTGTGAGTAGCGACGAAGACAGTAAATTGATAGGCGACCCATTATCGAGCAATGTGCTCTCGATCTCTTGATTGAATATCTGGCATCTGATAAAAGGAGCTCCATTGTCTTTCTTTATATTCGGGAGATTGCTTATGGTATTTATTGTAGCCATGGCAGAATGTGCTTTTCAGCTCTCATGTGTTTGCTTTTGCGGGGTTGATGCTTTGTTGTACATGCCTCATTCAATCCTTTCTTGACACCAAACTTATATTTTAGGGCTTTTAGTAATGATATTTCAAGCGTGATATTTTGTAATATTTGCACAATGCCAGGATTAGACAAAGCATATTTCATTTTTTACGATTTTTGATTTAGTAGCACCTAGAAACAGAATATGTACATCATTTTGATTCATGTCTACATCATTTTGTACATATGGATGGCAAAAGGGGGTATAATCATCCATATCAGGCAGACACTTAAAAACTACAGGATCGGCTCCATCGGATGGCATGGGATCAGTTGTTGGTGTTGGCATCTTCATGACGGGTGAGGCTTTGCCTTGGTTGTTGCCATCTTTTTGGAATTTTTTGTTTTCTTCATTTTTTAATGTTTTTGTATATGGTGCTGGTCCTCTATTCTTTTCTTATGACACTTAATGTGAGCCCAACTGATGACTCACCCTTCAAAGCTTTGTTCTTCTCCTTCACAGTAGCAGTCTACTGCAATGTCCTACTACTCCTAAGAATCATAGAGTTTGATTAAAAGAATTCATTAAATATAATTCAAGTGGGGCACTATAGGCTACCTACTCCTTGTGATGGAAGTTGTTCGGATTGGCTTCTACTTGTGTTGGAATGACAGTCTTTGTAGCCTCATATGGCTTTGCCTGATGTGCTAGGTAATCAAATGTTGGATTGACCGATGGTGCCTCAGATGGGCTCATCTTGATTTGATCATTGAGACTGATGGTATTGCAGAGGCGGCTGTTGGTAACCCTAATAGTTAGAGAGATGAGGAGGATACTATTGGTACTGAGAAGGAGGATATTGGTTCTGGAAATTGGCAGCCAGGTGCAACTGATGGTACTATTGCTGATGATAAGCCGATTGCTGGTAGTTCCGCCTCCATATGTAACCATGCTGCGGAGGCTAGAGATGAGGTTGGTTTTGCTAAAAATTTCTCCCACCTTGCTGTGGGTGATATGGCATGATAACCATGCTCTGACCCTAAGATTGTCCCTTAGCATGGGTCACGTAACACCCATACCCCCAAACATAGTGCCACATGTAAAACTCACGAAGTGTGGGTGTGGTTTATAAGTGGTGGGGATTACTACTTGACAACTTGGGCTTAAGCATTTTGGGTGGTTGCCAACGGGTCCAATTGGGCCCGAACCCAATAAGTTATCAGGTACAGTTTTCCTCGATAACGAACCGGGGACCTAAGCCCGTGACGTTACAAATGGTATCAGAGCGGGTTCCCTCTGATAGTAGAAAGGGCTACCTAAGAGATGGAACCACCCCTACAAAGAGAAAGGAGGAAATGGCTACCCAGAGCGTGCAACCACCACTGTTACTGGGAATAAGTGATGGGCCATGTCGCAACGAGGACGTTGCGAATATAAGTGGGAGAGGTTGTAACACCCATACCCCCAAACATAGTGCCACATCTAAAACTCACGAAGTGTGGATGTGGTTTATAAGTGGCGGAGATTACTACTTGATAACTTGGGCTTAAGCATTTTGGGTGGTTGCCAACGGGTCCAATTGGGCTCGAACCCAATAAGTTGTCAGGGACAGTTTTCCTCGATAACGAACCGGGGATCTAAGCCTGGGACGTTACAGGTCAGCTATTGTTTGTTGCTTCATACACTATTCACCTCCTGAATTTGTGGTGGAGGTGGGAAGAATGGCTTGACATAAGATGGCTAGGGCTCTGGGTGGTAAACAACCATCTATGTATGTGGTTTCTATGGTGGTTGCTCAGGTGCATGCATATAATAGACATGATGGACCAATTGCGGATGTTGATTTAGCAGGAAATCAGGTGGTCTTAAGTTCCACACAAGGCGGGAACTCAATCGATGCATCGACCACGCAGAAATCCCGACTAAAGTCAACAATGAACCCACAACAGTATAAATCAAGCAATGAAAGACAAGTGTGGAGTCAAATTTATTTTAACTCTACAAAAATGTGTATAGTGTAAGTATGTAGAGTGTCGAACACAGGGAGCAAGCAGGATAGATCGGGCAATGTGCAAAAGTGAATGTGATGAATGTCTACAATATGCAATGTTTTTATGGGTTTTTAATTTTTAATTTTTAATTTTGTTTTTAATTTTATATTTTTGTATTTTGATTTTAAATTTTCTAATTTTATATTTTCTTTTTATATTTTATATTTTTTTATATTTCCTTTTTCAATAATAGAGTATGTATACAATATAAGAAAAGAAAGGAATAGGTATTTATAAAAATAGAGAAAAATGCTCAAAAATCAGAAAATAAATTGTTTTTGGTCTTTTTAGAATTTTATAATGTTTTTGGGATTTTTGGGGATTTTTCTAAATGATTTTGGTATTTTTAAAAGTCAAAATGCAAGAAACAGTGAATAAAACTGCTGGCTGAAATAAAAATGAGAATGAAAAATAGCAAACAGTAACAAAATTTTCCCAAATTAATTTTAAATAAAAGCTAATAAAATAGAGAAACTACAGAAACTGAGTTTATATTTTTAGGAATATTCTAGGATTTTTGAGATTTTTTTGAAGTTTTTAAGTGTTTCCTAATTTTTAAGGTTTTTGTTTTGAAAATTTTAATGATTTTTAGATAGTAATTAAAAACACTAAAATAGACCTAAGGTAATGTTTTTGGATGTTTTCAAAAAGATTTGATATTTTTTTGGTATTTTCTAATGCAAACAGTAGCTAAAATGCATGTTTTGATTTTTAATAAATATTAAAATGCAATAAAAATGAAAAGCAAAAATATGGCGTGAATGAGCAATGCAACCTGGGCCTATGGTATTTTTTTGAGAATTTTTCGAGTTAAAACGATGCGTGAAATAAATAGGGAAAGCATACAAAAATACAAGGCCTGGCAGGGGTATAAATGTAATAAATAGGAACTACAAGGGCCTCAGTACAATTGTGCCATAAAATATAATACTGAATATAAAAATTAATGAACCAAATAGAAATAGCAGAACCCGCAGGGGCACCCTTGCAAAAACACCAAGATCACACGCGCAGGCACGCGCCCCTGGTAGGGGTACCAGTGCAAATAATAAAACTTGCGAGGGTTCACTTGCAATTAATCCAAAAATAAATAAAAGGAAGATGAATGTTTAAGTACTTTTTATTAAATACAAAAAGTGATCAGGTGCAGTTGCAAAATACCCAATCCAGCGGTTGATCGGACGACGACTGATTTCCCACTTGCCATGTGTCACGTCCGCATGAGCCGATACCCCTTTGTCTTTGAATGGCCCTGATTAGATCCTGCTAAGATGATCCGACGGCTGGCAGCAGCGCTCGATCCAACGGTGTGGCGAGAGCTACTAATCCACATATCAGCACGTTGGAGCCCGATGCCCCTTCACTCCTGCAGCTGAGATTAGAAGATGACAGGACGATCGACGGCCGAGGAAGGCTTTGATCCGACGGATGCTGTGCTCCACGAAGAATAGGCGGCAATCGGACGGTCTCAGGGTATGGAGGAGGAACGCGCGAAGAACAGACCTTCGGCGACTTTTGATCCGTAAAATCTCGCTACTCTGAGCTGCACGCTTCCCTCCGATCGCACCAAAAGATGCCTGGGGGCCTCCTCGAAGTGATGGCGGCTTCAAAATGGCCCAAGGATAGCCGGAGCTCCGCTGCTGAATCGACGAAGGAGGACGGCCCCAGGAGATTCGAACTGGACGACAACGACCCCCAGGTGGGGTATCTGAGCACCTGGAACCTGCAAAGAAAAGTACACAACAACAACAAGGGGTTTCCAGTGCAAGCACGAGTGACTTGGGTGGCGTTTGGCGTAAATGGAGCTCACCGGATCTTGCTCCGGCGAGGTGGTGGCACGGTGAATGAATGAGTGTGGATCGAGAAGGAAGATGCTGAACTAATCCGAAGGCTACGCTAGCTAAGAAAACACAAGAAAAAGAGCGAAAAATGACCTCAAGGGCTGTGTGCCCGAGATGAAACCTCGACGGCCAAGAGGCCGGAGATGGAGGTGGAAGCCAACCTTCAGGCCCTCGCCGTACCTCGACGGAGATGTGGGGAAACTCCCCTGTCACCGGAGCATACCTCAACTCGCACCCGAAGGTCTGAGGCGCCCAAAAGAAGGTTCAAAGGGAGAAGGAAGTGAATGGGTTCGGTTTTGAAATGTGGTGAATAGGGCTGCAAGATCGAGGAACAGCGGTAACTCGACGATCCAATCCCCAAGACAAGCTAAGGGCGTGTATGCCCTAGGGTAGGGGGAGTAATATTGCAGAAGGAATTGACATGAAACAATGTAAGGCGTGGCCTCCAAAAATAGGCGAAACCCAAGAAAAAGCCACGTCTAACACGGCTATGAGAGGAGGTCAGACAGTTGATCGGAGGTCAACTGTCAGACCAACCTGGTTGGTCCACGTGGACCAACTAGGAAAAATCCCTGGAAATGATTTATTAATTCATTAAAAATAGCAAATGATTTATTTATATATCGGTTATTTAATTAAAAATATTTATTATTTTATAAAGTATTTTATTATGATTTTTAATTATTTTTAGGAGGTATAATTTTATAAGTTACCTTTTATAGCCTTTATAGGTATATTATCTATATATTTTATTATTTTATTTTTATTTTATGAATTTAATTTTATTTGTTTTGTTTATTATTTTATAAAATTATAAAGTGTTTTTATACAATTAAATATATATTTTTTTATTTTTATGAAGTGTTTTGAATATTTAATAAAATAGAAGTATTAATAATATAAAAATATTTATAGGTATTATACATATATATATATATATATATATATACGATACACAAGTATTTTTTTTTGTTTCTTTTGTATTTTTATTCTGATTGTAATATACATATAAATTATAAATAATATTTACAAAATTATCAAAATATTAAATGGTAAAAATAATGAATAAATAATAAAATGAATATTTTAATCTGCACAAGTATACAATAGGGGTCCAAAACTCGACTTTTAAACCGTAGCTCCGCCAAATGCGAAACCACCACCATTAAATAGCTTATTTTAAATTATATACAATTAAAGGTGAGTTTGATGCATTTGGAGTTTTTTTGGGAGATACGGGTCTGGGAAGTTGGGATTCTGGAATTTTATTCAGACCATAACTTTTTATCTGTCTATTATTTTCATGTGAAATAAATTTTGTATTTTTCTTTATTTAATTATCTACAACTTTCATGTTCGAAGTTTCTTTATTTGAAGTATAAAAAAGTGGAACCAAAAATAGGTCCCAAAATGAATAAAGAATGAATGAAATAAAAGGAATTTTTACTGTATTTTGGCCCATATCTCCCCCTACTTTATTCCTTGTCGACCTAGTCATCGAGATGCCTAGGTCATAGGGTTTCAGGTCACAAAATATTTACAATATTTTATTCATTTTCTTTTCTTTTCTTTATTCTATAATTTTGGCTTTAAAAATCGCATTTTATACAATATTTACACAATGATGCATGAATGCTAAAATGCCCGAATTAAGCCTTTTTACACGCATTTGCTAGGGTTTTTGAGGCCAAAATGATAGAATAAAGATGATGAAATGTGGGTTCATCATCCCCCTATATTTACCTTTACTAGTCCCTAGCAAACACTTATGCAATAAGTGTAGAAAAAATAAGGAAAAGAAAAAGAAGAAGGTGGATTAAATTCGATTGTCAAACTTGTCTTCACGAAATCAAAGTTTGGAGCTTAAGTCGGACCTTTGGAGTTTTAGTGCGGGCGGAACCTTAACGAGACCCGAATTTGAAATCCAACAGTCCTTGAGAATCCCAATACTCTATCCAAGTCTCCTCAATAGCCATGTCAGAAGTATCTCAACTCATACGCAAACCCTTACGACTATGAATCTGACTCATACAGTGTAAGTGATAGTGGCTCTCCCCAACTGAAATGACAAAGAAACTGACTTCTCCAGTACGACAACCCAATGATTCCCCAATCCACTAATTCCATCCTCGAGGAGCGGGGTATTCCCTTCTAAGTTCAAGCGGCAACCAACTCAAGAGGAGGGGGTGAAGAGAAGAATGGACGGTAGCCAGTGTAGCTACCTATCATAGGATGCAAGACCAATGTAGTCAAGTCATCCAGCTGCAGGCTCATATGATTTGACTTTGGAACTCAAGCTTTCTTATTGGCTCTACAACATATGTACATACTTTGCAGGCATTTTATTTTTGTACAGGCCTGACCATTTTTTTTTGAAATACTATATAAAGCAGCATTTACATAGGGAGTTTTTCCTCTTGAGCCAGTAGACTATCCCTCTTTTGAAGCTTTATTGCAACCCACACTCTTCTGTCTTTAGACTTCCTTATCACTGGACGGGTTGAGGTGCACTTCCCTCCCTAGAGGAGGACAAATGTTTCCACTTGTGTGCGTCTCATACCGGCAAATCCAATCCCCTCACCACTCCAACTGAGTTGAGCCATGTGAAAGGTGCAGGTGTCCAAGTTAGGTCATTATCAACAAGAGTCGTGCGTGTGCTACGAAATACTCTACTTAGGCAGTCAAGAATCCATTGAACCAAGTCTCGTGATCCTCAAAGAATTAAGTCAACTAGACATGAAGTACCTCAAACCCAGTTCTTATAAGGTTCCTGTTATTAGGTAGATTTTAAGGTCCAATCAAGCTCCAATCTCCGGATTTTACTTAGACTTGTTCAACTATCAAACTCAATCTGAAAAATGCTCATGTTATGCAAATGATATGAAGAATGCAGAAAATATTTTTGTGATGCAATTTTCAAAGATTTTGAACTTTTTATGGATTTTTGAAAAGATGATGCATATGCATTTTTTGGTATTTTTCAAAAAGATTTTTCAAATGTTTTTGGATTTTAATTTTGCAAATGTTTTTGGAATTTTTGAAAGTAAAAAGATTTTTTGGCTAAAAACTAGGGTAAAATATTTACACGGGAGCGCTTCTTATATATACAAGAAGTGGATTTTAAGAATTTACAAGGGTAAGTGGTCAATTTTTATAGATATGTATATATAAAATGAATTTTGGTGAGATGTATCTATTCCTTAAACTTATTTTACACATGTTTTTCAAACACTTTTTGAAAACTATAGTCCAAAATAATTTTTACAAACATTTTTACAACATGTACACGCATTTGAAAATCATTTGCAAAGGTTTTAAACAGTATAAATAAATTTTTCAAAATATTTTTGCAATCATTTTCAAACCATTTGCAAATCATTTTTCAAACATTTTATTTCACACAAAGAAAACAAGTTTTACAAACCAAACTATTTTTACAAAGGTTGAAAACATGTAACAAACGTTTTCAAAATAGTTTTCAAAAGATTTTCACACAGAATTTCAAACTATTTTTCAACATTTTGAAAAAAATATTTTCACCTAATTTATTAACCAGTACATACAAAAAGAATTTGAGGAATGGTAACATCTTTTTATTAGGGTTTTTAATGAATTTTAAGGAATTATTAGCCATATTATTAAAAAAATATGAAAGTACGAGTTATGTCTAAAGTATATACGCAGTATATACGACCCCCCTATACTTAGCTTGAGCTATGTCCTCATAGATCAGAGAGAAAAGAGAAGACATAACTCGTACTAAGTATTGGCAAGTCTAAAGAATAAATAAATGAACCAATGAAGAAGTTGACCGTCCCCCCTATACTTAGGATCAAATAATCCTAAGTATAGCAGACTGTACACAAAGCAGGGAGGGTCAAGGGTGGGAATGAAGAGATCGTACTCAGATTGTCTCCCACTATACTTAGGGTAAGATATCCCTAAGTATAGACAACAAGAGGAGACAATGGAGGGGATCAAAGAATGGAGAAACTCGGGGTGCACACCCCCCTATACTTAGGACAAAGTACGTCCTAAGTATAGAAGACTGACAACATGGGGCGGCACCTTTTTGATAAAAGAAGAATATAGAAAAGGAAAAGAAGAAAGAAGAAAAGAAGAAAAAGAGATATGAAGATGGAAGGAGAGATCAGAGGATATACACATCACTCCCCCTATACTTAGGGTAAAAGAAGCCCTAAGTATATGCAACAACAGGAGTGATGAAAACGAAACAATGAATGAACACTCGGCTCGTCCACCCCCTATACTTAGGACAAGGTACGTCCTAAGCAAGGCATACACGAGAATGGGTGGATGAGCGATACAAAAGAGAGACGGAGGTACACAAAAGGGAATATACAATAGAGATGGATGTACAAATGATCAAGAAGGTAGAAAGCAGACCTTCTTGCGAGACCGCTGAGGGATAGATCTAGTGTGGTGCAGGTCGACATCGGGGTCCACAGTGGACGGAAGCTGATCAGGGTCGATACAGTGAAGGCCCTCAGTGGAGTCAAATATTGTGAAGGCACAGACGTGTGAGTGGAAGAAGTGTGGTCAGGTCTGGCCTTGGGGGTCTCGCTGATATCGAAGTGGAATGGGACGAACTCATTAGTATCGGAAGAAGTGTAATCGGAGTCGTCCTGCGAGGTGTCGTCCAGGTCAAAACCAAAAGGCAAGAACTCATCAGTGGAAGTAGTCGAACTCTGTTCATCCTCTATAATCTCAATCGGATCATCTTTCTCATCAAAAGGTCCGAATTCTCGAATAAAAGCAATCAAATCAAATTCGGCCTTTTCAGTCTTATCTGAATCTGAGTGCACAGGAGCGAACCCATCAGTGAAAGTAGTCGAGTCATGTCCGTCTTGTCTAGTCTCTAAATCTGCCCTCCGCTCAATGGTATCAATCGTGTAAATCCCGTGGCTGTCATCAACACATCGTCAATCACAGGAAGCAGAAACACCAAGGTCTATGCTTTCCGAGCATTCCTCCTTGGAGAGGAATTCTCGGGTCTCATCATCGGTCATAAAGAAAGTCTCTCTGATATCCTCATATAGGTCATAGTCCTCGGGGTCAGCCAAGATAGGTGAAGGTGCATCAGGTGCAAGTCTCTGGTCAATAGTGGGTGCGGTGATCAATACTTCGCTTACGTCAGCAAGATGGAAGGGAATCTCTTCTGATCCATAATCAATAACGACCCTCGCAGAGGCGAGGAATGGTTATCCCAGGATGATTGGAGAGTGCTCCCCTGTGGAGGTCTCCATGGGCAAAACAACAAAGTCAACAGTATAGCTCGTGCCCTGAATCGAAATGACGGCATTTTCTAGTATACCCTTCGACCTCTTTATTGATCCATCATCAAACTGTACGATCATCCTGGTTTTCTTGAGAGGCCCTAAGTGAAGAGACTGTACCAGCGAGAAGGGTATGATGCTAATCGAAGCACCGCCGTCTAGGAGAGTGTGATCACATGTGAAGTCAGAGATGGTGCAACTAATGAAAGGTGTGGCAGTGTTCTTTTTCCTAGGAATGGGACGGTGTCTGATGGTGTGGGCATTGGCCATGGTCAGAATATGACGCTCAGATCTGCTCCTCCGCTTTCTCTTCTTGGGAAGAGGGGCAGATAAATCAGTCATGGCATGTTGAAGTGGGGTGCGGATAATCTCATGAATGGTGGCCACCACTTCGGGTTCAGTCAACAATTTTTGAATTTTTGGACCTCCTCCATACAAGGGAGGAAGTCGGAATCAGCATCTACACGAGGCATGCCAAGAGCAGTCTGTACAACGGCATCCTTGGGGTCAAAAGTGGGACCAGGTGTGAAAGGCTGTGTGGTCAAAAGTTCTGGCAAGTGGTACCTCTCCTCACAGTCTGACTCGATCAAACGTCTCCCGAACTCTTTTTGGATTTTTAAAGTTTTCTCAATTTTTTGTGTTTTGGGCGATTGCAAGCTCTCATGGAAATCCTCGAATGAACCCATGTCGTCAAATGGTGGAATATCGTGGTCGCTCTTATTCGTGCTAGTGAGGTGGTCAATCCTCTGTCTCATGTGATCCATCATCTGGGTCAAGTGCTCAAGGGTGGACTCCATGAAAGGTGACTCCAACATGTCAGTCTCGGGTGGATGTGAAGGTGGATAATACACAGGTGGAGGTGGAGAATACAGAGGTGGTGGTGGGTGTGGGTAGTAGTCCGAGTCCTGATACTGCGGCTGAGGCGGATATGTACAAAAGTCAGGAGCAAAGTCCTTCTGGAAAAAGGGAGGTGGACCGACTGGAGTAAACAAAGGATCCCCAAAGTCCGGATAAAAGACGCTCTAGGGATCCATCTCAAAACAAGAGAAAAATGATAGTCGGGAGAGCACGATGGTCAAATCAAGAGAAGCAAGAAAAAGGCGCAAATATGCAGAGCGATCTAGAACACACACAAAACAATCACAAACAAAAATAAAAAGAATACCAACCCTCAATTCACCTACTCAACTCGGTAGAAACCGTAAAATGAAGTCTTTTTATATTGTCTGTTTTAGAGTTAGGTGAGAAGTCAAAGATTGCAAACACACTTAGGGGCTGAATTGGGATTTGGGCACTAATCCTTAGTGTGTGTGCGAGCAAGTAAAAATGATGACAATGAGGGGATTACTCGCCCCAAGAAAATAATTTTTCTTTTTGATTGATTTTAAGGTCGAGTAATGTTAGCAGTCCCAATTTTACTGGTTATCACTTTTTTCTAGATTTTTAATGAGAATGCACGATCCTATCGGGGATTCAATTCCTTTAAGCTCCTAGGTTGGCAAAATTAGAGGGAGAGTCGGAAAAGCAATGCAAGCGGCAAACAATGATGAATGCTAAAGCGTAAATACTCACCTTGCCTCCAACACTCTACATGCAAGGATGCTCAGCAGAATTGAAACCTATTTATATGCAAATGCAAGCCGATGAAATTGCCCTAAGTTTCAGAAATTGTTATTATCGTGAAGAACCACAAGTCGGTCACTGATCCTTAACCCAGGAGTCCGGTCTAGGCTCACCCCTCCTCCTCTCGACACATCGAGTTCAGGAGCAGCGCTTGGCAGGGTGGGCTCGCGGCACGAAGGCTCGAAGATGATGAGGCGACTGTATTATAGTTTGACTAAGTCCAAACGTGACTATAGGCACAGGCAAGGATATTAGGTGTTTGGACCTAATGCTATCGCCAAGCAAATCCTACAACTAAGGGCTCAATCACACAAAGTAAAGAAAATCGAAAATCGGAAAACAAAGTAAAAAAATGCGATGAAAAACCGTAAAAAGCCGCGGTGAGCCCCCAGGTGTACAAACATCTGGAAATTAGGCTCAAGAGTCCAGGGGGTACCTGTATTATTACAAATATAGAGTCTCTCTCTAACTTAAATTACAGGAATAAATACAAGAAAATAAATGCTATGATTAAAGGTGGAGCTCGGTCTTAAAAATCCTCTCCTTGTCTCCTTTGGTGCAAGGAGAGCAGAGCGGCTTCACGTGGGTGCCCAGACGCCTAGGATGGAGCGCCTCCCTCGATCCATGGTTCCTCACACAAAGTCAACAAAAGAGAAGGTTAGACAGCTCAACAGATATATCAAAAATAAACAAAATAAAATAGCAAAAATGAAAGCCGTGAAATAGACAATCAATCACAATCACAAACAAGACCAAACTAAGCACTGTTGTTCTCCGGCAACGACGCCATTTGTTTAGCGGGAAATCAGGTGGTCTTAAGTTCCACACAAGGCGGGAACTCAGTTGATGTGTCTACCACACAGAAATCCTGACTAAAGTCAACAATGAACCCATAACAGTATAAATCAAGCAATGAAAGACAAGTGTGGAGTCAAATTTATTTTAACTCTACAAAAATGTGTATAGTGTAAGTATGTAGAGTGTCGAACACAGGGAGCAAGCAGGATAGATCGAGCAATGTGCAAAAGTGAATGTGATGAATGTCTACAATATGCAATGTTTTTGTGGGTTTTTAATTTTTAATTTTTTTATTTTGTTTTTAATCTTATATTTTTTGTATTTTGATTTTTAATTTTCTGGTTTTATATTTTCTTTTTATATTTTATATTTTTTATATTTTCTTTTTTCAATAATAGAGTATATATACAATATAAGAAAAGAAAGGAATAAGTATTTATAAAATAGAGAAAAATGCTCAAAAATCTAAAAAAAAATTGTTTTTGGTCTTTTTAGAATGTTATAATGTTTTTGGGATTTTTGGGGATTTTTTCTAAATGTTTTGGTATTTTTAAAAGTCAAAATGCAAGAAACAGTGAATAAAACTGCTGACCGAAATAAAAATGGGAATGAAAATAGCAAACAGTAACAAAATTTTCCCAAATTAATTTTAAATAAAAAATAATAAAATAAAAAACTACAGAAACTAAGTTTATATTTTTAGGAATTTTCTAGGATTTTTTAGATTTTTTTGAAATTTTTAAGTGTTTCCTATTTTTTAAGGTTTTTGTTTTGAAATTTTTAATGATTTTTGGATATGATTAAAACACACTAAAATAGACCTAAGGTATTTTTTTTGGAATTTTTCAAAAAGATTTGATATTTTTTGGTATTTTCTAATGCAAACAGTAGCTAAAATGCATGTTTTTGATTTTTAATAAATATTAAAATGCAATAAAAATGAAAAGAAAAAATATGGCGTGAATGAGCAATGCAACATGGGCCTATGGTATTTTTTTGAGATTTTTTCGAGTTAAAACGATGCGTGAAATAAATAGGGAAAGCACACAAAAATACAAGGCCTGACAGGGGTATAAATGTAATAAAAAGGAACTACAAGGGCCTCAGTGCAATTGTGCCACAAAATATAATACTGAATATAAAAGTTAATGAACCAAATACAAATAGCACAACCCGCGGGGGCATCCTTGCAAAAACACCAAGATCACGTACGCAGGCACGCGCCCCTAGCCGGGGTACCAGTGCAAATAACAAAACTTGTGAGGGTTCACTTGCAATTAATACAAAAATAAAAAAAAGAAAAATGAATGTTTAAGTAATTTTTATTAAATACAAAAAGTGATCGGGTGCGGTTGCAAAATACCCAATCCAGCGGTTGATCGGACGACGGCTGATTTCCCACTTGCCATGTGTCGCGTCCGCAGGAGCCGATACCCCTTTGTCTTTGAATGACCCCGATTAGATCCTGCTAAGATGATCCGACAGCTGGCAGCAGCGCTCGATGCAACGGTGTGGCCAGAGCCACTTATCCACGTGTCAGCACGGGGGAGCGCTATGCTCCTTCACTCCTGCAGCTGAGATTAGAAGATGAAAGGACGATCGACGGCCGAGGAAGGCTTTGATCCGACGGATGCTGTGCTCCACGAAAAACAGGCGGCGATCGGACAGTCTCGGGGTATGGAGGAGGAACGCGCGAAGAACAGACCTTCGGTGACTTTTGATCCGCAAAATCTCGCTACTCCGAGCTGCACGCTTCCCTCCGATCGCACCAAAAGATGCCTGGGGGCCTCCTCGAAGTGATGGCGGCTTCAAAATGGCCCAAGGATGGCCGGAGCTCCGCTGCTGAATCGACGAAGGAGGACGGCCCCAGGAGATTCGAACTGGATGACAACGACCCCCAGGTGGGGTATCTAAGCACTTGGAACCTGCAAAGAAAAGTATACAATAACAACAAGGGGTTTCCAGTGCAAGCACGGGTGACTTGGGCGGCGTTTGGCGTTAATGGAGCTCGCCGGAGCTTGCTCCGGTGAGGTGGTGGCGCGGTGAATGAATGGGTGTGTATCGAGAAGGAAGATGCTGAACTAATCCTAAGGCTACACTAGCTAAGAAAACGCAAGAAAAAGAGCGAAAAACGACCTCAAGGGATGTGTGCCCGAGATGAAACCTCGATGGCCAAGAGGCCGGAGATGGAGGTGGAAGCCGACCGTCAGGCCCTCGCTGTACCTCGACGGAGATGTGGGGAAACTCCCCTGTCACCGGAGCATACCTCAACCCGCACCCGGAGGTCCGAGGCGCCCAAAAGAAGGTTCAAAGGGAGAAGGAAGTGAATGGGTTCGGTTTTGAAATGTGGTGAACATGGCTACAAGATCGAGGAACAACGGTCAACTCGACGATCCAATCCCCAAGACAAGCTAAGGGCGTGTATGCCCTTGGGTAGGGGAGTAATATTGCAGAAGGAATCGACATGAAACAAAAAATAGGCGAAACCCAAGAAAAAGCCACGTCTGGCACGACTATGGGAGGAGGTCAGACAGTTGACCGAAGGTCAACTGTCAGACCAACCAGGTTGGTCCACGTGTACCAACCAGGAAAAATCCCTGGAAATGATTTATTAATTCATTAAAAAATAGCAAATGATTTATTTAATTTTAGGTTATTAAATAAAAATATTCATTATTTTATAAAGTATTTTTTATGATTTTTAATTATTTTTATGAGGTATAATTTTATAAGTTACCTTTTATAGCCTTTATAGGTATATTATCTATATAATTTATTATTTTATTTTTATTTTATGAATTTAATTTTATTTGTTTTGTTTATTATTTTATAAAATTATAAAGTGCTTTTATACATTTAAATATAATTTTATTTTATTTTTATGAAGTGTTTTGGATATTTAATAAAATAGAAGTATTAATAATATAGGTATAGTTATAAGTATTATACCTATTTATAAGATACACAAGTATTTTTATTTTTTGTTTCTTTTGTATTTTTATTCTGATTGTAATATACATAAAAATTGTAAATAATATTTACAAAATTATAAAAATATAAAATGGTAAAAATAAAGAATAAATAATAAAATGAATATTTTAATCTATACAAGTATATAATAGGGGTCCAAAATTCAACTTTTAAACCGTAGCTCCGCCAAATGTGAAACTACCGCCATTAAATAACTTATTTTAAATTATATACAATTAAAGGTGAGTTTGATGCATTTGGAGTTTTTATTTGGGAGATATTGGTCTGGGAAGTTGGGATTCTGGAATTTTATTCAGACCATAACGTTTTATCTATATAGTATTTTTATGTGAAATAAATTTTGTATTTTTCTTTATTTAATTATCTACAACTTTCATGTTAAAAGTTTCTTTATTTGAAGTATAAAAAGTGGAACCAAAAATAGGTCCCAAAATGAATAAAGAATGAATGAAATAAAAGGAATTTTTACTGTATTTTGGCCCTTATCTCCCCCTACTTTATTCCTTGTCGACCTAGTCATTGAGATGCCTAGGTCTCGGGGTTTCGGGTCATAAAATATTTACAATATTTTATTCTTTTTATTTTCTTTTCTTTATTCTATAATTTTGGCTTTAAAAATCGTATTTTATACAATATTTACACAATGATTCATGAATGCTAAAATGCCAGAATTAAGCCTATTTACACGCATTTGCTAGGGTTTTTGAGGACAAAATGATAGAATAAAGATGATGAAATGTGGGTTCATCAGATGTCCCTGACTTAGCTGAGATGGTTGTTGCAGTGCATGCTCTTCTGCTTAGTAGGAGTCTCCACTAAAGGGCCCGCAGATTGATATGAATCGATGGTGCTCACCAACATCTCAAGTTGCTTAGTGATCAGGTCAAGCTTGTCCAATATCTTAGTTCTTTTCTCGATCACAACTAGCTTCCCTAGGTCCTGTGATCACTTGTCTATGATATCAACCTTGGACAGATGGCTCCTAATGATACTCAGGTTGGAGCTCTCATATATGTCCTATGCATGCGATGCTGCCATATTAGTGTGCTTGTGATGGATCGGTGAAGTCTTCTGATAAGCTATGGATGAAGACAGAGAAGCCTCTCCTTCGATCATTTCTTCAAAAATTTGCCAGACTACATCTTCATCTTTATTGAAGTACGAGCCATTACATGCGATATCGACCGACTTCTATCTCTCTTGTGTGAGGCCCCTAAAGAAATGATGGACTAGACTGGTGATGAATCCTCACTTCATCACCTTTATTCTTTCATTTTGGCCTTAAATACCTAGTTAAATGCATGTATATATCACTAATTTGCCAAAGTAAGCACTCTGTAAATTGTATTAAATACTGTATAACTATTGTATTTAATTCCAAGATAAAAGACTAAAGGAAATAAAAAAAGAATGAAGTGTTAAAGACACTTAGTGTCCCAAGACCATAAGACCCAGTCATCATGATGACTTGGTCGACAAGGAATAAAGTAGGGGGAGATATGGCAAAGAAACTATATAAAAATCACACACAGAACCTACTTTAATTTGCCCAAATATTGCAATTTGAGAAATATTTTATTTTATTATTTTTACACCTCAAATAACAAAAACCTCAACGTCAATATTGTAGATAAACATACGAAGGAAAATATAAAATTGATTTCACTAAAAAATAATGCACAATGTGCTTGGGACACATAAAATTAAAAGTCAAAATGAAAACTTTGCGCGACTTGTATCTTCTCCACACTGTATCAAAATTGACCAAACTCACTAGTTATATAAAATTTGACAAGCCATTTAACGAAGGTAGTTTCATTCAATTTGGAGTTAAGATGTAAATGTTAGGTTTTGGGCCCTCATTGCGCAATATACATGTTTAAAATATTCAATATATTTACTCTCTATATTTCTCAAATTCTTTTATTTTTATAAAATTTCAAATATCATTTGAAACACATTTCCATAATAAAATAAAACCATCAAAAATTAATTAAAATAAATCGATTACTTTAATCAATAGATGAAATATGCACACATATATACCTATAAAGAATATATACATAATTAATTAAGTATACAGATAAACTCATAAAAATACAATAAAAATATCTAAATATGTATTTAAATAAACTAAAAATATATAAAATATATGTATATATTAATAAAATAGGTAACACAAACTAAAATAAAATACCCAATATGAAAGTATATTTACTTATAATTATATATGTAAAAAGTACCATATAACAAATGACCTTGAACAAATAAATATAATGGAAATTAATTACTAAATAAAATTAGGATTTTTTTATTTTATAACCAAAATTAAGTAATGATTTAATATTTTTAAATGAATTTATAAAGAATTTTTCTATTCTCTTTTTCCTGGTTGGTCCACCTGGACCAACTAGAGACTTGAAATGTTGACCGGTTGTCAACTGTACTGACCTCCAACTGACTTGTCAGAAACTTCACGGATTCCCATTTTTACCGATTTATCATGCCATCTCCCACATCCGAGACATCCACCTTTATTATCCTCGCACGACCTTGATTCATAATGTCCTCGCCCTGCTAACCAACCCCTCCTCCTTGGCACATCACCATGACTCGAAGTCAGCCATTTCATATTGTATAAAGCTTCACCTCCTCCATCATTTTGTATTTTGATCTCTCTTCTGCGAATCTTAGCCCCTTAGCTCCGGTATGCCGCATTTCCTTGATGACAACAAGAAGCTCATTGGAGCTGCAACGAGGAGGAGACGTAGAGGTGTAGATCCACAACCACCGTCGAAGCACCTCAAACTGGTTCCGCCTCATTGGCCTCTAGACAAGTTGAGGCCATTCTCTTTGCTTTCTAAGTAAAACCTTATGTTTTTGTTTATTTCTGCATTTTAATTCTACGTTTAATCGATAGGATTAGGCTTAATAAAAACACCTAATTTGAACTGTATCTTGAGCTCCAGGCCAGATTTGTTTGTTCTTAACTCTATCTCCGCATGATCATTACTCCATTCCATTCCCCTTCGCATGCTTTATCTTCCCCATCTTCCAACCCGAATCCACCACGGATTTGGCGAATCAGGTTTCCTCCATCACCAGTCGCCGTAAGCCCTCCACCCTCCATCCATTTCACCACTACCCTCCTCATGCACTAGTCGAGGAAGTAGCCCTCAAGCCCAGGAGAATTTTGGAGCAGGTCCAAGCCTTCGAGGAACCATCTGGAGCCGTCTGAGGCACCTGGAAGAGCTCCAAGTCACCTGGAGCTATTTAGAGCCCCAGATCCTTGTCTGAGCCACCTTGGCCTCATCCGAGAGGACCGGTAGCTGTGGAGGTAACCCAGGAGTCCATCCTCCGTCGGATCGAAGAAGGACCGCCAGAGTCACCAGGAAATCAAGATCCAAGATCAACCAACAAGTGTTCTTCAGATATTCTTCGTCCTCCCTTGCAAGCCGTCAGATGAAGAATGTGGCCTAGATCTAGTTTGGGTCGCTTGTTCTATTCGAAGGGGTACGCAATCTAGGCCGAAGGATCAGACACTAACGCGTAGACAACGACCTGACGTAAGGGATGTAAGCAGTAAAAATTGCACATAAACCCCTATGCCTTTGTATTTTATAAATAGTATTGTAAATATTTAAGGAAGTGTAAAAGTTTGTTGAAATTTTGCATCGAATCCATTGAACCATCTGGAAATTGCAAATTGACCGTTTGCCAGCTCTCCTCACATGATCCCCCATACGATCTAGGTAATTTATGCTTGTAACCTTGCTGCTTTTGAATTTGTAGTTTATAATTAAAAATTTGTTTTCTAATTTAATAATTTTGGATATTTTTCATATACCCCCTTCTTTTAATTTATATTGAATAAATTCCCCTGCTAGCATGATTTATTTTTATTTTTGCTTTTCTATTTTCTAAAATACTTGACGTGCTTCAAAAGTCTTGAAAAAATAGATGGAGGTGCCTGATGACATGCTTATTCATGCTGCACATTTTATTTAACATTTCATTCGCATTTTCTATTTATCAAAAATCAAAAGAGCACACTTTATTCCCTATTTGGCTTGAAAAATAAAAAATTATAAAATGTTAACTAAAATTTTCAAAAAAATTACATATTGTTTATTATTGTTTTTTATCTTTATAAACCAAAAATCATAAAAAAATATTAAAAGAAAACCTTTAAATTCACAAACCCTAGCTAATCCAAAAAAATACAAAATATTTTCAAAAATCCCGAAAAATTACTTTTCTATACTATATTTTTATATATACTATTTACTATATATACACATTAGTTTTGAGAAGTTTTGGACCTATGTAGTATTTTTAATTCTCAAAATAATTTAGTCTATTTATTAAGTCTCTGATTTTATATATTTTGGACTTTAAAAACAACTAAAAATAGCAAAAATACCCAAAAATCACAAAAACATAAGAAAATATAAAAAACAAAAAAATGTTTTGTTTTACAATCTTTTACTTTTTATAGCTATATATTTATAATTATAATACCTTATATTGTATTATATACCTACATATAGTTATAAATAGTTGATAATTTATATTAATTATTATAAATACTTTGTATATATTTAACTCCTTTAAAAAATAAAAGGAATGTTCTTATTTATAATTTTTTTGATTTTTCTACATTTATTATATATTATGTCTATATCACTTATATTATATATATTACATATATACTTGTTATACTTATTAGATATTACTAAAAAGAAACAAAAAATCAGAAAAATAAAAAAAGAAAAAAAGTAAAACTAAAAATTTTAAAAATATAAGTACAAAATAAATAAAAAACAATTAATTAAAAAAACACAAAAACATTAACTGAGTAAATAGTATGTACAAATATTCATTATGTATTTATTTATAAATAATAATATTGCTACGTTGGCTTGTTCCCTGTGTTCGACATCGTACACATACTTGTCCACTATACGCATTTAATTATAAGGATTATAATAAATTTTGATCCACACCTTGCTTTGATTGTTTTATTATTCTATCTATTATGGGTTAATTTTTGTTTGATTCGTCAGCTCTCGTAAGTGGCCACCACAACGACCGTTGGTCCTGCCTTGTGTAAACCACACGATTGCCTCCTCGATAGTTGACTATTCAACAAATGACACCATTGCTTGGGAACAACTGAGTGTAATATTTTTTAATTCTATATATCTTGTTCATTATTTTTACTTTTATTCTTTGCATTAATTTTTTATAATTGATTATCTATTTCTGATCATATTTCTTTGTTGATTTTCTTGCGATGGATTGCGTGGCGACGACTACTTCTTAGGAGGTGGATACACCCGAGCTACAAGGAGATTAACACTTCTCTTGTGTGCCAATTGGAGAGAGCGAGAGAAGGAGACAACGAGAGACTAGCTTTTTCTTTTTATTTTTGTGAGGAGAGTTTTTAGTTTATTTTTGTAAATTAAATTATAATATCTTTGGACACTGGATACTTCTACTTTACGAGATCCATTTACCGGGTGTCTATTCATCTGGGGGCCTCATCGGTTTTTCGTATTTTCATCACTTTATTTTATTTTATTTTATGCATTTTGAGTTTTCTGCCTTTATGTTTCTTTGTTTTCTGTGATTGAGCCCCTAGATCTAGGATTCCTTGAATCAATAAATTAGGTCCATAGCCTAAATAGATGCATACACATATAGATTACTTCACTTGGACTTAGTCAAAATTAATTGTTAATTGTTGAATTTGGAATGACGTACCGTGAGAGACTCCATAAAGCGCTTGAAAGACCGTTTGTGGCAGACACCGATGAGTCTCCAAGATTGGACACTTAGGATCCATTTTTGAGTAGTTGGCATTTGGTTCTTCACGTTGATAGTTATTCTTGTTTAGGGAGCTTTCTCTCTTTGCATACCGTAAATGTAGTGTAGATATTTATATTTCTGCCTTGCATCCCACATGGAGAGAGCTGGGAAGTACTGTAAGTCCTCTTACTTTGCAAGCATCAACTGATACGAGAGTGAGATTTCCACTCTAGTATCCACTTGCATGACTTTTTTGCTTTCTCCCTCTGTTTGTTCTCGCTTAGGATTAAAAAAAAATACAAAAAAAATGTTACACACTTTCCATTGAAAAATACTCAAAAAAATTAAAATCCAAAAATTAAAACAAGGGGACTACTAATAAAACTTTGACCTTAATTCAAATTCTTAATGGACATCATTGTTTTGGGTTCATAAAGTTGTCATTATTTTCAGTTACCGTTCAGACAGAGTGAGGCATGATCCCTAAGGATTAGAGCCCAAATCTTGATCTTTGGTAGCCTTGATTATCACCTGGTATGACAAAGTATTGGCGCTTCTATCATACGTAGGCGAGTAGGGCCTTGTTGATGAGGGTGTTCCTACTTTTTGTGGAGCATCCGACTTAGTTTGAAGTATTGAGCATAGGACACACCCTCACGAGGGTGTTTGTCTAATCACCTTGCGTCTGAGTACTTCACTTGTGAGGGAAGTATTGTTTTCGCCTATTAGCTTCCTCTCTATTTCTTTAACCGAGTAGCCCCCCAAGCACGAGATCAAGGACCTCTATGTGTGCAGATCATAGGTTACAAAGGAGGTGGAACAAGTACATGGAACTTTCCTGGAATTACACACACTCCTATAAGGATAACCCTCCTAAGGACTTGTTAAAAGGTTTACATGTAAAACAAAATTAAAATCGAAAAGATAAAAATAGATGAGCTCTTATGTCTTCACTCGAGTTGAGTTGATGAATCCACAACTTGTTTGTGTTTGTTTGATCTAGATTAAAGTCAAAGATTAGTCCCGCACATTTGTGCAAATTTTCCTCTTTCATTTCATCTCCTTTTATTCTCATTTGATCCCTGCTCGCTTTGAGCCATCTACAGTTTTGCACTCCTTTTATTCCTTGTTCATCACCATATCATTCATCCATTCTTGATCTTCTTCTTGATCCTCGATATGTCAGCTAATGGATGGCTTGGTCAGGACGCCGCCAACACCATATCGATTCCATGCAGTTGTCTTCTCCAGTAATTTGGTGCGATTCCAGAGATCACGATTGGGACTTTGCAAATCGCTCTCCAAACTCCCCACCTTCTTCAATAACCAGGGACCACTCTTGTCCTGAACTCTGTCCATTTTGGATGGAAATTGATTTCACTCCATATACATCTCCATCCTTAATGAAATTCTGTGTTGACCTTAACACAAAATGATTCTCTACATCTAGTGCTTCTATTCAGACTAATCGAGACACATTCCATGTGCAGATCAAGAGCCCAATCTGGAGCTCGAGATTTTGTCAGATTCTGATTCAGAAATGGCTCCAAAAAGACAAGGGAAGGGACCACAACACCCATTACAACCATAACCAGGCTAGCAGCCTAATCAGAATGCAGTGAATGCCCATCTCCTTACCTCCTTTCAGGCAATTCAGTAGAAGCTCACGGACCAAGCATTGACCCCGGTAGCCTTCCAAGACACGATCAATGATCTGAGGAGGAGTGATAACCCAAGAGGAGGAGAAGAGGAAGAAAGAGAAGATGGAGGATGTGGAGGCTCATCAGATGAGTCAAGAGGAGAGCGACCCAAGCTGACTCTCAAGGAGATTTACAACCTGGAGCTAGCCAGATGACCGAGTGGATCCAGATTCCACAGGTCTATGCACATTTCGAGCTAAAGCCTCAACTCTTGGTGCTTCTTCCCACCTTCCACGGGAATGCAGAAGAGAAACCTTACATCAATATGAAATAATTTGCTTGCATCTGCAGAACAACACATTACCTTTACATACCGTTTGGTGTAGTCAAGATGACGACATTTTCATTCAGCCTTCAGGACAAGACTTTCTAGTGGATCAATCATATGGGAAAAGTCATCACAACCTGGGAGGAGCTCAAGTCCGCCTTCTTGCATAAATTCTACCCTCTCAGTCGGCTCAATCAGCTACGAGTCAGGATTGCCTATTTCTCCCAAGCCACACATGAATCCATCCATGATATTTGGAAGTGTTTCATGGATTTGCAGGAAAAGTTCCCCCACCATGATATTCCTCGGACCAGCGTGGTGCAACACTTCTTCGGAGGACTTACTCTTGAGAGCCAGAAGCTCGTAGATGATGCTTATGGTGGGTCGTATTTTCACAAGGATGAAGATGTCATTTGGAGGATATTCGAGGAAATGTCCGAAGGAGAGGCTGCCTTATCGTCATCTCGTGCATATTTGTGCCATCCACACAATCTATATAAGCCAATTCATATGGAGGCATCACATGGTTTAGACAGGGACAAGATCTACAACCTGAGCATCGTAGGGAGCCACCTGTCCAAAGTGGACATCATCAACAATTATAAGACCTTGAGAAACTTGTTGTGATCAAATAGAGGACACAAAACCTAGACAAGTTGGATCATATACAAGGCAACTGGAACTGCTGGTGTGTACAATCAGGTCCTGCCAGTCAGTTTCTGCATCAATCACGACTCCTACTGAGATGAAGGAACCATCATCACCTCAAACCCCTCAATAGAGTCCAACACAACCGGCAGTCCAACATGTATACTAATGATGAATATGTCATTCATCACTCTAAAAGTTGAAAATAGAGCTTTATTCCCGAGCAATTAGCTGCATATTTCCACTTATATTGCATAATTAGCATTCATGCATGCATAAATAATATCTACATTTTAGTATTCATATTTGCATTAAATAAGAAGCCTAATTCACTTGTAAATATTCACCTGTATATAAGTTAAAATACCATATTTGTATATATTTTATACTAACCCCAAATCTAATAAATTCAACTCTATAATGTATATATTATTAACACTAAGAAAGGAAAAATATCAAAAAAATACCAACTTGTATAATTGTCTAATAAAATCCAAATCCAAGTTTGAAACTATGAACCTTAAGATATGCATATCTCTCTCATACAATGTCTGATTTAGGTATACTTTTAAAGTAATATATATTCAAAGACCTTTAAAACAAGACTAATTTCATAAAAATTGGAGATTGTATGTGAAATTTGGGTTTTGGGCCCCTATTGTATATTGTACTTATTAACATTTTCACCATTTTATTTTATCCTTAATTTGATCTCATTTCCATTTTTGGTCAACATGAAACTTGTAGATCTCATCGAGATCTGCAATTTTTATGTTTTGAGTTTTTCCACAATCAGCCTCCATCCTGCTCATAATTCCCTTTTTATATCTGAATAATCTGATTGGGCCACGTGGCTCTTTTTGGTTGAGCCACGTGGCCGCTTCTCATCTCACCACCCACCCCCATTTTCCACAGTCTGATCATTTCTGGAGAGTTAATCTCTGCTACTGGCTCCTGCCTCTAAAATCAACCATCCGATCAACCTTCAAATGCTATCTGAACCATCCGCTCCCTGCCTTCTTCTCCTTTCTCCACGTGTCTTCATTCCAGCCGCCCGATCGTCTCTAGATATTCTCCATCCATACCGTTCATCCCCGCTCTTTTCCTAGCCATCAGATCACAGTCCCTAGATCGTATCATCACCGTCTGCTTCCGCCTCTATCATAGCTCGCCACATGTCTTCCCATTAGCCAGACGATGGTCTCCTGATGATTCCATCTCCACCGCTCCTTCCCGCTTCATTCAGACCATCCGATCCTTTTGATTGATCAAACCACGACCATCCAATCAACGCATGGAATCCATCTCAGTCGCTCGCCTCCGCCTGTACATAATCACGACATGTGGTGCACTTCGTACCGTTGATCTCGCCGCCTTAGATTTAATCTGGGCCCCTCATTAGCGCCCCTCTTGTAGCCATTGGATCACGAGATCCAACGACCAGAGGTCCTTCTTCAATCTCCTGAGACCCCCCTTCGCCCACGTTCTCCACCTTGCACGCAATCTTCGCCCTTTCATTTTTCCCGACCTCACCTCCCACCTTCACCATGATCCAACCACCCTACGATGAAGCTCCATTGTCCCTCATCCTCACGGACAATCACTCGTCCCATTTCTGCCCTCCACTTGCTCCATATCCTCCATGTAAACCATGCCTTCCCTCACCGGAACCTCAAGCTTCCTCTTTAAATATCCCCCTCCGCAGCTATTCTAAGCCATCTGCCATTATGAGACATGGGAGAGAGCTCTGGAAAGGGCATCATCGGTGACAGCGAGAGCCACCTCCATCGAGCAATGACTTCCCCGTGTCCTAGCGAGATCTAGGAGACCAATTCCTCCTATCGCAGCTGCTCCCCGAGCTGCTCCAGCTCCTCCTCTGTCGCGGAGTCGAGCAATCATCGGAGAGGGTTTTTTCCATCCTCTACGTTCCAGGCGCATCTCACATGTAAAACTCTGCTCCTTTCTCATCTCCACTTTTCTTCTCCTCTTCTTGTTCCTCTTATTCTTCTTCTTCCGAGCATCATCTCCGCCGATCACCCCTTCCCCTATTCTTCTACTTTTTCTCTATCTCTCCTCCTTCCCACCTTTATTCGACTACACCCTCGCTCCTCCACTTCGGTGAGCCCCAGCATTGCCACCAACTCCGCCCTCAACCACCTCGGTCAGCACGTGCCTCCGGTGTCGATACCCAACAGAAAGGCCAGGACCGCCTTCACGCTACCGAGCTGCTACAGTTCTGCTTGTGTGCCACTTCACCACCAAAAGCACCAACGCCTCCCACTCGGTCGTCGGGCGTGTGTTGCCTGAAGGTCAAGCTCGGCCCGTGTTCGCCACCTCATCTTCTCCGTTACAAAACAGTTCTCTACCCATCAGCGTCTACGCTACCATAGTGTGACCATCTTCCGTAGCTGCACGCTCCTCCATATTCGACCTCTTCCGCCCTGTCGACCCTTGGTTGTGTGTTGGCCGTCTGAGCGATGTCGTCTCCGATATCCTCCGCAACCATTGTCAGTGGCCCAAACGTATAGGGACCGCTCGATTCTCATCGAGCGGTCTAGAATCCATCAGAGCCAAGCCTCACCCTCCTTCCTCAACTTCAGGGTCGACCGAAGTGCTGGTGACCGCCACATGGAGGTCCGTCCCGAAGCAACCACTGAACCAGCCAAATGGGTGACCTGCGCATGCGAAGGTGGGAAGTTTGCATCTGAGCCCCCCACAAAATCAGCTTTTTGCGACTGATCCCCGCCTCCAGGGAGCACGTGAGGAGCACGTGTTTTCCTGGGTCATTTGCATCCATATCCTCTTACGTATAGGTCATTGCATATTCATCCAGTATAATTCATCCAGCATTGGTAATTATTTTCTGTATCGTATCTATACCCCTGTGTTTGCATTTTCGTTTAAACATCCATTTAGCATCATTTTATCATTTCCAAAACTGTATATTGTAGAACATCTTAGGCTTTATCATTGTGAATGCTTGTTATATTTTTGTGAGCTTTAAATTCTTTAATATAATTGTTTTAGTGGAGAATAGCATATTTTGCCCACTACTTTCCTTCAATTGATTATTAAACTAATTGCTGCTCTGAAAATGACCAAAAATTCATAGTAGATAGAGTTTGAGTAGTTCTACTTTGTGCGTAAAAATCAAATAATTTGCATGCATAACGAGGTCTAAATAAATTAATTGGTATTTGCTTAATTAATTTTTTATAAGTCAATAGTTAATTGTTTTTGAAGTCTATTAATTTTCCTGGGTTCATCTCACATAAAAGTATCTAGGATAATTTTTATCTTTGAAAATTATAAAATTGGTATTTATTAACATTAAAATTGCGAAAACCACTCTGCATTCATATTTAATTCGTAGGTAATTCATTTAGAGTCGAAAAATTCCAAAAACATTAGGGTAGCTTCATTTCATCATAATTGACATTCTGGCCAAGTTTGAGAAATTTTGCACTTAGTTTTATCATATTCACATTTTAACCCTCTAATTGGTCCAAAATTGCATTGTATTTTTAATTGTATATAAAAAATATAAAAATATACTCCTGAAAACCTAGCATCTGAATTGACTTTAAATTAATCTAAGGAGAAAGTTACCTCCCTGAGTTCGACCTTCAGCTTGCCCAAGTAAAATAAAAATTGTGCTCGATATTAATAGAGAAATTAATTAAAGTGGTTTTTGAATAATCTGATTTTTGCCCGACTACAATGAACACATCAAATTTAATCATTAATTCGGTTAGATTAAGAAGGATAATTTAGGGGTTTTCAAATGGCATCATTGCCGGGGAGGTACGACTCAGGTTAATTTTTATAAAATTTAGATTTTAGGTCTTCCATCCCCGGGTAGTCTGATTCCCAGTTTTTCTTGTGAATATTATTCTATTTATTTTTAGCATTTGTTTATTTTGTGCCGTCCTCTCTCTCTGACCATCATTTATTTTTGTGCGAGGAACACGAGGCATCGAAGGCGATTTGCCAGGCAAGACGAAGACCTGCATTGATTTGAACTGAGTAGTTTTTTAGAGAACTTGTAAAAAAAAGTTTGCATTTATAGCGATTCCTGTTTGGGTTCTCGCGCGTGTAAGTGAATAATAAAGGGAGTCTCAGTGTGTTGTGTGATTGCTTGATGTAGGATAGGACCTGCACTCGCAGCTCTTAGAGCTTTCTTAGGACTGTTTGTGCTCGTAATATCTAGGACCACACTTCACCATTAAAAGATGCACTTAGACGCAGAAATTAGCCAAATTTAACTTGTTCTTCATTTGTTAATAGAACTGTTTGTCTAGAAGTGACCTTTTCATCGACTGCATTCATTTAGATAAAATTTTAATTCTATTTGAATCCCGCATGTAGAGCACGAAGATAACTGTAAGTCTTCTGAACTTGGCATACATCATTATTTTATCGTGCATCGGCTTTTCTTGAATCCTTCTCCCTTGGTTTTATAACTTAGGAATTAAAGGAAATTGGGACTGGACGATAGGCGTGCCTTGTGTGTTGGACTAATCAAGTGGTCATCTAACTTAAAACTGGGGCTGCTAAACAAATTGACAAAAAAATCAACATAAAATCGGAAATTCTATTTGCAGGAGAATAATCCGACTTTGATTTTCGGCTGAGTGAGAGTATAGAGTGTGTGTGCTCAACCTAAGGCAGAGCCAAAATCCCTGCTTTCCATATCACGTACCCCAGGCCTAGCAAATATCATAGGCTGAATTTTTATAGGTTGAACTGATCAGCAACAAGTAGCCTCCACCTGTTTCGACAGGTAGATAGGGGTGAAGCAGCGGTGCACCGCGATAAGTTGCTAGTAACCCTCCGGGGTGAAGTTATAAGCCTTGTCAGCCTCCTCCTACTACGGTAGGTAGATAGGGGTAGGTCCTTGAACTTCTCAGCTGGTGATAGGAGCGAATGAAGGAAGGGTGTTGGTATCTTAGGCATCAGGTTAAACAGGGTAGATGCATCCATCTTTGAGATGACTTCCCTTTAGGCCGCGTAATCCTAGCTTTTTGCCTGAAAAATCACATCAGATTAATTGGACCTAAATTTTGGTCCTTCACCGTATTGAGTGTGAACTCAGGGTTTGTGATTCATTTGCTTGCTTTAGGTAGGAGTCAAATCCTATCTTTACACACTTGTACTTCCGATTCTTCTTTCTGCCATCAAAGATGACTGACTGGGGGGATATTTACTCAAGCTTCACAAATCTCTCATTGAACCCCTCATAAAGTTCGTCTTCATCGGCCCAAGCGCAACTTGGGCCAACCCGAGCTCATGACCCTCTTGAGTTCGGGATCTCCCACCCTCAGGATGGTTACCCTAAAACCATTCCTTTTCTCTCCTCTCATCTCACCGAGGAAGACCTTCGCCTCGGTGAGATTGTCTTCATTACTACGTCCTCTAACCTAGACTACATTATTTACCCAGGTAAAGAGGACAAACCTGAAACCAAGATGTCTAAGAAAAATCCAGACGAAGAGGAACACATAGATGATCCTATGCATCAAGTCCTTGCCCGTTTAGCTAGAGCTGAGTAGCTGAATGCATATATTATGGCTAGGATGGGACATGTGATTGAGGCAGGTGGAATAGATAGACTGATGGTAGATGCCTACAACCCAGCTGAGAATGAGATGCATAGTTGGCCCATACATGAGGTACCCCCAGAGGCATTTGAACTGAAGCCCCATTTCCTTAGTCTTCTACCGAAATTCAATGAAAATGCTACAGAAGAACCATATGCTTTCTTGAGAGACTTTGAGTTGGTGTAACAACCTTAGCCATCCTAGGGTTGGACAAGATTACATCAGGATGAAGGCTACCCCATTTGCCTTAGGAGATAAGGCTGTCCATTGGCTGAAGAATCTCAAGGTTAGATACACAACCTGGAGGGAATTCAAAGATTTATTTTTGAAGAACTTCTACCCACTCAGTAGGACTAAGAAGATGAGGATGAAAATCACTATCTTTTCCCAGGGCCCCCACGAAGCATTCCATGATGCTTGGGATATATTCAATGACTTGACACAAAAATGCCCCTACCATGGCATTACCAAGGCGAACTTAGTCCAGACCTTGTTCTGTGGTATGACCCCAGAAATACAGGGGTTAGTGAGTGCAACCTGTGGAGGTAGCTATCTAAATAAGAATGCAGATGGTGTATGGAAGATCCCAGCGTAGATGGCAGAACCAGGCAGATCTCAAGCTAACAGGGCCTATCAGGTGTCTCCCTCAAACCTATCTAATGAGACATCTACGAGGACTGTAGAGGATCTGACAGATGACCTAATCCCTACCATAGGCATAATAGATGATAAGCTTACCATGGTAGAACATATCCACAAGAGAGTCACTGACCTTGAGGCGCTTTCTCGATTACGGAAACAAGTAGAGGAATTGATCGAGAAGGTAGCCAAGATACGACTACCTGCCCCTTTTGCACCACCTATACCTATACATCGAGTTCATCTAGTACAAGAGTAGGTACAGGGGCCTCAGAGTAGCTGGGTTGGGGAGCAACAGTACGCATAACAGGAGCAACACACACCCAGACATGTGGAGTCAGTCTACGAGGAGCCTCTGCAGGTGTTTGAGATCAACGGGCTGTGGTACAGCCATGATCCCATCAACTGACAGTCGGGGATAGGGAATGGTCACCCACACCGACCTTCCCTACATTACCAGGAAACCAGCTCCGTCCCCACACCACCCTTTGTACAGTCCTAGCCAGGACAAGGATACCAGCCTCAGTAGCACCAGCAGCAACGCATATTCCACTCGGCTAGCAGGGCCCTCCACCACCTTACACTGTACCATCCCACCCAAAGCAGTACCGACATGGAAATCATGGCCAGTATAGACAGTCGGATCACTCATCCTCTAGTCAGCAGCAGCAAGCCCTGCCCACTAGTGAATTAGAGTCCCTTACCTTGGCCATCCAGAATTTGACTGATAGAGTTCAACAGATACAGAATGATTACCTGGATGTAAGAACAGATCTGAACCGTGTTTCACGCCAATAAGATAAGCAGATGGCACCAAAGACCCCAACTCCCGCCCAAGTTCAGGCCAACCCCAATAACTTGAACCAGGGACAACTTCGACCATGCGATCAGGTATATTATTCAGATTACTCTCTATCTGAACACGAGATCCTTTTGTACGATAATGTTAATCATATGTCCCTTAGGAGCGGAAGGACTGTGACCGTACTTGATTAGGCACGAGTACATGAGGAAGACGCCGTCAAGTCTCTACCCTAGGAGAACTTGGAGGCAGAGGAGCAACATCACCACCACCATCACCAACGGAATAAGAGGATTTCCAAGTCGTTAAAACACCATGTAAACATGAAGGAGAAGAGCACCATCAATGAATCAAGTGAGCCAGATGAAGAGCCCACACCTCCATCTGAGGATGACGCACCAAGAGCAGCGGTAGATGCATCACCTGTTTTGTTCATGAATTTCTTTCCAGTAAGTGTCAGAGTCAGAGTCCCAGTCCTGTACAGAACTCAGTTTCCCATTTGAATAAGAATATTTCAGTTTCAGAATCTGAGTTGTCATCAATAATCCCTTTCCCCCGAGCCCTTAAGGGTGGAAAGAAGAAAAAGATCAAAAAAATCCAAAAAGATGACCCTGAGATGGCTGAATTTTGCAATAAATATATCAAGGTCACAATCCCTTTTGGCAAGTATATGGATATGACACCTGCATTTCAGAAGCACCTTAAGGTGATATGCACACCTATTAGGGTCAGCAGGAAAACCAGAAGCCGTGTTGAGAAGCACGTTTTGTCAGTAGCCACTACTTGTGCCATCAAGAATGTATTTCCAAGGAAGCGAAGGAACATGGGTTCCCATTATGTGGTGAGTCATGTCGATGACACTGCATTTGCACGCACTCTCCTAGACAAAGGATCCTCAATTAACCTGATGCACACAACCCTCTATGAGCGGCTAAATCTAGGACCTCTTAGGAAATCTAGAGCCTTACTCCAGTTCGCAGATAAATCAACCAAGAGGTCTAAGGGAGAATTGATGAACATTATCATCAAAGTCGAGGGTCGTGATTACATGGTGGACTTTACACTCCTTGATATGGAGACCCTTCAAAATTGGAGAGATTCCCAGATCATTCTAGGAAGGCCCTTCTTGAGAATAGCAGGAGCCTTATTTGATTATAAAGTTGGGAAAATTCAGTTCCAAACTTCAGGCAGAGATAAGGAACTCGAGATGAAGCAGACAAGGTGGCATAGGCCAGATTCTGAATCTAGCACCGAGTACACTTCGTCAGAAGTAGATTGTGTTCATGTAGACACCGTTGGGCCATGGAGAGAGAACCTAGCTAGCACCGATGAGTCCCTCTCCACTCGAGAGAATCTTGTACATGAGACAGTTTGTGAGATCCTTAAGAACGAACTTAGCGCAGATCATATAGAAAATGCATCCCCCTACATCTTCGATGACATAGAGGCCCAGCTGGGCCTGTCAGTCCTTCCCTCTTTAGGACAATCAGAAGATGAGGATGATTAGTCGGACGTAGCTTTCACCGATTGCTTGGATACTTTTGATGATCCAACTCTAGAGATGAATGAGTTGGCGACAGTTACTTCAGAGACAAATCCAACCACTACCAGCACAGAGCCAGAATTGGTTGAGCCAGATTTCCTCGATGACCACACCTTACCTGAGCTCAAACCATTACCCAGGACCCTTAAGTACGCCTTCCTTGCGGGACAAGAGAGGAAATTTCTTATCATTATCAGTTCGCGATTGATCGAGGAGTAGGAATCTTGCTTGCTAAAGATCCTGGAGAAAAACCGTAACGCGATAGGCTGGAGCATCTCCGATTTCCACGGGATAAATTCTGCTCTGTGTTCGCACCATATCTACCTTAAGAATGAAGCAAAACCCTCTCGTGAATTCCAACGTAGGTTGAATCCAAATTTACGAGAGATCGTGAAGAAGGAGATTGAGAAATGGTATCACACTGGTTTTATTTACCCCATCTCCGATTCCAAGTGGGAGGGACCTATCCATGTTGTCCCGAAAAAGTTGGGAATTCAGACAACCACCAATGAGGATGGAGAGGAGATCGTGATACGAGTACCCACGTCGTGGCGTGTCTGTGTGGATTACAGATGCTTGAATGCCCGACGAAGAAGGATCATTTTGCCCTACCATTTATTGATAAGATCTTAGAAATATTAGCGGAAAAGGAATTCTTCTGCTTCTTAGATGGGTTCTCGGGCTACAACCAAGTAGCTATCACTCTTGAGGACCAGGAGAAAACCACATTCATGTGCCCCTTTAGTACCTATGCTTTCAGGCACATGCCCTTTGGGTTATCCAATGCTCCTGGTACAATTCAAAGGTGCATGATTGCAATATTCGTCGAGATGGTCGATAAATTCCTAGAAGTCTTCATGGATGACTTCTCAATCCATGATGATTCCTTCGATTCCTATCTTAGAAATCTGAATTGAGTCCTCAAAAGATGTTGTGAGGTCAATCTGGTGCTCTCTTGGGAGAAAAGTCACTTCATGGTGATGGAGGGCATTGTGTTGGGGCATGTCATCTCCAAGAGAGGAATGGAGGTTGATCCTACCAAGGTGGATGTGATCAGACAACTCCAGCCATCAACCAACATAAAGCAGTTGCGATCATTCCTCATGCATGTTGGATTTTATAGGAGATTTATCAAAGATTTTTCAAAGATCGCCCGACCGCTAACTAAGCTTTTAGTCAAAGACATGGAGTTTATTGTCGATCATAAATATCTTGAGACCTTTAAGCTACTTTAAGGGATGATCATGGATGCCCCAATCCTATAAGCCCCAGATTGGTCTCTTCCTTTTGAGATCATGACAGACGCCTCAGAGTTTGCTGTTGGGGCCGTATTAGGACAGAGGCGGGATGGTATCCCATTCTCTATACACTATGCAAGCAAAGTGCTTGACACCGCTCAACGTAACTATACAGTTATCGAAAAGGAGATGCTTGCAGTAGTGTTCGCCTCGGATAAGTTCAGATCCCATCTCCTCGGATCTAAGGTGATTGTGTTCACAGATCATACAACACTACGGTACCTAATGGAAAAGAAGGACGTGAATGCGCATCTTCTTAGGTGGATTTTACTCATCCAGGAGTTTGACTTGGACATAAGAGATGAACTTGGAAAGCAGAACGTAGTGGCTGATCACCTCTCCCGTCTCGAAATTCTTGATACTTTTGATGATACACCTATCCGAGACTCCTTTCCAGATGAATCGGTTTTTGTTATCGACTCACTCCCATGTTACACCAATATCGTGAACTATCTTGTCTCCAAGAAAGTTCCCGAAGATTGGCCCAAGAGCACCATAGACCGACTCAAGTCGGATGCAAGACATTACCATTGGGAGGATCTGACCTTTTATTTGAAGGACCAGATTGTGTTTGGAGGAGGTGTATTCCTCAGGAGGAATATCATAGTGTCCTTACTTTTTGCCATAGTCTAGAGGCAGGAGGACACCACTTCAGTAAGAGGATCGCATGGAACTTATTAGAGTGTGGCTTATACTGGCTGACTCTGTTTCACGATGCTCTCACCTTTGCGAAGTCATGCCCATTATGCCAACGAATGGGAGGAACCGTTGGTTCCAACGATGAGATGCCAATGCAGTATGCCATCATTTGCGATGTCTTTGATGCATGGGGCATCGACTTCATGGGCCCATTGCCCGTTAGCCATGGTTTTGAATATATCCTTCTTGCTGTGGATTATCTGTCAAGGTGGATGGATGCTATGCCGACCCGAGCCGCAGACAGCATGACTGTCTGTAAATTTATCATAGATCGTATCATCTCTAGGTTCGGGATCCCCAAAGTGTTGATATCCGATGGGAGTAGCTATTTTGTGAACAGAGACATGAAGAAACTCGTAAAGGATTACGACGTCGAACACCTTGTCGCTAGTCATTACCACCCACAGACCAATGGCATGGAAGAGGTGTCGAATAGGGAGGTTAAGACCATATTGCAGAAGCTTGTCTGTCTAGACAGGAAGGACTGGTATCAGATCTTATATCAGGTCCTTTGGGCTTATAGGACAGCTTACAAAACACCATTAGGAACCTCCCCATTCAGAATGGTGTTTGGGAAGCTGTGCCATTTGCCAGCAGAGTTAGTACATAAATCCGATTGGGCAATCAAGAAGGTTAATTGGAACACACACCTAGGGCAGAAATATAGAGAAATGAATGAACTTGTGGAGATCAAAAACTGATCATAGGACAATAGTTTGGTGTACAAAGACAAGGTAAAGCATTGGCACGATAGATTTATGAGATGAAAGACCTTTGTTTCTGGACAGAAGGTATGGTTGTTCAGTGCGAGACTGAAGGTTTTCCCAAGGGAAGCTTAAATCCAAGTGGACGGGTCCGTTCATAGTTCGTGCTATGCATGACAATGGATGTGTAGAGATCTCAGATCTTATAGATGGAGCACAGACATTCCTAGTTAATGGACAATTAATGGACAACTACTGAAACACTTTGTCGAACCTAATGAAAATTTAGTCCGTGTTGAGGAGATTGTTTTCATGCATAAGGTAGATTTAGAAGACATACATAAAGACACACATGAGGCCTTGCAACATTGAGCTCTCGCCATCAGCAACATCGAAAAGATTCAGATCTTGATCCTTGTATATACTCACCTCCATCTTGTATATATTTTCTTTCCCCCCCTCCCCAGTGATTCGAATCACTCGCCCCAGCTCCATATCATTCCATTTTATAGCTATACTTAGGATGACCAGATCTTAAGTATTTGGGGGGGGGGGAGAGTGACCCGAGTATCTTCACCATTCTCTGTATATTCTCCAGAGCTCATCGGTTCTCACACTCACTCCTGTCCTATACTTAGGCTGACCAGAGCCTAAGTATAGGGAGGACCGATTCCCACCTTGTATATATACTCATCCATTTGCCCTCTTGACCTCGTCCGCCCCGTTTTTGATCTTCTTCTACACTTAGGCTGCAAGAGCCTAAGTATAGGGGGCGGAACAACTTCCATATATTCTTCATCTTTGCCTTTTTGTAATTTTAGCTCTCCTACGCTTAACACGAGCTATGTCTTTTTCCTCGCTTTTCATGCTCTAAGGACATAGCACACGCTAAGTGTAGGGGGCGTGTATATATTACATACTTTACCCATAGCTCGTACTTTCACGTATTTTTGTATATATTATGCAATAATTACAAGTGGATAAAAATTGGAAAGAAATTGTATATTGTATAACGCTTGTAAAAATTCTTGCAAAGCTCTTATAAAATTTGTTGTAAAATAGGAGGTATACTAAAAAAACAACAAACAAACAAAAAAACAAAAAAAACAAGAAAAACAAAAAAATAGCTTCTTCTTTACTCTTGCAATCATCCTTGCATTAAAAAAAGTCTTGCACTTCATCCATACAAAATGTCATCTGCATCTCATATGCATATCTAGCATATGCAATGTGAAAAGTTAGTGGGTTCTGAACCAAGTTATGAATAGATGTCGAGGGTGGATTTGATTTGACCTTAATCTACCTAATTTCATAGGAACCTTATAGGAATTGGAGTTAAGATTTTTTAGGTCAAGTGACTTAATCCTTTGAGTCCGCATGTCTATGTTCACATGTCATCTTGATTAGTCTAAGTAGAATATTTCATGCACACATATGATTCTTTTAGACAGTGACCTAACTTGGACAAGCACCAAGCACGTGGCTCTTCATTGATGAGGTGGTGAGGAGGTAGAATCCTTTAGCTTGGAGTAGCACACAGGTGGAAACATCCATCCTCCTCTAGGGAGGGTAGTGCATCTCAACCTAGTATGGTAGTGTTGACGTCTAAGGATGGGATGCTGTGGGATGCAATAAAGCTTTAAAAGAGGGATAGTCTATTGGATCAAGAAGAAAATCTCCTTATGTACATGATGCACCTTGTATATATGTAAAAAAAAAGAGAAAAAGAAAAAAGAAGAGAGAACTCCAAAAAAAACGGACATGCCTAATTGAAAATAAAATACTTGCCGGAGTATGAATATTTGCAAGGCATATGCTTCAAAGCCTCATATTATAGAAGCCTGCAGTTAGATGACTTGGCTATACTGGTCAAGCATCCTAGGATAGGTACCTATACTGGCTACCGTCCATTCTTCTCTCCACCCCCTCTTCTTGAGCCGGTTGCACTTGAACTTAGAAGGGAATACCCCGCTCCTCGAGGAAAGAGTTACTGGACCGGAGAATTAGAGTTACCTTGTTAGAGGAGGTTGTTTCTTTGCCATTTCTAATGTGGAGAGCTATATCACTTACACAGTACAAGTAAGAATCATCGTAATCAGAAATTTGCGTATGAGGATTTGTTATGACCTGACTGTTGAGACGTCCTCAGTAGAAGACTTGTGGAACATAAAGGTTGGTAGGTCTTAAATTCAATTCCCAATAAGGTTCCAACACATTATTAATCCAAAGGTCGAGTCAAGCTCCATTTTCACCTTTTGTTCATGACCTTGGTATGGAAATCAAAATCATTTCACTTTTGTATTTCATTTTAGTTGCTCGAGGACGAGCAAGGTTTAAGGATAGGGAGTTGATGAATCTGTGATTCATCACTCTAAAAGTTGAAAACAAAGCTTTATTCCTGAGCAATTAGCTGCATATTTCCACTTATATTGCATAATTACCATTCACGCATGCATAAATAATATCTGCATTTTAGCATTCATATTTTCATTAAATAAGAAGCCAAATTCACTTGTAAATATTCACCTGTATATTAGTTAAAATACCACATTTGTATATATTTTATACTAACTCCAAATCTAATAAATTCAACTCTATATGTATATTTTATTAACATTAAGAAAGGTAAAATATCAAAAAATACTAACTTGTAAAATTGTCTAATAAAACCCAAATCCAAGTTTGAGACCATAAATCTTAAAAAATGCATATCTCTCTCATACAGTGTCTGATTTAGGTCTATTCACTTTTAAAGTAATATACATTCAAGGGACTTCAAAACAAGACTAATTTCATAAAAATTGGAGATTGTATGTGAAACTTGGGTTTTGGGCCCCTATTGTATATTATACTTATTGATATCTTCACCCTTGTATTTTATCCTTCATTTGACCTCATTTCCATTTTTGGTCAACATAAAACTTGTAGATCTCATCGAGATCTACAACTTTTATGTTTTGAGTAATTTCGAAATCAGCCTCCATCCCCCTCATAATTCACTTTTTATATCTGAATAATCTGATTGGGCCACATGGCTCTTTCTGGTTGAGCCACGTGGCCGCATCTCATCTCGCCACCCACCCCCATTTTTTACTGTCTGATCATTTCTAAAGAGTTAATCTCCTCCACTGGCTCCCGCCTCTAAAATCAACCATCTGATCATCCTTCAAATGCTATCGAAACCATCCGCTCCCTTCCTTCCTCTCCTTTCTCCACATGTCTTCATTCCACCCGCCTGATCGTCTCCAGATATTCTCCATCCATACCGTTCATCCCCGCTCTTTTCCTAGCCATCAGATCAAAGTCCCTAGATTGAATCATCACTGTTTGCTTCTGCCTCTATAATAGCTCGTAACGTGTCTTCCGATTAGCCACATGATCGTCTCCTGACGATTCCATCTCCACCGCTCTTTCCTGCTTCATTCAGACCGCCCGATCCTTTTGATTGATCAAACCACGACCTTCTGATCAATGCCTGGAATCCATCTCAACTTCTCGCCTCTGCCTGCACATAATCACGACACGTGGTGCACTTCACACCGTTGATCTCACCGCCTTATATTTAATCTGGGCCTCTCATTAGCACCCCTCTCGTTGCCATTGGATCACGAGATCCAATGGTTACGGTCCTTCATCATCCTCCTGAGACTCCCCTTCACCCACGTTCTCCACCTTGCATGCTATCTTCTCCCTTTCATTTTTCCTGACCTCACCTCCCACCTTCACCACGATCCAACCACCCTACGATGAAGCTCCATCGTCCCTTATCCTCGCGGCCAACCACTCGTCCCATGTATGCCCGCCACTTGATTCATATCCTCCACGTAAACCATGCCTTCCCTCACCGGAACCCCAAACTTCCCCTTTAAATATCCCCCTCCGCCACTATTCCAAGCCATCCGCATACGAGACCTGGGAGAGAGCTCTGAAAAGTGCATCATCGATGACAACGAGAGCCACCTCCATCGAGCGACGACTTCCCTTATGTCCTGGCGAGTTCTCAGAGACCAATTCCTCCTATCATAGATCCTCCCCGAGCAGATCCAGCTCCTCCTCTATCGCAGAGTCGAGCGATCGTCGGAAAGGGTTTTTCCCTCCTCCATGTTCCAGGCGCATCTCACAGGTAAAAATCTGTTCCTTTCTCATATCGACTCTTCTTCTCCTCTTCTCGTTTCTCTTATTCTTCTTCTTCCGAGCATCATCTCCACCAATCGCCCCTTCCCCTGTTCTTCTACTTTTGCTTTGTATCTCCTCCTTCCCACCTTCGTTTCGCGACACCCTTGCTCCTCCACTCCGGTGAGCCCCAACAGTGCCACCGACTCCGCCCTCAACCTCCTCGGTCAGCACGTGCCTCCGGCGTCGAGACCCAACAGAAGGGCCAAGACCACCTTCACCTTATCAAGCTGCTTGAGTTCTGCCCGTGTGCCACTTCACCACCGGAAGCATCAGTGCCTCCCACTCGATCGTTGGGCGTGTGTCGCCTGAAGGCCGATCTCAGCTTGCGTTCACGACCTCGCCTTTTCTGTTACAAAATAGTTCTCCGCCTATCAGCGTCTACGCCACCACCGCGTGACCATCTTCCGTAGTTGCACGATCCTCCGTTTTCGACCTCTTCTGCCTCAACTACCCTTGGTCGTGTGTCGGCCGTCTGAGCGACGTCGTCTCCGACCTCCTCCTTACAACAATGCCAACGACCCAGATGTACAGGGACCGCTTTATTCTCATCGAGTGGTTTAGAATCAATTAGAGCCGAGCCTCGCCCTCCTGCCTCAGCTTCGGGGTCGACCGAAGCGCGGGTGACTACCACGTGAAGGTCCGTCCTGACGCAACCACCAAACCAGCCAAGCACGTGACCTGTGCGTGCGAAGGTGGGAAGTTTGCGCCTAAGCCCCCACAAAATCATCTTTTCACGACTGAGTCCCCGCCTCCAGGGAGCACGTAAGGAGCTCGTGTTTTCCTGGGTAATTTGCATCCATATCCTCTAACATATAGGTAATTGCATATTCATTTAGTCAGCATATTATTGAAATCAATTTTATTTTATGCATTGCATCTATACCCCTGTGACGATTCTGAAATTGCGCTTGTTGAAGAGAAGTGTTTATTTGTTCGTTCGTTGTAGGCGGCAATCAGAATCGGTCAAGAAAATAACCACACAAAATATTCGTCAATTTTAATCAATGCGGTTTTATGTTTATTTTACTTGGGCAAGTCCCAAGGTCGAGCACAAGGAGGCAAAGGAACAACCTAGAATTATGTCTATCAAAGTTCATGTGTGGTTTTTGAGGCGGTCTTTTTTTGGAATTTTTAATGCAATAAAGATGAGAAATGCAAACACGGCCTATTTTAGGGACTAAAATATAAATTATGCTCAAACGATGTCCGAAAAATATGAAACTTGGTCGAGAATCAAATTATGATGCAATGAATGAAATGCAATTTTTTGGAATTTTTGGATACAAGATGATTCTTTTGTGAATTTTAAATGCAAACAGAATGAATTTTCAATATTTAATTATAATAAATATTAAACCAAATTGTTTTCAAGAGATAAAATTACATATGATCTATCACTAGGTGATGGACCTCAGAAAAATCCTAAATCTCGAAAATGTGGGATCTAATACCTATTAAAAATCAAACACTGAAATATGAAAAATAAATTTTACAGGGCAAATATGCATGCAAATGTGATTCTTTTTGGGCACAATGTCAAGCAAAATTTATTCTACAATATGTGATTTTTCGGGATTTTTTAGAGCAATGGTTAATCAAATATAATTTTAAGAGCATAAACTGGGCAAATATGCAAATTTCTACAAAACAATTAATTATTAATTAACCAATGATCAAAAAAATGTCCACAATATGCCGGAACGTAGAGAATTAATGGAATAACATCATGCTATTTCTGAGTAATAAAATAATGTCATGTAGAGGTCTAAACCCAATAGGGAACACATGTGTATTTTTGTAATTAAATAAAATAAATAATAAATAAAAATGAATAGTGGGGGACCTAGATGTAATTACCACTAATTAAGGGGGCTCTTATGCAAAATGGCCAGAGGGGCACGTGCGTGGCACGTGCCCTCTGGAGGCGAATTAATCTGCAAATATAAAGACTATTGGGGGGGTGGACGCAATTTTTCCATGGTCACGTGCACCGCACATGACCCCGGTTGAATGAGGTGCTGACGTTTCCCCGCGCACATGCGGAGCATGTGCGGGGGACCTCGAGTCTGGCTCCCGGCCCTGGTGGCCAAAGTATGGGGCTCCGATGGCTGATCCAAGGCGCGACGGTTAGAGCTCCTGGCGGAGACTCCTTCTGGATGGCCGAGGGCGACCGGCGTTGTGGAGGCGAGGATGTGCTCTGGCGACTGTGGTGGACGATCATGTATCCACAGCCTGGCGGGGCTTCAACCGTTGAGGCGGAGTTGTGGAGTCGGTTGGGGGTGTCGATGAAGCGGTTGAAGTTGACGTAGACGATGGCGAAGCGGTTGAAGTTGAGGCGTGGTCGGAGAAGATCGGGGGCATCGTTGGCTCGACGGTGGAACACCGGAGAAGGAGCAGATGTCCTGGCGACGCTGCGACGAGGCTGAAGAAGCCTCGGATCTCGCCGAGGAAGAAGACCCACCGGGTTGTCACCCCGATGTGCGTGAAGGTGCGAGTCGGAGGATGAATGTTCTGGCGGTGGGGGTTCTTCTTAAATAGGAGATGGGTCTACCGGAGAAGGAAGGTTTTGGGGCTGGCGATTTTGACGAGGGATTCGGGGATGTCACGAGGTCGGGAGGAGATCTTGAAGGGATACGTGATTAATACAAGATTGAGAGCGATCGTATTGACTCACAAGGAGAGTCAAGAGTCGGTGTGTTGACCACTACAGAATCCCGTGTAAAATCAACAATTAACCCACACTATAGATCAAGCAATAATAAATAAATGTAAAGTTAAAATTTATTTTTAACTCTACATAAATGGTGTATAGAAGCAAGTATGCAGAGAGTTCGAACACAGGGAACAAGGCAGTGTAGATCAAACAAGTGTGTATGTGAGTGAATGTGAAGTGCTGTCTACACTATGCAATACAAATATTTTTGTGGGTTTTTAATTTTAATTTTTTTAATTTTTAATTTTGTATTTTGATTTTTAATTTTCTAATTTTATATTTTTTCTTTTTATATTATATATATATATTTCAATATTGGAATATATAAACTATGTAATAAAAGAGGTGATAAAATATTTATAAAAATATGCAAAAATAGTCAAAAATTCAGAAATAAAATTATTTTGGTTTTTTTTATGATTTTCTACTGTTTTTGTGATTTTTGGGGAATTTTCAGAATATTTTTGGTATTTTTAAATGTCAAAATACAAGAAAACAGGGAATGAGCTACTGGCTGAAGGTAAAATAGGAATTAAAAATATCAAACAACTACAAAATTTTTCCAAACTAATTTTAAAATAAAGATAAAAAATGGAGAATCTACAGAACTTGAATTTGTATTTTTCTGATTTTTCTACAATTTTTTAGATTTTTTTGAAGTTTTAATAAGTTTTCTAATTCTAAGGTTTTTCTTTTGATATTTTTAGTGATTTTCGGACTGACACTAAAATAGGATAAAATATACTGTAGGGAATGTTTTTGGAACTTTTTAAGCTGTTTTAATAATTTTTTGGTATTTTCTAAGCTAGACAGTACTGATATGGCATGTTTTTGATTTTTAATAAATGCTACAATGCCACAAAAATAAAATCTAAAAATATGGCGTGAGAGTACAAGTTAATAAGAGCTTAGCATGATTTTTGTGGAATTTTTCAAGTTAAAAATGATGCCTTAAATAAATGGAGCAAGCACCCAAAAATGATAGGCCTGGCAGGGGTATATATGCAAATACACAAACATCCAGGGGCATACATGTAATTTTCCACAAGATATAACACTTAATATTTAATTTAAAGGACCAATTTCAAATTCCCAAACCCGGGAGGGCACATGCGCAAAATGTCCCCCAGGGCGCGTGACTTGCACGCGCCTGGGAAGGACCTAACTGCAATTTACAAAAACCTGGGGGTTCACATGCAAATATTCCAAAAGTTTTTACCCTATGATTCAAAGTTCAAGTACTGGAAAGAAATACACAGAAGGGTCGGGGCCTCTGTACAAAAAGCCCGCGCCTCACGTGAACAGGTCATGTGAGGTGACGTGGTGAAGGACTTAAGTGCAAATCTAAATAGTTCGGGGGCCTAAAAGTAAATATTACAAAAATAATATAACTTCAGATGAATGTTTGAGTGCTAAATAATAAATAGACAAAATGGCTGGGATCACATGCAAAATGCCCGAACCAAGCGCGGATCCAACGGCACCAGAGATCTCACTTGCCACGTGTCATTGCGTGGATGCCCGATACCGCTTCGTCGGCGACGGCTGCGATTAGATCTGGTGGGACTGATCAGACGGCTTGGGAATGACCAAGATCCAACGACAGTTGTGCTATCTGGGGAGAACACCTTGATCGGACGTCGGGAGATGCGGGAGGACGAACAACGAAGAACTCTGGCCAGGCGAAACTCCTTGAGCTCCTCCTCCGATCTCCGGCTGACTGAGCGCTCGCAATATGGTGCTACCCCTTCCTGGAGGCTTCCTTTATCTGCTGGAGTGGCCAAAAAGCCCCGACGTTGGTCGGAGGGCTTGCAGGAGGGCGGTGGAGCTTGAGAGTTCCAAGGTCCTCCGGCGACCCTTCAAAAGCACCCAGCTGCTGCTTGGACTCACGTACATGCACCAAGAAGTTACTCCCTCGAGGGCAAAATGCCTCGAGGGTTGGGGGAACCACTGGGAATGAAGATGGCGAAGATTATGGTCGTCGCCGGAGGAGCGCTCCGGCGAAGGTGGCGATAAGGCGTGTTGATCGATGGAACGTAGTGATTTTGGAAGCTGAAGATGTCTACGGTGACAGAGAATGAAAAGGAGCAAGAAAATAGGGAAATGGATACCTCAAGGGGTAGGACCCGAGGTTGAGAAACCTCGACGGTGAGACTCGCCGGAGGTGCGGAACGCGCCCAGAACGATCGGTGCTCCGCCGCTTTGAAGGTGGGAACCCAGAGCTGTCACCTCCAGGCTTCTAACTCGAGCCAAATGGGGAGCGATTCTGGATGAAGTGCGGTTCGAGTTTGAATCGAAATTCAAACTTTTCTTAAGTAGGGTTGACGGTCATGGGGGAAGACCTGGGCGTAGTGGTTGAATCGATGCATGACAGCCTAGGTAAATGTCTGGGCGAGCATGAGGGATGAACGAGGAGCGTGTTTGCAGAAGGAATCATCCTCAAAGGATGAAAGACAAGGCCTCGAAAAATCCGCAAAGGCGGAACAAAACGAGGTTTCTGACAGCCTAAAGGACCTAGGGCAGACAATTGACCGAGGTCAACTGCGACTGCCCCCTGGTTGGTCCACGTGGACCAACCAAGAAAAAGGTCCTAAAAATGATTTAAAAATTCAATAAAAAATCGAAAATGATTTAATTAAATTTTAATTATAAAATAAAAAATGTTTATTTTTTTATGAAGTATTTTATAGTGATTTTTATTTATTTTTATGAAGTATATTTTTACAAGTTGTCTTTTTAGCCCTATATAGGTGCATATACCTATGTATTTTATTACTTTATTTTTATTTTGTGTATTTTAATTTTATTATTTTATTTAGTATTTTATAAAATCATAATATACTTTTATACATTTACTTGTATTTTTATTTTAATTTTCTGAATGGTTTTATGTACTTAATAACATAAAAGTATAATTTATATAGGTCTAAGTATAGGTAGTATACCTATGTATTTTGTATACATGTATTTTTATTTTGTATTTTTTTAGGTTTTTATTCTGATTTTGATATACATAATTATTATAAGTAATATTTACAAAATTATAAAAATATAAAAATACAAAAATAATGAATAAATAATAAATGGAATATTTTAATCAGTACAATTGTACAATGTGGGTCCAAAACTCAACTTTCAAACCGTAGCTACGCAAAATGCAAACCACTGCCATTAAATAGATTATTTTATTCTATATGCAATTAAAGGTGAGTTTGCTGCATTTGGAGTTTTCAACTGTGAGATACAGGTCTGGGAAGTTGGGATTCTGGATTTTTATTCAGACCATAACTTTTTATTTGTGTATTATTTTTCAGTGAAATCAATTTTGTATTTTTCTTTATAAAATTATCTACAACTTTCATGTAAAAAGTTTCTTTATTTGATGTATAAAAAGTGGAACCAATTATAGGTCCCAAAATGAATAAAGAATGAGTTAAAAAGGTATAGGTATTTGACCCTTATCTCCCCCTACTTTATTCCTTGTCGACCTATTCATCAAGATGCCTAGGTCTCGGAGTTTGGGTCATAAAATATTTACAATATTTTATTATTTTTCTTTTCTTTTATTTATTCTATAATTTTGGCTTTAATTACAATATTTTATACACTATTTACAGGTACATGCATGAATGCTAATATGCTCTTTTTAATGCTATTTACAGGCATTTGCTAGGGTTTTTGAGGCCAAAATGATTGAATAAAGATGATGAAATGTGGATTCATCATCCCCCTATACTTTACCTTTGCTAGTCCCTAGCAAACACTTATGCAATAAGTGCAAAAAGAAAAAGAAAGAAAAGAAAAAGAAGAACTTGGATTAAATTTAATTGTCAAACTTGTCCTCGCAAAATCATAGTTTGGAGCTTAAGTCGGACCTTTGGAATTTTAGTGCGGGGGGAACCTTAATGAGAACCGAATTTGAAATCCAACAATCCTTGAGAATCCCAAAACTCTGCTTAAGTCTCCTCAATAGCCAGGTCAGAAATATCTCAATTCATACGCAAACTCTTACGACTATGAGTCTGACTCGTACAGTGTAAGTGATGGTGACTCTCCCCAACTAGAATGGCAAAGAAACTGAGTTCTCCAGTATGACAACCCAATGATTCCCCAATCCAATAACTCCATCCTCGAGGAGCGGGGTATTCCCTTCTAAGTTCAAGTGGCAACCAGCTCAAGAGGAGGGGGTGAAGAGAACAATGGACGGTAGCCAGTGTAGCTACCTATCCTGGGATTCAAGACCAGTGTAGTCAAGTCATCCAGCTGCAGTCTCACATATTTGACTTTGAAACTTAAGCTTGCTTATTGGCTTTACAACATATGTACATACTTTGGCAGGCATTTTATTTTTGTACATGCCTGAACACACATTTTTTTGAATACTATTCACAGCAGCATTTACATAAGGAGTTTTTCCTCTTGAGCCAGTAGACTATCCCTCTTTTGAAGATTTATTGCAACCCACACCCTCCTGTCTTTAGACTTCCTAATCACTGGACGGGTTGGGGTGCACTTCCCTCCCTAGAGGAGGACAAATGTTTCCACTTGTGTGCATCTCATACCGGTAAATCCAATCCCCTCACCACTCCAACTGAGTTGAGCCATGTGAAAGGTGCAGGTGTCCATGTTATGTCATTATCAACAAGAGTCGTGCGTGTGCTCCGAAATAATCTACTTAGGCAGTCAAGAATCCATTGAACCAAGTCCCGTGATCCTCAAAGAATTAAGTCAACTAGACTTGAAGTACCTCAAACCCAGTTCCTATAAGGTTCCTGTTATTAGGTAGATTTTAAGGTCCAATCAAGCTCCAATCCCCGGATTTTATTTAGACTTGTTCAACTATCAAACTCAATCCGAAAAATGCTCATGCTATGCAAATGATATGCAGAAAATATTTTTGTGATGCACTTTTCAAGAATTTTGAACTTTTTATGGATTTTTGAAAAGATGATGATGATGATGCATATGCAGATGCAATTTTTTTGTCTTTTTCAAAAATATTTTTCAAATGTTTTTGGGATTTTTGAAAACAAAAAGTTTTGGCTAAAAACTAGGTGAAAAGTGTACACGGGAGTGCTTCTTATATATACAAGAAGTGGATTTTAAGAATTTACAAGGGTAAGTGATCAATTTTATAGATATCTATATAGTGGATTTTGGTGTGATGTTAGTATTCCTCAAACTTATTTGACACACGTTTTTCACACAATTTTCGAAACCAATAGTCCAAAATAGTTTTTACAAACATTTTTACAAACATGTACACACATTTGAAAATCATTTTGCAATGGTGTTCAAAACAGTATATATAGATTTTTTCAAAATATTTTTGCAACCATTTTTCAAACCATTTGCAAATCATTTTTCAAACATTTTTTTTTCACACAAAGAAAATAAAATTTTCAAACCACACATTTTACACAGGTTGAAAACATGTAACAAAATATTTTCAAACTAGCTTTCAATAAATGTTCACAAAGATTTTCGAACTATTTTTCAAGCATTTTGCAAAAAACATTTTCACCTGATTTATTAATCAGTATACAAAAAGAATTTGAGGAACAACACACCTTTTTAAGGGTTTTAATGAATTTTAAAGAATTATTATCCTTATTATTAGGAAAATACAAAAGTACGAGTTATGGATAAAGTATATACGCAGTATATACGACCCCCCTATACTTAGCTTGAGCTATGTCCTCATAGATCGGAGAGAAAAGAGAAGACATAACTCGTACTAAGTATAGGCAAGTCAAAAGAAGAAATGAATGAACCAATGAGAGGTTGACCGTCCCCCTATACTTAGGATCAAATAATCCTAAGTATAGAAGATTGTACACAATGCAGGGAGGGTCAAGGGTGGGAATGAACAGATCGTACTCAGATTGTCTCCCCCTATACTTAGGGTAAGATATCCCTAAGTATAGACAAGAAGAGGAGACAATGGAGAGGATCGCAAAGAATAGAAAACTCGGGGTGCACACCCCCCTATACTTAGGACAAAGTACGTCCTAAGTATGGAAAACTTTCTACAAGGCCGACACCTTTTTGATAGATAAAGAAAATAGAAAAGGAAAAGAAGAAAAGAAGAAAAGAAGAAAAGAAGAAAAGAGATTAACAGATGAAAGCATATTATAGACAGATGATCTGTACAACGGAAGATGGAAGTGATCACCATGTATGAGATGCAGATGATATGAGTCAAAGAACACATCTCATACCAGAAGAATGGGGGCAACATCAATGGTCGGCAGATCATGATCTAGATATAGTTTCAGGCATTGACCATTGACACGGAAGGTAGAGGAAGATGACGGTTCGGATATGTCAATACTGCCATTGTCATGTACCTTCCTGACCACATATGGACCTTTCCACTTGCTCTGTAATTTCCCTGGAAATAATTTCAGCCTGGAATCAAACAACCATACTCTCTATTCTGGCTCAAACTGTTGGATGATGTGGGAATCATGCCAAGTTTTCACTTTTTCCTTGTACTGTAGGCTGCTAGAAAAGGCTGTGTCTCTCAGTTCTTCCAGGGCTGCCAACTCTACTCTCCTATGATCTCCTATACTCTCGGGATCCAATAATAGCTCCGTTACTGCCCAGAGTGACTTGTGCTTGATTTCCACCTGCAAGTGGCACGGTTTACCATATACGAGATGAAAGGGAGATGTCCCCAATTTGAAGGAAGTCCGATAGGCCCACAAGACCGAGTCCAAAAGTTGTGACCAATCCTTTTGGTCTGGGCGAACAACCTTCTGCAAGATAGTTTTTATCTCCCGGTTCGATACTTCGGCAATACCATTAGTCTGAGGGTGATACGATGTGGCAAAACAATGGTCAATGCCGAACTCGTCTACAAGGGCCCTAACCTTGTCATTGATGAAATGAGACCCCCCGTCTGAAATCAAGACTCTACGTACCCCGAACCGTGAAATGATATTTTTCCTCAAAAATTTGCACACAGTTTTAGCATCTGCGGCTCGGGCGGGGATGGCCTCAATCCATCGGCTGACATAATCTACAACGAGAAAAATATGCTCGAATCCCTGACTCTTAGGAAATGGGCCCATGAAATCAATCCCCCATGCATCAAAAACCTCACAAAAGTGAATGGGTTGCATGGGCATCATGTCTCTCTGTCCGCAGGTTCCCATTTTCTGACAGTCAGTACATCTCTTCACGAACTCATCAGAATCCTTGAAGAGAGTAGGCCACCATAGGCCGGATTGAAGCACCTTTTGTGCTGTCCTTTTTCCAAAATGATGTCCTCCTGCCTCAAGCTTGTGGCAGTATGTGAGGATGCTATGATGCTCCTCTTGAGGAATGCACCTCCTCCAGATATTGTCCCCTCCTTCATGATAAAGGACGGGATCCTCCCAATGGTAAAACTTGGCCTTCGCCAGGAAGGTCTCGAGTTTCTGCCTGGGCCAACCTTGTGGGACTGTCTTGGCAACAAGATAGTTTACAATGTCGGCATACCACAGGAGCGAGGTGACAGCCAAGATCGCCTCATCTGGAAACGTCTCTGTGATAGGTGCGCTGGGCTCAGATTCCTCAAGATTCTCCCAATCTGGAGAGATGATCTGCCACCACATTCTTGACTCCAGGCTTATCCTTAATCTCAATATCAAATTCCTAGAGCAGAAGGATCCATCTGGTAAGACGTGCTTTGGCATCCTTCTTGGCCATTAAGTACCGGATGGCGGTGTGATCTGTGTAGATAGTCACTCTAGATCCGAGAATATAAGATCGATACTTATCCAAAGCAAAGACTATGGCCAGCATCTCTTTCTCAGTCACAGTGTAATTCCGCTGAGCGGCATCCAAAGTCCGGTTGGCGTAGTGAATGGCAAATGGTAATCCATCCCTCCTCTATCCAAGCACAGCCCCAACGGCAAAATCTGAAGCATCCGTCATAATCTCGAATGGGAGAGACCAATCGGGTGGCTGAAGGACAGGAGCTGAAACAACCACACCTTTAAGAGTCTCAAAGGACGCAAGACACTTATCATTGGTAATGAACTCGATGTCTTTCGTCAGTAGATCAGTCAGCGGTCGGGAAATGCGACTGAAGTCCTGAATGAACCGTCGGTAGAAACTGACATGCCCTAGAAAAGACCGCAACTGACGCAAGTTGGACGGTGGATTGAGTTTTCTAATGATATCCACCTTGGACCTTGGCCAGGTCGACCTCCATGCCCCTGTTGGAGACGATATGACCAAGGACCATCCCTTGAGTCACCATGAAGTGGCTCTTCTCCCTAGACAATACAAGGTTGACCTCAATGCAACGCTGAAGCACACAGTCTAGGCAGTCAAGACAAGCATCGAACCGGTCGCCATAGACCGAGAAGTCATCCATGAAGACCTCTAAACAGTCACCCACCATGTCCGAGAATATGGACAACATGCACCTTTGGAATGTCGCCGGAGCGTTACATAGACCAAAGGGTATCCGCCTGAAAGCATAAGTCCCAAACGGACAAGTGAATGTCATTTTTTCCTGGTCTTCGGGCGCAATGGCCACTTGATTATATCCGTAGTACCCGTCAAGAAAGCAGTAATGACTCTTCCCAGCTAGCTGCTCGATAATCTGATCAATGAAAGGCAGCGGGAAATGATCCTTCTTGGTGGCCTCATTTAATCGTATGTAGTCCACACAGACCCTCCAAGAAGTGGGCACTCGGGTAGCGATCTCCTCTCCAGACTCATTCACAACTGTAGTGATACCCGTCTTCTTGGGCACCACATGTATCGGGACTAACCCATTTAGAGACAGAGATGGGGTAGATAAAATCGACGCTCCACCACTTCGATATTTCTTTCATGACCACATCTCGAAGATTTGGGTTCGGCCGTCGTTGGAACTCATGCGATGGCCTAGCGTTATCCTCAAGATAGATGTGGTGGGAGCACAGAGCCGGACTAATCCCCTGGAGATCAGCTATACTCTAACCTATCGCCTTGCGGTTTCTTTCAAGAACCTCCATCAGACGAGATTCTTGTTCTCTAGTCAAACCTGCTGAGATAATGACTGGGTGCATATCTGGCTCACCCGCAAGGAATCTATACTTCAACGACTGCGGTAGAGGTTTCAGTTCTGGACAACTGGGAGGTGGCAGATCTGGCTTCTGATATGTCTGTGTGAAGGCGACCAGGTCTGCATGGGAGAACTCTCGCTCTGCATTAGAATCTGACGAAGGACGGCCTGCTGAATCATCAATAAACTACACTGGCTCGCACTTTGTCATGGCTGTTGGCTCAGAAGGAATCAGACAAGGCAAAAAGTCATCAAACTCATCCCAATCAATGTCCGAATCTGAGGGATCCGAAGTGGATGAACAGGATTGAAAGTCATCATCACCATTCGTCCCAACACTGTCAGCCTCATGTGTATCCTCATCCAGGGGTGTGCTCTCCAGGATCTCGACTGCCATAAGCTTTAGATATAATGAATCCGTAGGCAGGGCGAGGGTCGGTGCTACATGATCTGTCCAGTTGGATTCATCATCTGTCATCACAAAATCACACTCCTGGTGGATGTCTAGCTCTTCCTCTGTCATCTGCGCGGCTTCGCTGGACTGCTCCGAGCATTCAAGTTCTCTGGCTCTGGTTTCCTCGATCGTCTCTATTTGTATGGTTTCGCCCTCTACGTGAAAACATACCCTCCCACAATTATGATCGGTCACTGCCTTGGCTGTGGCCAAGAATGGGCGTCCAAGTATGATGGGGCCATCAGTTACCGACTCAGGGATCTCCATGTCCAACACAACGAAGTCCACGGGGAATTTCCGGCCCTGAATGGTAACAACCACGTCTTTCAGTAACCCCTTCGACCTCTTAGTCGACCTATCAGCAAACTGAAGGACTGTCCTGCTCCTAAGAAGAGGACCAAACTCGAATCGGTCGAGTAAGGCTGCCGGAAGAAGGTTAATTGAAGAGCCGCTGTCTAACAGAGTACGATCAAACTACTGCTCCTGAATCTCACATCTGACATAGGGAGCTCCTGCATCTGGTCGCTTGGCTGGCAGTTTGTTCTGAATGGTGCAGGAAGTGTCATGGGAGAGCATATGGATCTGATCTCAGTACCTCTTCTTCCTGCGGACAGCAGTTGTCTCTTTCAAGTTCTCTTTGAAGAAGGGGATATGCTCAATTGCTTCCTTTAGAGTCAGCTGAATGTGGAATCTGTCAATCATTTGGTTGCTGAACTCTACCTGCTGGTTCTTTTTTGGATTTTCTTTTTTTGTTCCCCTTCGCCCGGCGGAGTGCTTCTAGGAAGGGGATGGTAGGGGCCTCCTCAGATGGAGGACTAGGACTAGGTTCCTGCGCCTATGAAGGAATAGAATCCACACCATGATCATCATTTAACACATATGGATCCACAATGTGAACAGAAACCTTTTCCTTTATTCATATTTTTGGTTTTCTTGTTACCACAGTCCATAGATACAAAAGGTGGTAACATCACAGAAGGACACTCAACAAAAGTAGATGTGGTGGCCTCAGTACCACCATCGGCACCTGTCTTTGCGGCATCAACACCACCCTCTGGCTCTGCATCCAAAATGGTGGCATCAGCACCACCGTCTGCATCTGGTCTCACGACGACCTCAATACCGTCGTCTGGAACTTCAGCATTGGTGGCATCAGCGCCACCGTCTTCAACATCCTCATTAGCGGTATCAGAACCGCTACTATGCTCCTATGGTGCTCCTGATTCTGCATATGGGTGTCTCTCAGAAGAGGCACTGCCGGCTGGCATCCTACCGCTCCTAGTAATCACAAAATCAGCATCATACAAAGAAAAAGATATGTCACTCAAATAGTCACTAGGAGAGGTATCCTCTGTAAACTCTACCTGCTCAGACTTTATTTTTCAGATTGTTCGGATTTGGTTCAATCTGAGCAGGTATGGCGGCCTTGCCTTTGATGATCTCTCTCATCTCCTGCCGGAACTCGTCCATTTCTTGCCGGAAGGATGCTCGCTGTTCGGAAAGCAAGCAGGCAAGATCGTCCAAAGCTGGGTTCTCAAAAGTGGGGGCCTGAGAACTGGATGGGTTTCCCTGCTGGAAATGAGGTTGTTGCTGCTGCTGGTACTGGGGAGGATGGGGATAAGACTGATGAGGCTGCTGACGCTGCCTCCACTGTTGTCCCTGATAGGCGGGACGAGGACCCTGTTGGTATTGCTGTTGATGGGCGTACTGGGGCTGCTGCTGTGGTTGCTGGTTGCTCTGTTGTCCTTGGGCAGGAAGATGCTGCTGAGATGAGGAGCCATCGTTGCCCCAACGGAATCTGGGGTGATCTCGACGAATCCCAGGCTGAGGGTACCGATCGTACCAAATCCCATTGACTTCCATAAATGGTTCCTGCTCAAGTAGGGTGGAGGAAGAACTGCCAAGGGCTGCTCCGGTTGATAGACCACCATCTGAGTGTCCTGAGATAGCGGTTGTGCTGGGTAGTACTGTAGCAGCGGGACCGGCTCTGCCTGGATGTGGTTAACCTGGCGGTATGAGGCAGAGGGTTGGGATGAGTTGCTACTGTTCGGATCAGCACGTGACCTAGGAGGCTGCTGGGAAGAAGTTTGTGCCTCCTGGACGCAAAGAATCTACGTCTTCAGATCATTCTTGATCTTGGCGATCTGGTCCATCTGTGCCATGCCTTACATCTGCTTCTTCTCAAGGATCTCGAGACGGTCCAGTTTCTCACTGATGATTCCCATGTCGGCTGCGGCTGATTCAGCTTGGGCTGCGGCTGCCGACGAAGTGTGAGGACTGGCATCGATGTGGGCGATCCTCTAGAATGATCCCGCTCCTTGCGGGGGCTTCTGCTGTGTGTAAACACGGGCTTGGGCCATGACGGTTGAGTTCTCTGCCATGCCTTCGTAGATGGCCCAAATGTCATCTTCATACTTCGAAAAATAGGACCCACCGCAAGAGGCGTTGACAAGCCCCTGTAGCTCCGGTGTCAGCCCACAAAAGAAGCTCTGAACTAGATTGGGCTTGGAGATATCGTGATGTGGACACCGGTCAATGAGCTCTCTAAATCGATCCCAGGCTTCATGAAATTGTTCGTTAGGGATCATGACAAAGTTACTGATCATGGCTCTAGCTGCATTCATCCGGCCGAGAGGGTAATACTTCTTCAAATAAGCGGTCCAGAGATCTGCCCAAGTGTCTATGAATTGCCCCAAGTGTTTGAGCCAGTATGCGGCTCTGTCAACCAAGGAGAACGGGAAGGCGATCATCTTGATAGTGTCATCGGTCATCAGACCATCATGGATTGTGCTGCAGATCATTTCAAATTCTTGGAGGTGGAGGTGTGGCTCTTCGGTCAGCAACCCATGGAATTTGGGCAGAAGCTGAATTGTGTGGGGCCGAAGCTTGAAATCTCCATGGATAGGAGGGAGTCAGATCCAACGATGAGTGAGGGATGCTGCAGGATTGTGCAATTCCCTCATGATAGTCTGTGGCGGCCTCTCAACGTTGGGATCTCCTCCCTGGTTCTCTACAACTGGAATGTCACCTCCACCGCCACCGCCACCGCCACTGCCCCCAGGTCGGTTTTCTCGCATCTGCGCTATTTCTCTCATGAGATCACCCATGAATACTCCCTGATCGCGGATTTGCCTCTGCATGGTCTCCACAGATGCAAGAAGTGAATTGTTGATGGCGGCTTGATCAAATAAGAACGGAGGGTGATCATGGTCATCTGGGTGCTCTCCTCTGTCAACCATGTCTGGGTTCTCTGAAAAAGCAAAAGAACCCATCTCAGGTGCCGTCAAATGTTCTGAGCTCTGCGATGCACTAAATTCTGAGACTCTTGGACTGATGGAAGGGGAATGAGAAGGGTGGTCGAGGGGGAACATGATGGAAGTGAACTCAGGCTCGGAGAGCAGACTCTCCGAGGTAGTCCTAGATGAATGAGGAGGAGTGCTAGATAACGGTGCCGACAGAGTCGGCCTAAAAGATCTCCGTCCCATCATCTTGATTATTGAGTAGAGCAAGGTGAATGCAGAAGAAGAAGGATGAAGCAAAATTGCGCACAATTGTGCTGTGTTTTTGATCTTGACCTAAATATAACTAGCAATCAAACACAAAACAGGGGTGAGTTCACCAACTCAACACATGAAACCGTGAAGGTTCGGCTTTTATCTTGTCAATTTTAGCTTGAATTCAAGAATTTATCTTATCACGAGTCCTTAGAGCGCTACGCCTAAAGGAGAGAGTACTGCTGGAAAAGTATTCCCGTACTTGTCCTCCTCCTGTGTAACCTGTAGCTTGCGCTTTTCAAGGTCCTTGTAACCCTTCCTGGATCCCTACTCAGCCAAAGAATTAGAGGGAGTAAGCCGATAGGCGAAACCGATACTTCGGACCTCGCTCGCAATGGAATCACCCGTGAGCGTGTAAGATCTTACTCAGACGCAGACGGTGAGACAGACACACCCGTGAAGGCGTGGCCTATGCTCGGTACTTCGGACAAGGTTGGTTCTCACACAATAGTGCGTCACCAATGGTGTCCAAGCCCTACTCGCCTACGTACGATAGTAGCGCCAATACTTCGGAAATCCAGGCGATACACAAGGCAGCCACAAGCTGGGATTTGGGCTCTAATCCTTACGAAGCACTCTGCTCACTTGGAAGGAGACCTTCCCATTCAACCTGAAAACAAGTGAGGGTGTGACTCTCCCCAATCAATGAGTCCAATTACCAATATTATTTTTGGTCAAGGTTTTCTTAGCAGTCCCTTTTTTTATTTTTTTGGTGTTATCGCTTCTTTTGAGTAGATTCAAACAAGCGCCTAACGATTTTTGTATTTTCTTGATCCTACTTTCTCCAAAAACAGAGGAAGAATAGAGTCGGAAAAGCCAATGCAAGTCAGCACCAAGATGTAGATCTCACCTTTGTGCCTAAATGATGGATGCAAAGATAGAGGACTTACAGTGAATCCCAGCTCTCTCCATGCGGGATGCAAAGCAGATTTTTATAAACCTAAACTACATGCCGGTATGCAAGCGGAAATCATCCTAAGCAGGCAATTGCTAGCGTTAAGAACCACAAGTTAACCACCAATCTCCAATCCTAAGGTTCGGTCTAGGCTCACCCCTCCTTCTCTCGACACATCGAGTTTAGGAGAAGCGCTTGGCGGGATGAGTTCACGGTGCGCGGATCGAAGACTAATGACTAACTGTTTAATTAGACTAAGTCCAAATACGATCTATAGGAACATGCAAAGGTTATTAGTGTGTTTGGACCTAATCTAATTATCAAGCAAAGCCTAGAATTAAGGGCTCAATCCACAAAAGAAATGGAAAATGAAACCAAAACCGGAAAATGACTGCGGAAAACACGACAAAATCCGCGGTGAGCCCCCGGGTGAACAAACACCTGGAAATTGGGCCCGAAAGTCTGAGTGTCCAAGTCCCTGTATTATTACAAATTAATAAACACTCTCTCACAAAATAAAATGCAAACTAATCTAATCACTCTCTCACTCCTCATGCTCTCTCCTGCCGGTTTGGCTTAAGAAAAGCCGGCTCTACTTCACGTGGTTGCTCCGGATGCCCTAGGCGATCCGCCTCGCTCCGCGGTCCCTCGCAAGAAGACAAAAAGAGATGGTAAAAAAAGCTCACAATATCTATCAAAAATGCAAGAGAGATAGAATGAAGCAATGGTAGACAAACAAACAAAATCAAACAAAAATGATGATATACTCGCTGTTGCTCCCCGGCAACGGCGCCATTTGATTAACACAAGATTGAGAGCAGTCGTATTGACTCACAAGGCGAGCCAACAGTCGGTATGTTGACCACTAGAGAATCCCGTTGTAAAAATCAACAATTAACCCACACTATAGATCAAACAATAAGAAATAAATGTGAAGTTAAAATTTTATTTTTAACTCTACATAAATGGTGTAAAAAGCAAGTATGCAGAGAGTTCGAACACTGGGAATAAGACATGGTAGATCAATCAAGTCTGTATGTGAGTGAATGTGAAGTGCTGTCTACACTATACAATACAAATATTTTTGTGGTTTTTTAATTTTTAATTTCTTTTAATTTTTAATTTTGTATTTTGATTTTTAATTTTCTAATTTTATATTTTTCTTTTTATATTTTATATATATATTTCAATATTAGAATATATAAACTATGTAATAAAAGAGGTGATAAAATATTTATAAAAATATGAAAAAATAGTCAAAAATTCAGAAAATAAAATCTTTTTGATTTTTTTTATGATTTTCTACTATTTTTGAGATTTTTAGGGAATTTTTAGAATATTTTTGGTATTTTTAAATGTCAAAATACAAGAAAACAGGGAATGAGCTACTGACTGAAGGTAAAATAGGAATTAAAAATATCAAACAGCCACAAAATTTTCCCAAACTAATTTTAAAATAAAGATAATAAAATGGAGAATCTACAGAACTTGAATTTGTATTTTTCTGATTTTTCTACAATTTTATAGATTTTTTGAAGTTTTAAGAAGTTTTCTAATTTTTAAGTTTTTTCTTTTGAGATTTTTAGTTATTTTTGGACTGACACTAAAATAGGATAAAATAGACAGTAGGGAATTTTTTTGGATTTTTTAAGGTGTTTTAATTTTTTTTTGGTATTTTCTAAGCTAGACAGTACTGATATGGCATGTTTTTGATTTTTAATAAATGCTACAATGCCACAAATATAAAATCTAAAAATATGGCGTGAGAGTATAAGTTAACAGGAGCTTAGCATGATTTTTGTGGAATTTTTCAAGTTAAAAATGGTGCCTTAAATAAATAGAGCAAGCACACAAAAATGATAGGCCTGACAGGGGTATATATGCAAATACACAAACATCCAGGGGCATACATGTAACTTTCCACAAGATATAACACTTAATATTTAATTTAGAGGACCAATTCCAAATTCCCAAACCCAGGAGGGCACATGCGCAAAATGTCCCCCAGGGCGCGTGACTTGCACGAGCCTGGGAAGGACCTAACTGCAATTTACAAAAACCTGGGGGTTCACATGCAAATATTCCAAAAGTTTTTACACTATGATTCAAAGTTCAAATACTGGAAAGAAATACATAGAAGTGCCATGGCCTCTATGCAAAAAGCCCGCGCCTCACGTGAACAGGTCACGTGAGGTGACATGGCGAAGGACTTAAGTGCAAATCTAAATAGTTTGGGGGCCTAAAAGTAAATATTACAAAAATAATATAATTATAGATGAATGTTTGAGTGCTAAATAATAAATAGACAAAATGGTTAGGCTCACTTGCAAAATGCTCGAACCAAGCGCGAATCCAACAACGCCAAAGATCTCACTTGCCACGTGTCGTTGCGTGGACGCCCGATACCGCTTCGTCGGCGACGGCTGCGGTTAGATCTAGTGGGACTGATCAGACAGCTTGGGAATGACCAAGATCCAATAGCAGCTGCGCTATCTGGGGAGAACACCTTGATCGGACGACAGGAGATGCGGGAGGATGAACAACGAAGAACTCCGGCCAGGCGAAACTCCCTGAGCTCCTACTCCGATCTCCGACCGACTGGGAGCTCGCAATATGGTGCTACCCCTTCCTGGAGGCTTCCTCTATCTGCTGGAGTGGCCAAAAAGCCCCGCCATTGGTTGGAGGACTTGCAGGAGGGCGACGGAGCTTGACAGCTCCAAGGTCCTCCGGCGACCCTTCAAAAGCACCCATCTGCTGCTTGGACTCACGTACCTGCACCAAGAAGTTACTCCCTCAAGGGCAAAATGCCTCGAGGGTTGGGGGAACCACTGGGAACGAAGATGGTGAAGATTATGGTCGTCGCCGGAGGAGCGCTCCGGCGAAGGTGGCGATAAGGCGTGTTGATCGATGGAACGTAGTGATTTAGGAAGCTAAAGATGTCTACGGTGATAGAGAATGAAAAGGAGCAAGAAAATAGGGAAATGGATACCTCAAGGGGTAGGACCCGAGGTTGAGAAACCTCGACGGCGAGGCTCGCCAGAGGTGCGGAACACGCCCAGAACGATCGGTGCTCCGCCGCTTTGAAGGTGGGAACCCAGAGTTGTCACCTCTAGGCTTCTAACTCGAGACAAAGGGGGAGCGATTCTGGATGAAGTGCGGTTCGAGTTTGAATCAAAATTCAAACTTTTCTTAAGTAGGGTTGACGGTCATGGGGGAAGACCTGGGCGTAGTGGTTGAATCGATGCACGACAACCTAGATAAACGTCTGGGCGAGCATAAGGGATGAACGAGGAACGTGTTTGCAGAAGGAATCATCCTCAAAGGATTAAAGACAAGGCCTCGAAAAATCCGCAAAGGCGGAACAGAAACGAGGTTTCTGACAGCCTAAAGGACCTAGGGCAGACAGTTGACCGAGGTCAACTGCGACTGCCTCCTGGTTGGTCCACGTGGACCAACCACGAAAAAGGTCCTAAAAATGATTTAAAAATTCAATAAAAAATCGAAAATGAATTTATTAATTTTTAATTATAAAATAAAAAATGTTTATTTTTTATGAAGTATTTTATAGTGATTTTTATTTATTTTTATGAAGTATATTTTTACAAGTTGTCTTTTTAGCCCTATATAGGTGCATATACCTATGTATTTTATTACTTTATTCTTATTTTGTGTATTTTAATTTTATTATTTTTATTTAGTATTTTATAAAATCATAATATACTTTTATACATTTACTTGTATTTTTATTTTAATTTTCTGAATGCTTTTATGTACTTAATAAAATAAAAGTATAATTTATATAGGTCTAAGTATAGGTAGTATACCTATGTATTTTGTATACATGTATTTTTATTTTGTATTTTATTTAGGTTTTTATTCTGATTTTGATATACATAATTATTATAAGTAATATTTACAAAATTATAAAAATATAAAAATACAAAAAATAATGAATAAATAATAAATGGAATATTTTAATCAGTACAATTGAACAATGTGGGTCCAAAACTCAACTTTCAAACTGTAGCTCTACCAAATGCGAAACCACTGCCATTAAATAACTTATTTTATTCTATATACAATTAAAGGTGAGTTTGCTGCATTTGGAGTTTTCAACTGTGAGATACAGGTCTTGGAAGTTGGGATTTTGGATTTTTATTCAAACCATAACTTTTTATCTGTGTATTATTTTTCAGTGAAATCAATTTTGCATTTTTCTTTATAAAATTATCTACAACTTTCATGTACAAAGTTTATTTATTTGATGTATAAAAAGTGGAACCAAAAATAGGTCCCAAAATGAATAAAGAATGAATTAAAAAGGTATAGGTATTTGACCCTTATCCCCCCCTACTTTATTCCTTGTCGACCTATTCATCAAGATGCCTAGGTCTCGGTGTTTAGGTCATAAAATATTTACAATATTTTATTCTTTTTCTTTTCTTTTATTTATTCTATAATTTTGGCTTTAATTACAGTATTTTATACACTATTTATAGGTACATGCATGAATGCTAATATGCTCTATTTAATGCTATTTACAGGCATTTGCTAGGGTTTTTGAGGCCAAAATGATTGAGTAAAGATGATAAAATGTGGATTCATCAATACGCGGGGATTTGATGATCGGATTTGACGAGGGAGTTCGATTAGGAAGGCGGCGGTGAGATATTTGTAGCGGAGAAATCGCAGGAGGGGATGGCGGCCGGATCTCATTTGGGGGAGAAGCGGGATGAGGAAGACGACCCCTAGGCCATCAGATCGGGTGATGATCGGATGGCTCGGATGGGGCCACGTGGCAGGGTATTAAGTGAAGAGGTGCGTCACAAGCTGGGCACGTGCGTGAGAGGCACGTGCGCAGCACGTGCGTGGATATTTTTTAATAAAAACAAATAAATATAAATAACAAAAATGGATGACACGTGGCGTCTCCAGGGGTTGTCATGTGTCAGCACATGAAAATTCGAAAAATAAAGATTTTATAAAATCAAAAATAAATAGCAAATGGCCTCGGATCGAAAATGTTTCTTCACGAAAATCTCTCGTCTCGATGAGAGCTACAACTTTTATGAATGCATCAAAACCAAAATTGATCAATTGCAAAAAAGGGATATTTTTTGGGTATCCCATGTACATAGAATACCTTGATTTTTGGGTTTTGTAATTTTTATGACTTTTTTAAACCAGATAAAAATCCGAAAAAAAAGGTAAAATCAATAATAAATATAGACACTATAATCTATTTTTTTGGATTTTTATTAATCAAGAAAATGACGAAATAATATAAAATTTGAAAAAGACCAGTTTTGTACAGTCGGTTAGTGAAGACTCGGACCCAATTTGTTTCTTTGATTTCAAGCTTAATTTGGATTTGGATTTTTATGCATTTTAATAAAACTTTCATCAAAGAAGACAAATGAAAAAGAAATAAACTATAATAGGTTAAATATATACATAAAATATCAAGTCAAAAACCATTAAAATACAAAATGTACAAAAGAGGCCCAAAACCCAACTTTCACATATGAGCTCCGAATCACTTAACCTTGGTCTTGTTTTGAAGGTAATTGAATGTACATTAGTTCAAAAGTGAGTAGGATTAAAACAGACACTAGATGGGGAAGATATGAGGTTTTTAGTATGGAAATCCTTAAACCAGGGTTTGGTTTTTTTGGTCCACTTATTTGGGTTAATAATTTTTTTGTATTTTTTATTTATTCTTGTTAGTGATATATACAAAGTGGAGGTGGTTTTAGATCATTCGGAGTTAGCATGAATGAGTTAAAAATCAGGGAAGTTAGGCTATTTACATGTCATTTTTAGCTTGGATTTTTGGCTTCTTATTTTATGCAGAAATTAGTGCTGAAATGCGATTTATATGAAAACATGCATGAATGCTAATTATGCAGAATAGACGCGGAAATGCTGTTGATTTTGAGGGATTTGAGCTTAATAAATGAGATTTAGAGTGATGAATCCGAGATTCATCATTCCCCTATACTTAAACCATGCTCGTCCCTGAGCATCAAAAAGAAATGCCATGAGGTGAAATGAGATTGGGTTCCATACCAAGACCATGAGCTGAAGGTGAAAGTGAAACTAGACTCGACCTTTGGATTATTAATGTGGCGGAACTTCTGTGAGACTTAGAATTTCAAAATCAACAGCCTTCAAGTTCTACACATCATTGCTACAGTTTCGGCTCAGAAGTCATCTTAGATTAATCCCCTTCCCAAAGTATACCCTATGAACGTTGAACAATCGACTCATGTGTGTGAAAGGTTTTAACTCTTCCCATCCAGAATGCCTGACTACCATGCTCCTCTCCTCTCCAGTAACTCATCCTCGAGGAGTCAGGTATTTCCTTCTAAGGTCTGTCGCGCTGTGTTCACAATCGAATATGGGGGAGAAGTTAGAAGAAGGAGAAAAGAACTGGAGGGTGGCCAGTGTAGTCACCTCTCCTTGTGAAGATGGCCAGTGTGGCCAAGTCTCCACCAAGATCTGCAAGTTTTCTTGAAGCTTGGACCTTTTTGGTCAGATTTTATTTGGTAGATTGCTTCTTTGTATTTGGAATTTTTGGTGGTTCTGCTTGGATCTTGTTGTGCCCCTACGGATATAGAATCTTTTTGTTTCCATACATTTTTGGGGGTCTTAGAAAAAATTGTGCCCAGCCGTCCGTCCCTTTTCCAAAGCTTTATTTCAACCCGTACTCCGGTATTTAGATTTCCATGCTACTAGAAAAGAAACTGACACAGTCTTCCAACATCCCGTCTGAGTTGAGCTAAGTGGATATTCCAGAGTTGTACCCAGAATGAAGAGACCAGGTTAGACACTAAGAGTCAAACGCTGCACATTATCATATAAAACTCAAAGAATAAAGTCAAAGACATGAAGTTTCTAAAATCCTATTTCTCGGTGAAGTTCCTCTGAAAATTAGGTGGATTAAGGTCAAGTCCAGACAACTCTCGATTTCTGCGCATAACTCGGTTCAGAACCCAATGACTTTTCATGCGAATGAATGCGATGCTGGATGAAGTGCATGTGTGTGAAATGCAGACACATTTTTTTCTTTTTGTGATTTTTTTGTTTTTTTATGCAAGAGATTTTTTTGTTTTTTTAATGCAAAAATGAATAAGAAGCCATTTTCAAAAATTTTGGGTTGGTCACAATTAGTGGCAAAACTCCTTTTCTTTTTCTTTTGTTTTGTAGTTTTTTTTATAAAAATATTCACCCACCCCGTAAATACATATAGACTTACGTGAAAGTATGAGATATGGGTAAAATATATACAAAGTATATATACAGACCCCCTTATACTTAGCGAGTGGTGTGTCCTCAAAGCACAAGAAGCGTAAAGAAGACATATCTCAAGCTAAGCGTAAGAGAGTGGAAAAGAAAATGAACAAGATATACAGGTCTGCCCCCTATACTTAGACTGTGAACAGTCTAAGTGTAGAAGAAGAGCGAAAAAATTGAAGCGATCGGGATATGTGGATGAAGAGAGTATATACAAATGGGCATCGGTTCCCCCTATACTTAGGCTCTGACCAGACTAAGTATATGAGAATGGTGGAAATGGAGCAATCGGAAGGTAGGAGAAGGATGGTATATACAGATGGCATCGGTCCCCTCCTATACTTAGGCCCTAGCCTAAGTAGAGGAAGAAGCTATACAAGGAGACCGATGTGGTCGGGAGGGAGGGTGGGTAGCCGATGATTAAGGCGGTTTTTGGCTGATCCTTTTGTGAGCCTGCTTGGGAGATCGTAATGTTGAGATGGAGATGAAGCATATGATTCCCAACTATTATCAGTGTCATCCTCAGAAAAATCATGATAAATAATGGATGAAGGGTTTGAGTCAGATGAAAGGTAGCCATCATCAGATTTATCCTCAGAGGAGTAGTAATCGAAAGTGGACATACTCCAAATATTCTGGTCTTTTTGTTTTTTCAGTTGTTTCCTCAGAATTCGTTCCTTCTTGGGGTCAAGCGGTTTGTCCTCGGCTGAATACTCAGAAGCACTGGTCTCAGTCAGCTCATAAGAAATAATTCCAGTGTACTTGAAGAGGGTAGGAGCATCAGTTTTGGATGAATAGTAGCTAGGAACAGGAGTTGTCCAACGAGAATCGAATTTTGGATCCTTGCGAAGATATGGCTTTAGAGCTGCCGAACAGACTTCACTCATGTAGACTACCTTTTCCAGACCTGATGAGGGATCGTCAGCTGATTCCTCTTCCGAAAGGTCAAAGGTGACTTTCTTTTTCTTGTTTCGTGAAGGTGTCGGTTTGCTTGAGTATACAGATGAGTAGCCATTAGAATTTTTCTCCATGGTCGGTATTCGTCCTGCATGTTTGTTCTTAGTCTTCTGAATGTTGGTGCACTCTCTATTTGGGATGATTTGGTCAAGATATTCAGCGAAGTTTGCCCTTGGGTGCGACCATACATATATCTCAGGATCGTAGAAGAAGGATTTGTCTATTTTGAGATCCGCGGGAATCGAAATACTGGGAAGAGTCTCTGCATGTTCATTCTCAATTGATTTGACATTGGAGCATTCCTGTGTCGAGTTGATGTAATCTATGTAGTCAGAGTAGGTTGACCCAGGGTGTGCCTATGAATAAGTCTCTGGATCATATGATTCATATACATGATTCTCCATGGTGAGAGCAGCTGGGAATGGAGCAGGGGGAGATTATCTAAATCAATAGTCTCATAAACAACCATTATCTCAGGTGTTGTAGCGGGGTAAGGCTTTTCTACCTTTTCATGGTTGCGGCTGTCGGGGACTTCGTGGGTTTCCTCAGAAGATCGGGGTTCCTCAAAGATAGGGTCAGATCTAACTGCTTCCAATGCTTTAAAATTGATTTCCCGAGTCTCACAATCGATAATTGCCTTTGACAATGCTAAGAATGGCTTTTCGAGAATAATTGGAGACTGGGTGAATTCTCCTTGATGCTCAATATCAATGATCGTGAATTCTACTTTGAGCGAGCACCTTGGAATTTCATGATGACAAAAATGATTCCTCTCGGCCTCTTTATCGATCGATCTGCTAATTGAACAATCTCTCGTATTTTTCCGATCAGTCCGAGTTTGAGTTTATGAAATGCAGAGGTCGGGAGTATATTGATCGGTGAATCGTCATCAATCCGAGCATGGGTGAAAATTGTGTCTTTGATTTCACAGTCAAATCCGGGCAACCGCTTCACTATGCAGCTTTTGGTTTTTCTCCTCAACACCAAGGAGGAGGCCATTGACAAGATATGTCTTTCAGTCTTTGTCCATATCCTGCTTGACTTTTTGATCATTAATTTGTCCATTACAAATCCTTTGAGGTCGGGGAAGTGTTCAATGGCCTTTATAAAGGGAAGTTCAAAAATCAATCGTTTCTCCAGTGCTTCCCATAAAGCAGGATCCAAATTCTTCAGGTCTTCTTCAGTCTCAATTTTTATGAAATTTTCTGGATTTTCAATTTTTTTGGTGTTTTTGAATATTCCCATTTTTGGTATTTTCTATGTGGTGTGATGATGTGGTGTATTCCTCAGTTGAGAAGGGGCTTTGATGTTCAGAGTACGAGTCAGAGGCATAGTCATTTATAGGAGAATAATATGAAGAAGTGTCGATGTCAGAATCATCCCTAGGTCTTTGAATATCCTCAAAATTTTCAATCTTTGATCCAATCATTTCCTCATTCATTTTTATGTCTGAGCCACCAGAGATTGAGATTAATCGATCAGTAAATTTTTGAAATCTATCCTCCATTAGTTCAAATCTTTTATTTATCCTCGAAATATCATCCCCGAAATTCCGTTCATGATCAATCATAGGAGCAGTCGATGTGTATTTTTGCGATTCAATAATTTCATCTTCCATTTTTTTGTATGTGCTGAGAGGAGAGTTTCTCAGAATATCCTACATATGATCATTATTTTCTGAAAATTTCTCCTCAAAAATTATAGAAGGAGGCTACTTAGTGGAAGGGTTCTGCGGGAATGTGTAGGTCTCATACTCAACATGCCGTGACTCATGCATGTCATCCTGGTTTGAGTAGAGTCTACTTCCATTGTCATGATTGATCTTATCCTCAAATACTGGGGTCATACATGGTGCATATGTGTCGATCTTATCCATGTGGTCCTCTGTATGTATAGGCTGATCAAATGAGTGATATTCAGGTTGGTCAATAGGGATTTGATCGTTGCGGTCAATCCAACGTTGATGAGCATTAAGTGCGGGTCTTTCCATATGGGTTCGGTTTCTTGGCCAATCATGAGATTCAAAGGTATTTTGATATTCAAATGGTTCATTAGCGAGAAACCGAGATTAAGACGGTTCAGTCCAAGATAGTAGATGGTCATGTGCGGTCAGATGATTCGAGTAGGAATTCAATGAGGGGGCCGAATTCATCCGTGGGTGAGAGTCTCCCGCAAATGTTGGAGGATTATTGAAAGAAGAGGATGTAGTTAATTTGGGCCTAACCAAGACAAATTCATTTTCATAGTATAGCTCTGATGGATTTTCAGATAAATGTTCGGCCATTTTTTGAAAGAGCTGAAAGGAATGAGGGGTTGGGTCTGCAACGATTTTTATGATATGGATCCATAGAGTTTTTGGACAAGAGTTCCATGATGATGTTTAAATCAAGAAAGGGGAGAGATGATTGCACGGGATAGTCAAAAGAAATTCTATCAAATGTGCAGCTTTTGATCTTCGATATCGGTTCACACAAACCAATGCAAAAAACAAATCAAACCCCAAGTTCACCAACTCACACAATAAAGCCGTAAGAGTTCGATAATTTTCTTTTCAATTTTAATTGGTGATAAATCAATCTTGGCAAAAATTTAACGAGCTGTTAGGTGCTGAAATTTTTGTAATGACTGGCTCGAATTCTTACGACTAGTTGCACCTACTTTCAGCCTATATGGGAGTAAGTACGGACCGTAGAACGGCTATCTGTTACTTGAGGACGGAGCCTTACGCAGTGTCCTCTAAACCACCCACTCTGCGAAGAAAATCTAGACCATTTACCGGCTACCCGTAGATCCTCACTGAGAAGTAGCTAATTGCTTTCGGTAGAATCAGTAGTCAAGATGAAAATCCGGATTTGGGCTCTAGCCTTAAGTGTCGTCTCTCGCCTACTCAGAAAAAATAAAACAATCCAAGGTCGGGGTTGCTCTCCCACAAAAATTCTTGATTTTATGAGTTATTTTAAGTCGGCTATATTTAACAGTCACAATTTTTAATTAGGCGATCAATGAAGAATTAAATGAGCACAAATACACGTCTACCGTCCCATCCCAATTTTCTTTTAAAATTATATGGCAAAACAAGAGAGAGAAATTCGAAAAAGCTGATGCATGCGGAAAACTATGATGCATGCTCTGTTAGAAGACTTACAGTGAATCCTTGCAATCTCCATGTGGGATGCTAGACATAAATTGAAAATCTATTATAAATGAATGCAAGCCGATAAAAAACCACACCTAGCAGAAAGTTCTATTAGCAGGGAAGAATTGAGTTGAATTTGGCTAAGTTTGAACAATCTATGTGCATCTCGATTAATTGTGAAGTGTGTCTTAATTCCTACGAGCACAATCAAAGATTAAAATGCTCTGAGAGTCATATGTATAGGTCTATCCTAATCGCCACTCAAGTCGGGCCCCACCCTCACCGGAGAGTGAAACATGCCACGACACACCACAAGAATAGTTCAGAGTCTTTTACATACGCGAGAGTCCAAACGGACACCGCTATAAATGAGCAATTAATTACATAAAATTAAAAGTTTACAGAAATTAAAAACCTAGACTCTACGCTCCCTCACGAATCAACTCGATCTTAAATTAATTGTGGCTTTTTTGGAAGTCGGTGAAGATGCCTCGATTCTTGAAAAACCTCTCCACGTACGCTGGGTACCTCACAAGAAAAATAAGAGAGATAGTGTAAGAGAGTGACTCAAAAATAAATCAAAAATAAAATAAATGTTGAAAATACATTGCAGGAAAAAATTGAATTTATAATGAAAAATTTGGGGGTCAGACTACCCGAATGCGAAAAACCGAACAGAAATTTTCAAAACACAAAACTATGCCATTTGCCTCCCCAACAACTGCGCCATCTGACAATTTCGAAATCGTGCTTGTTAAAGATGTGTTTTATTGTTCGTTCATTGTAGGCGGCAATTGGAATCGGTCAAGAAAATAACCACATAAAATATTCGTCAATTTTAATCAATGCGATTTTATGTTTATTTTACTTGGGCAAGTCCCAAGGTCGAACACAAGGAGGCAAAGGAATAAAATAGAATTATGTCTATCAAAGTTTGTGTGCGGTTTTCGATGCTGTCTTTTTTTGTGGATTTTTTAATGCAATAAAGGATGAAAAATGTAAATTCGGCCTATTTTAGGGACTAAAATGTAAATTACACTCAAACGATGTCCGAAAAATATGAAACTTGACCGAGATGCAATTTATGATGCAATGAATGAACTGCAATTTTTTTTGAATTTTTGGATGTAAGATGAATTTTTTATGAATTTTTAAATGCAAATAGAATGAATTTTCAATATTTAATTATAATAAATATTAAACCTACTTGTTTTCACTAGGTGATGGACCTTAGAAAAATCCTAAACCTCGAAAATGTGAAGATCTAATACCTATTAAAAATCAAATACTGGAATATGCAAAATGATTTTTACAGGCAAACTATGCATGTAAATGCAATTCTTTATGGGCACAATGTCAAGCAAAATTAATTCTATAATATGTGATTTTTTCAGGAATTTTTAGAGCAACGGTTAATCAAATATAATTTTAAGAGCACAAACTGGGCAAAATATGCAAATTTCTACAAAACAATTATGTATTAATTAACCAATGATCACAAAAATGTTCACAATATGTAAGAATGTAGAGAATTAATGGAATAACATCATGTTATTTTTCGAATAATAAAATAATGTCATGTAGAGGTCTAAACCCAATGGGGACTACATGGGTATTTTTGCAATTAAATAAAATAAAATAAATAAATAAATAAAAATGAACAGTGGGGGACCTAGATGTAATTACCAATAACTGAGGGGACTCTTCTACAAAATGGCCAGAGGGGGATGTGCATGGCACGTGCCCTCTGGAGGCGAATTGATCTTCAAATATAAAGACTGTTGGGGGGATGGACACAATTTTTCCACGGGTCACGTGCACTGCACATGACCCTGGTTGAATGAGGTGCTGACGTTTCCCCACGCACGTGCGGAGCACGTGCGAGAGACCTCGGGTCTGGCGCCCAGCCCTGGTGGCGGAAGTGTGGGGCTCCGATGGCTGATCCAAGGCACGGCAGTTGGAGCTCGTGGCGGAGACGCCTTCTGGATGGCCGAGGGCGACCGACATCATGGAGGCGAGGAGGTGCTCTGGCGACTGTGGTGGGCGGCCAGATATTTACATCCTGGCGGGGCTTCAACCGTTGAGGCGGAGCTGTGGAGTCGGTCGGGGGTGTCGATAAAACGGTTGAAGTTGACGCAGACAGTGGCGAAGCGATTGAAGTTGAGACGTGGTCAGAGAAGATCGGGGGCATCATTGGCTCGACAGTGGAACACCAGAGCAGGAGCAGAAGGCCTGGCGGCGCTGCGACGAGGCTGAAGGAGCCTCGGATCTCGCCGAGGATGAAGACCCACCGGGCTGTCACCCTGATGTGCGTGAAGGTGTGACTCGGTGGATGAATGTTCTGGCAGTGGGGGTTCTTCTTAAATAGGAGATGGCTTCGGCGAAGAAGGACAGTTTTGGGGCTGGCAATTTTGACGAGGGATTCAGGGATGTCACGAGGTCAGGAGAAAATCTGGAAGGCATACGCGGGGATTTGATGATCGGATTTGACGAGGGAGTTCGATTAGGAAGGCGGTGGCGAGATATTTGCGGTGGAGAAATCGTGGGAGGGGGCGGCGACCGGATCTGATTTGGGGGAGAAGTGGGATGAGGAAGACGACCCTTGGGCCGTCCGATCGGGTGATGATCGGATGGCCCGGATGGGGCCACGTGGCGGGGTGTTAAGTGAAGAGGTGCGGCACGTGCTGGGCACGTGCGCAACACGTGCATGGATTTTTTTAAATAAAAACTAATAAATATAAATTCCAAAAATGCTTGACACGTGGCGGCTCCAGGGACTGCCACGTGTCAGCACAAGAAAATTCGAAAAATAAAGATTTTGTAAAATAAAAAATAAATAGCAAATGGCCTCAGATCAAAATAGTTTCTTCACAAAAATTGCTCGTTTCGATGAGATATACAACTTTAATGAAGACATCAAAGCCAAAATCGATCAATTGCAAAAAGTGATATTTTTGGGGTATCCCATGTACATAGAATACCTTGATTTTTGGGTTTTGTAATTTTTATGACATTTTTAAACCAGATAAAAATCCGAAAAAAAATATGGTAAAATCATGAATAAATATAGACACATTAATCTATTTTTTTGGATTTTTATTAATTAAGAAAATGAAGAAATACAATAAAATATGAAAAAGACCAGTTTTGTACAGTCGGTTAGTGAAGACTCGGACCCAATTTGTTTCTTTGATTTCAAGCTTAATTTGGATTTGGATTTTTGCGCATTTTAATAAAACTTTCATCAAAGAAGACAAATGAAAAATAAATAAATTAAAATAGATTAAATATATACATAAAATATCAGGTCAAAAACCGCTAAAATACAAAATATACAAAAGATGCCCAAAACCCAACTTTCACATTTGAGCTCCAAATCACTTGAACTTGGTCTTGATTTGAAGGTAATTGAATGTATATTAGTTCAAAAGTGAGTAGGATTAAAACATACACTGGATGGAGAAGATATGGGGTCTTTAGTCCGGAAATCCTTAAACTAGGGTTTGGTTTTTGGTCCACTTATTTGGGTTAATAATTTTTTTGTATTTTTCACTTATTCTTGTTAGTAATATGTACATAGTGGAGTAGTTTTGGATCATTCGGAGTTATCATGAATGAGTTAAAAATCAGGGAAGTTAGGCTATTTACATGTCATTTTTAGCTTGGATTTTTGGCTTCTTATTTTGTGTAGAAATTAGTGCTAAAATGCAATTCTTATAAAAACATGCATGAATGCTAATTATGCAGAGTAGATGCGGAAATGCTGTTGATTTTGAGGGATTTGAGCTTAATAAATGAGATTTAGAGTGATTAATCCGAGATTCATCACCTTGTGATTGCATATTCATTTAAACATCCATTTCGCATCATTTTGTCATTCCAAAAATTGCATATAGTAGAACATCTTAGGCTTTGTCATTGTGAATGGTTGTTATATTTTTGTGATCTTTAAATTCTTTAATATAATTGTTTTAGTGGAGAAAAGCATATTTTTCCCACTGCTTTCCTTTAATTGATTATTATATTAATTGTTGCTTTGAAAATTACCAAAAATTCACAATAGATAGAGTGTGAGTAGTTCTACTTTCTGCCTAAAAATCACCTCATTTGCACGTACAACGAGGTCTAAATAAATTAATTGGTATATCACTTAATTGATTTTTAATAAGTCAACAGTTAATCGTTTTTGAGGTCTAGTAATTTTTCTGGGTCCGTCTCACATAGAAGTATCTAGTATAATTTTTATCTTTGAAAATAATTTAATTGGTATTTATTAAAATTAAAATTGCGAAAACCACCTTGCATTCATATTTAATTCGTAGGTAATTCATTTAGAGTTGAAAAATTCCAAAAAAATTAGGGTAGCTTCATTTCATCATAATTGACATTCTGGCCCAGTTGAGAATTTTTGGACTTAGTTTGACCATATTCACATTTTAACCCTCTAATTAGTCCAAGATTGCATTGCATTTTTAATTGCATATAGAAAATGTAAAAATATATTCTCCTGAAAACATAGCATCTGAATCGACTTTAAATTAATCTAAGGAGAAAGTTGCCTCCCTAAGTTCGACCTTGGGCTTGCCCAAGTAAAAAAATTGCCGCTCGATATTAATTGAGCAATTAATTAAAGTGGTTTTTGAATAATCCAATTTTTGCTCGACTACAACGAACACATCAAATTTAATCATTAATTTGGTTATATTAGGAAGGGCAATTTAGGGTTTTTTAAATGGTACCGTTGCCGAGGAGGCACAACTTTGGCTAATTTTTAGAAAATTTAGATTTTAGGTTTTCTATCCCCAAGTAGTCTGATTCTTAATTTTTCTTGTGAATATTTTTCTATTTACTTACAGCATTTGTTTATTTTGCATCGTCATCTCTCTGACCATTGTTTATTTTTGTGGGAGGAACACGAGGCATCGAAGGTGATTTGCCAGGTGAGCCAAAGACCTGCATCAATTTGAACTGAGTGGTTTTTGCGAGAACTTGTAAGTTTGCATTTATAGTGGTTCTCGTTTGGGTTCTCGCGCATGTAAGTGAATAATAAAATGAGTCTTAGTGTGTTGTGTGGTTGCTTGACGTAGGATAGGACATGCACTCGCGGCTCTTAGAGCTTTCTTAGGATTGTTTGTGCTCATAATATCTAGGACCACACTTTACCATTAAAAGATGCACTTAGACCACAGAAATTAGCCAAATTTAACTTGTTCTTCACTCGCTAATAGAACTTCTTGTCTAGGAGCGGCTTTTCATCGACTGCATTCATTTAGATAAAACTTCAATTCTATTTTGCATCCCGCATGTAGAGCGTGAGGATCACTGTAAGTCTTCTGAGCTTGGCATATATCATCGTTTCATCGTGCATCAGCTTTTCTCGAATCCTTCTCCCTTGATTTTCTAACTTATGAATTAAAGGAAATTGGGACTGGACGATAGGCGTGCATTGTGTGTTGGACTAATCAAGTGATCATCTAACTTAAAATCGAGACTGCTAAACAAATTGACCAAAAAAATCAACATAAAATCGGAAATTCTGTTTGCGGGAGAATAACCCCGACCTTGATTTTAGGCTGAGTGAGGGTAGAGAGTGTGTGTGTGCACACCCTAAGGCAGAGCCAAAATCCCTGCTTTCCATATCACGTACCCCGTTCCTATCAAATATTACAAGCTGAATTCTTATAGGTTCAACTGACTAGCACAAAGTAGCCTCCGCCTATTTCTGACATGTAGATAGGGGTGAAGCAGCGATGCACCGTGACAAGTTGCTAGTAACCCTCTGGGGTGAAGTTATAAGCCTTATCAGCCTCATCCTACTTCGGTAGGTAGATAGGGGCAGGTCCTTGAACTTCTCAGCTGGTGATAGGAGCGAAGAAAGGAAGGGCGTTGGTATCTTAGGCGACGGGTTAAACAAGTTAGACGCATCCGGCTTTGAGTCGACTTCCCTTTAGGCCGTGTAATCCTTGCCATTTTCCTGAAAAATCACACTTAAAATCAATCAAATTATTCAAACCGGGCTTTGGGTCCTTTACTGTGTTGAGTGTGAACTCAGGGTTTGTGATTCATTTGCTTGCTTTAGGTAGGAGTCAAATCCTATCTTTACACACTTGTACTCCCGATTCTTCTTTCTGCCATCAAAGATGACTGACTGGGGGGATATTTACTCAATCTTCGCAAATCTCTCATTGAACCCTTCATGAACTTCATCTTCATTGGCCCAAGCGCAACTTGGGCCAATCTGAGCTCATGACCCTCTTGAGTTCGGGATCTCCCACTCTTAGGATGGTTACTGTCAAACCATTCCTTTTCTCTCCTCTCATCTCTCCGAGGAAGACCTTCGCCTCGCTGAGAATGTCTTCATTAATATGTCCTCTAACCTAGACCACATTATTTACCCAAGTTAAGAGGATGAACCTGAAACCAATATGCCTAAGAAAAATCCAGACAAAGAGGAACACAGAGATGATCCTATACATCAAGTTCTTGCTCGTTTAGATAGAGATGAGTAGCTGAATGCAGATCCTATGACTAGGATGGGACAAGTGATTGAGGCAGGTGGAATAGATAAACCGATGGTAGATGCCTACAACCCAACTGAGAATGAGATGCATAGTTGGCTCGTACCTAAGGTACCCCAGAGGCATTTGAAGTGAAGCCTCATTTCCTTAGTCTGCTACCGAAGTTCAATGGAAATGCTATAGAAGAACCATATGCTTTCGTGAGAGACTTCAAGTTGGTGTGTATCAACCTTAGACATCCCAAGGTTGGACAAGATTACATCAAGCTGAAGGCTACCCCGTTTGCCTTAGGAGATAAGGCTGCCCATAGATTGAAGAATCTCAGGGATAGATGCATAACCTGGAGGCAATTCAAAGATTTATTTTTGAAGAAGTTCTACCTACTTAGTAGGACTAACCAGATGGGGACGAAAATTGTTATCTTTTCCTAGGGCTCCCACAAACCTTCCTATGAAGCCTGGGATAGATTCATTGACTTTACACAAAAATGCCCCTGCCATGGCATTACTAAGGCGATCTTAGTCCAGACCACGTTCTGTGGTATGACCCCAGAAATGCAGGAGTTAGTGAGTGCAGCCTATGGAGGTAGTTATCTGAATAAGAATGAAGATGCCATATGGAAGATCCTAGAGCAGATGGCAGAAATATGCTGATCTCAGGCCAACATGGCCTATTAGGTGTCTCCCTCAAACCTATCTAGTGAGACATCTAGGAGGACTGTAGCGGATCTAACAGATGACCTAATCCCTAACATGGGGATAATAGCTGATAAGTTCACCATGGTAGAATAGATCCACAAGAGGGTCACTGACCTTGAGGCGCTTTCACGATTGTCAAAACTAGTGGAGGAATTGACCGAGAAGGTAGCCAAGACATGACTACCTGCACCTTCTGAACCACATGTACCTATACATCGAGTTCATCTAGTACAGGAGCAGGTATAGGGGCCTCAGAGTAGCTGGATTGAGGAGCTGCAGTATACTCAGTAGGAGCAGCACGCACCCCCACAGGTGGAGTCAGTCTATGAGGAGCCTCCGTAGGTGTTCGAGATCAATGGGCTGCGTTACAACCATGACCCCATCAGCAGACAGTCGGAGATAGGGAATGGTCAGCCACACCGACCTTCCCTAGCTTACTAGGAAACCAGCTTTGTCCCTACACCGCGCATTGTACAACCCCAGCCAGGACAAGGATACCAGCCTCAACAACACCAGCAGCATAGCACATTCCACTCGGGCCAGCATGGCCCTACACCACCTTACACCATACCGTCCAACCCAGAGCAGTACCATCACGGTCAGCAGGGCCTGTATAGAAGTCGAATCAATCATCCTCTAGTCAGCAGTAGCAAGCCCCGCCCATTAGTGAATTGGAGTCCCTTACCTTGGCCATCCAGAATTTGACTGATAGGGTTCAGTAGATACATAATAATTACCTGGATGTAAGAACATATCAGAACCGTGTCTCATGCCACCAAGATCAACAGAGGCACGAAAGACCCCATTCCCACCTAGGTTCAGGCCAACCCCAATAGCTTGAACCAAGGATAGCTTCGACCACGCGATCAGGTATATTATTCAGATTACTCTCTATTTGAACACAAGATCCTTTCGTACGATAATGTTAGTCATATGTCCCTCAGGAGCGAAAGGACCGTGACTGTACTTGATCGGGCGCGGGTACATGAGGAAGACACCGTCAAGTCTCTACCTTAGGAGAACTTGGAGGCAGAGGAGCAACATCACCACTACCATCACCAACGGAATAAGTGGATTTCCAAGTCTTCAAAACACCATGGCAAGAAGAAGGAGAAGAGAACCATCAATGAATCAAGCGAGCCAGATGAAGAGCCCGCAACTCCATCTGAGGATGACGTGCCAGGAGTAGCAGTAGATGCATCACCTGTTTTGTTTCATGAATTTCTTTCCAGTAAGTGTCAGAGTCAGAGTCTCTGTCCTGTGCAAAATTCAGTTTCCCGTTTGAATGAGAATATTTTAGTTTCAGAATCTGAGTTGTCATCAATAATCCCTTTCCCCCAAGCCCTTAAGGGTGGAAAGAAGAAAAAGACCAAAAAAATCCAAAAAGATGACCCTGAGATGGCTGAATTTTGCAATAAGTATATTAAGGTCACAATCCCTTTTCATAAGTATGTGGATATGACACCTCATTTCAGAAGTACCTTAAGGTGAGATGCACACCTATTAGGATCAGCAGGAAAAACAGAAGCCGTGTTGAGAAGCATGTTTTGTCAGTAACCACTACTTGCGCCATCAAGAATGTGTTTCAAAGGAAGAAAAGGGACATGGGTGCCCATTATGTGGTGAGTCATGTCGATGACACTGCGTATGCATGCACTCTCCTAGACAATGGATCCTTAATTAACCTGATGCCCACAACCCTCTATGAGCGGCTAAATCTAGGACCTCTTAGGAAATCTAGAGCCTTACTCTAGTTTGCAGATAAATCAACCAAGAGGTCCAAGGGAGAATTGAGGAACATTATCATCAAAGCCGAGGGTCGAGATTACATGGTGGACTTTACAATCCTTGATATGGAGACCCCTCAAAATTGGAGAGATTCCCTGATCATTCTAGGAAGGCCCTTCCTGAGAACAACTAGGGCCTTAATTGATTATAAAATTGGGAAAATTCAATTCCAAACTCCAGGCGGAGATGACGAACTCGAGATGAAGCAGACAAGGTGGCAGAGGCCAGATTCTGAATCTAGCACCGAGTACACTTTATCATAAGCAGATTGTTTTCATGTAGACATTGTTTGGTGATGACGGTTTGCAGAAACTCAGGTAAAGGGATATCTAAAGTCGTTGCGACCCGAATCGCAAGGCACGCCACCAAGAAAAATCAGACTATCAGAGAAAGAAATCAAGCACAAAAATCAAGGTAAGTGGTCTTGTTATTTATTTAACCTGGTATAGCCACTAGGGTCGAACACAAGGAGCACGGGAAAGTCGTACGAAGTAGTTGAGAAATAAAAAAAATAAATGTATTTTTGGTGGTTTTTAGTTTTTATTTTTTTTAGATTTTTCTAATGGGAAAAATGAGTAAGAAAACAAAAGAATGTACACTGCAACAAGTTTTATTAAGGCCTAAAAAGCTCAAAAATTCAAAACAAAAATATTTTTAGGTTTTTAAAATATTCAAGTGTTTTTGGGTATTTTATGGCTTCTTCTGATTTTTATATAATTCTCCAAAAATAAAAGAAGGGCTAAATCAACAAATAGTGTACAACCTGGACAGAAAGGCAATTTTAAAATTTTTAAAATGCATCTTAATTCCTAGCAGCAATTTTATGTGAAAATATAAAATAAAATCTAAATACAGAACTTGAAAACACATTTTTTTGATTTTATAGAATTTGTAATGATTTTTATAAGATTTTTAGTCTTTTGAAATTTTTAGGTGTTTTATAAAAGATAATAAAATGAAAAATGCTACAGAAAATTAAAACAACATAAATCAAGCACATAAGATTTTTTTTAGAATTTTTAAAGATATTTTTATATTTTTATGGGTTTTCTAAAATAGACAGAGGAAATTTTTAGGGTTTTTGATTTTTGGAAAATATCAAACAAAATCAAAACAAGCCACGAAAATTACTTAAATACTACACCATAGCAGGAGTTATGTGTAATTTTTGTAGAATTTCCGGAGCTAATTCAACAATTATTTAATTAAAAACAACACACAGAGGCTGCAGGGACTTAAACACAGTTATTTTAAGTTTCTATACTAAACAATAACAAGCACGAAAAGTCTAGGTCCAAATCATCAATTTTTCCAATTAATTCAAGCGCATGTGTCAAATCCACATTCACAGGGGCATAAATGCAATTTCATAAAATATCCATTCAAACATGAACACATAAAATGTTCACGGAAAATAATGCAAATACACCACAGTTCACGTGACGACCCACGTGCCTCTAGACTGGGAGGACTAAAAAGCAAACACAAAAACTATAGGGACTAGAATGTAAATAAGTTCAACTACAACATTTATTTTATAGACTAAAACATAAACAAAACAAGTGCATGGTAAAAAGGGATATATACCCTTGCAGCACGTGAGGCGCGCGTGGGGGGGGGGGGGATGCGTGGCGGCCGCTGATGAAGGCTTGGACGTGCGGCTCTGATGAGTGTCAGGTGTCAGATCTGACGGTTAAGACCTGGTCGAGGAGGTGGGGTACGGGTGGACGTTAGATCTGACATCCAACGACCTGACTCCTCTGTTGCGTTGGTGGTCTGGATGAGATCTGGAAGTACGGGGGTGATCTAACGGTGATGGATCAACCTAGACGAACAACTTTAGGGTGGACTTCACTTGATCCAGGAAGAGATCCCCAGTTCCGATGGTCGATTGGGAAGTGCTAGATGGGTCATGCAATGCTTCCGCGTCGACTAAACGACTCATATGGAGACTCCACCGGCTGGATAGGCGTGATGACGATGAGGACCTGGAGCTACTCCTGCGAGCCTCATATGGGTGCAATTGGGGGTGCTCAGTGCGTTCAACAACTTGCAAAGGGTAGCTCGAACTCGGAGCTATGCTCTGATCTGGGTTATTGGGACTAAAAAGCAAAGAAGCGAGGCGGGGTGCTGGTTGATTTCCGGCAAAGGCGAGAGAGGAGATCTGAATCCTAATCTCTTCCTAATGGACGAGGGTCAGGGTGATCAGGTTGTGGAGCAAGATGGGGGGTGAGTGTGCGGTGCTATCGGAGCGGCTAGAGGTGGGTGATGGAGCTCCGATCGGGTGGTCGGAGTAGGCGAAGGGACGATAGCGGCAAATGAAAGATTTGACTAAATCAACTCCGGAGCTCCAGGCGAGGGTGGTTGTTGGGGTGATGGCCTCGAGGAGCTGCGGATGGCAGGGGAGGTTGCTCGTAGCAGAAGTTCGACCACGAAGGGGGAGCTACAGCTTTGCTGCACCAAATCGATCGCCGAGCGGTGCTCTAGGCAGTTGTCACTCAGCTGGAGGTGTCTAGGGTATCAAATGGGAGCGAGGCACGAGGTACTGTCCTGGGGAAGAGGATGAGATGCTTTATAGCGTTCCCAGGAGGCTGGAAGAAATGGGCGATGGTACGCGATCCGAGGAGGATCCGTGCCCTCTTAGGGATTTGTGAGGGTCTTGGATCCTAGAAGGGTCCACGGGAGAAAAATCGGGGCGAGGGCATGTGTGATCTGCCCGGAAGAAATGAGAGAAAGAGGTCCGGCCACGCAGTCGGGTCGGGTCAAGCTCTGGAAGAGGGGGTTGACTGGGGTAAATATTCCGACGTGGCCCAATCAAGAGCGGCAGGGGAAGAAGACAAAAACCGTTGCTGGACAAAATAGCAAGGAAAATACAATATAATTAAATTAAAAATGGTAAATGAATTTAAATTAAAAAAATAAAATGAAAAATGTTTATTATTTTTCAAGGAATTTTTCTATGATTTTTATTTTTTTTGAAAAATATATTAGTCTATGTACAATATAGAGTATTATATACATGTATATTATACCTATGTATTTTGTACAATTATTTTTAATTCATTATTTTTACAAAAATAGCCCAATTTTATATTCTATTTATTTATAATATATTTTTTGGAGTACAAAAAAATTTTTGTTTTATTTTTATTATTTATTTACAGATAAAATAAATGGAGAAGGGAATATATATACATGTATTATGTACAAGAGAGGCTTTGATTTTCTTTTTATTTTTATTTTTCTCAATTTTGTTTTATTTTTAGAAATATATACAAGGAGGTAAAAAGAATGTTTTATTTTTATTTTGGCAAAAATTATTTATTTATTTACACCCATGATATGTACAATATAGAGTAGGTCCTATCTCTCTCTACTTGTTTTATTTAGCAATCAGGCCAATGCTTGGCCCTCTCTTTGGGTTCGGGTCACTCTGTATTTATTCTAAATACCTCCTTCCTTTTTATTTTTTTATTCTTTTATTTTTGCACAAATACATGCTAATTATGTAATATTAACACATGCATGCATATTGCTAAGTTATTGTATTTACATCTATTTACATGATGCTTTGCCAAGATAATTAGCTAAAATAAAAGAATAAAGAGTGATGAACATGGACATCACCCCCTTATACTTTACCTTTTCTAGTCCCTTAGCAAACACTTATTTAAAAAAGAAGTGAAAAGAGAAAGAAAAGAAAAAGAAGGAGAATCAAGGTTTATTATTAAACTTATCTTCATTAAATTAGATTATGGAGCTCAGTCAGACCTTTCGAATATTAGTTTGTCGGAACCTTATTTGGACCTTGGTTTAAAACTCAAGAGCCTCTAAGTTCCACCAATCTATGATCAAGACTCCTCAATAATCCAGATCAGAACAAGTCTGCGTACACAGACTCTAATGACCATGAATCTTTTCTTGTACTGTGTAAGTGATGTGTAGCTCCCCACCTTAGAAATGGCAAAGTAACAACCCCCCTCAACAAGGTAACTCTAATGCCCAAGTCTGGCAGCTCTTTCCTTGAGGAGCAGGGTATTCCCTTCTAAGTTCAAGTTCAACCAGCTCAAGAAGAGTAGGAAGAAGAGAATGGACCATGGCCAGTGTAGCCATGTATCCCTGGGAGCCCAACCAGTATTGCTAAGTCTCCCGCTGCAAGCTTCATGAGATGAGAATGGGTAACATAAGCTTTTCTTTATTTGGCTATATACACTCCGGTGGGTATTTCATTTTCTATCAGACCCACCACTTTTTTGGAGTTTTTCTTTCTTTTGCACATTTTTTTCAATGTGCATATGTACAACATATCTACATGGTGCAGCATATATACATAAGGAGTTTTTCCTCTTGAGCCAGTAGACTATCCCTTTTTTTGAAGTATTATTGCAACCCACAACTCCGGTCTTTAGACCTCAATGCCACCATACCAAGTTGAGACGCACTTCCTTCACTAAAAGAAGATGAGAGGTTCCGCCTATAAGTACTACCCTCGTATGCTACCCCAAGCCAAAGGAAACTTCCTCCTCACCACCTCATCCATAGAGAGCTATGTGTAAGGTGCTGGTGCAAGTAAAGCCATTGTCTGTGAGAGTCATGTGTGCGTTGTTAAATGTTCTACTTAGGCTCGTTAAGATGACATGTGATCATAGCCTAGTGGACCCAAAGAATTAAGTCACCAATGGACCTGAAAAGTCTCAACCCTAAGTCCTATAAGGTTCTTCTTAGAATTAGGTGGATTAAGGTCTTAACCAAGCTCCATTTTTCAGTTTAATTCCAGGCTAGTTTAAATGCCAATCTAAGATTCAAAAGAATGTACAAGTATATAAAAAATATTTTTTTGCAAAATTTTGAAAACATGCAAAATTTTTGAAAAATGTTTGAATGTATGTATGGATGCAGAAGTTTTGAAACTATTGATGAATCTCCATTTCATCACCTTTATTCTATCATTTTGGCTTTAAAAACCCCAGCAAATGCATGTAAATAGCATCAATTTGTACATTATAGCATTCATTATTTATTGTATTTATTGTACATAAAATAAGGTTTTTAATGCCAAAATTATAGAATAAATAGTAGAAAAGAAAAAGGAATAAAATATTGCAAATATTTTATGACCCGAACCCCGAGACCAAGTCCAGAATGGAATTGGTCGACAAGGAATAAAGTAGGGGAGATAAGGGCCAAGAATACAATAAATACCTCATTTATTAATCATTTAGTAATGCATTTTTGACACCTATTTTGTATTTAATTATTCATTCATCAAATAAAGAAACTTTGTACATGAAAGTTGTAGATAATAATGTAAATAAAAATACAAAATTGAGTTTGTGTAAAAATAATACATAGTGTACATTTTATACACAGAATAAAAAGCCAAAATCTCAACTTCATAGACCCATATCTTGCGAATAAAAACTACAAATCCCCCAAACACACCTTTAATTGTATATAGCCTTCCATGAACTATCTAATAAAATTGGTTTCATAATCTTTGGGGTCCAACTGCAGAAGTTAGGTTTTTGGCCCTCATTGTATATAGTATTGATTAAAATATTCCATTTATTCATTATTCATTATTTTTAGCAAATTATATTTTTTAGAATTTTGTAAAGAATATATATTACATGTACATATTGAAATTAAAAGAAAACCAAAAAGAATTTGTAAAATATAATAAGTCTATAAACTACATAGACAAAATACCTATGCTACTTATATGTATATAAATAAAAAGGGATTTTATTCTTTTATTCTTTATTCATCTATATTTTTATAATAATGTATATATTATATATAACTTATTAAAAATACAAATTCAAAATAAAAACAAATAAAATTCATTAAATAAATAAAATGTATATAATATATAGGTAAAACACCTATAAGTATGCCTACATATACATATACTTATTTATTTAAAATTGTAAATAAACTCATAAAAATTAAATAAAAATATATTTATACTCACAAAAATAAGTTATAATTTTATAAAATAAGAAAATAAAATAATAAAATAAAAATAAACAAAACAAAAATAAATACATATAAATATACTTATAAATACATTATTAAAATAAACCCATAATAAAATACTTCAAAAAAATAAATAAAAATCATAAATAAATACTACATTAATTAATAAAAATTTTTCATTTTATAAGAAAAATCTAATTAATTCATTTATTACGTGTAATAAATAGGCCAAGGTCGTTCTGACGTGGACCAATCAGAAGCCAGGGACTGTTGACCTCCGGTCAACTCCCCCTGCGCTTCTGAATCCCGTCAGAACTATCTTGTCCCTCGTTTTCCTCCCTTTTTCATGGGCGTCCCTTTCATCCATCGCCCTCGAATCCTTCACGAAAAATACTCTCCGATCATCCGAGATTCTCGCCAAGATCCTGGAGCCCTTGTACATATCGTCGATCCGCCGCTATGGCCTGGTCAAATAAGGGTGCTACCTTGTTTATAAATAAAGAACCTCCACCATCTCTCCAAGTTTGGTCAGCCTCTCTCCATTTTATTCCTTGTATTCGGTCCCAGATGTGCTCCTCGTGACAAGAGGATGCCGTCGGCACCTTGAATCGGCTGGAGATGGTGGTGGTTGCACCCACGGCGGCGCTCCGGCAGCCATCCTGCTCCTTGGCCCTCCGTCCAAGTCGAGACTTCGCATTTATGATTTTTAGGTAGGTTTTCGTTCCTGCATTTTATTCCTGTCTTTTATTTTGCATTTAGATTATTCGAGTAGCCTAGATTAGGTAAATCGAAGTTCGCCGGAGCTCAGCTCCGGCGACTTCGCCACCGTGTTTCCGACCGTTTTCCGACTCCCTTTCGCCTTCATTTCGATCCCCTACGCATTCTCCACAAACCAGCCACCCTGTCCAACCGGATTCCCACCAAGATCCGCGAATCGAAGCTTCAGCGCCGCCGCTCGTCGAAAGCTTCGTCACCTCACCCCATTTTCGTGCTAAAAGCTTCAATTTTAGGTCGAGGGTGAAGCCCTCGAGCCATGTGGTGTTCCTGTGCTGGTCTAGTGCGCCAAGAAGCGCTAGGAGACGAAATCCAAGCTGGCGGAGGTACTTGGAGCCCCGATCCTTCTCCGAGCTCGTGGCGGCGCTCCAGCGTGCCTCCGGCCGATCCAAACCCTCCAGAAGATAGAGCAACCCTCCAGGAAGCTTCTAGGACCTTCAGGTGCGGCGAAGACCGGCGGAGGAGCGAGATCTGGCCGGAAGAAGTTCGCCCCGACGAGCTTACTTCCCTGTTCTTGCACGTGAGCTCCCCGCCGTTGGATGAAGAAGAAGGCCCAGGTTGAATCACAACCGTTCGATCCCCCAGCGCTCAGACTGTCAGATCTCTTTGGAGATCTAATCCTCGCCATGGATCGCGAACCGTCATCGGCCCACGTGGAGGCGCCACGTGGATTAGTGGATGAAGACCAACCGTTGGATTCAGCGCCTTTGGGGGTAAAATGCAAAACCAGCCCCCGTTCTTTTTATATTTAATTTTTAATTCTGTAGATAATTTTTAACGTTGTAAATAAATTGTGATTTTTGCTTAAAGGACCCTGAGGTTTATAGAATTACAAATAGGTCCTTCCGCGCCTCCCGTGTAGTCCCACGTGAGGCGCGTGAATTTTGCACTTTAACCCTGTCGGTTTTTGTTAATTGTAAATTAGCCCCAAAATTTTAGATAAATGTTTATTTCTTAAGGTATTTTGCACCGATGCCCCTGTTACTTATTTTATTTGCAAAAATACCCCTGCCAGGCTGTTTTATTTTTGTGTCTTTTATCTATTTATTAAAAATACCTATGAGGCTTCTAAAAATCTAGAAAAATTAGGATAGATGTTTCATGTGATGTTCTTACACGCCCATATTTTATTTCACATTTTTTGCATTTGTCCTAATTATTAAAATTGAAAAAGGAGCCATTTTTTGTACTGTTTAAATTAGAAAATACAAAAAAATTATAAAAGGTTTTTAAAAAACTACAAAAAAATTATATATGGTATATTTATATCCATATTGAGTCCAGAAAATGAAAAACCCTAAAAACAAGAAAAAGAAAAATAGAAAAATCAGAAAGCTCCAAAATCCAACAAAAAATAGAAAAACCCTTAAAAATCCCAAAAATATATTTTTCTCTTTTATAATTATCTATATATTATTATTAATGTATTAAAATTAATTTGGGTAATTTTGGGAATTATTTCATATTTTTAAAACCCAAATTGGTTTCGGCTAGTTAATTAGTCCAGATTGTGGACACTTTTGGAATTAAAAAATAAAATACATAAAAATTAGAAATATTCCAGAAAAATAAAAACAAAGTTAAAAAAAATTCAAAAGCAAAAAAAATAATTATATCTATATATTTTAAGCATTTAAATATAAATATATATATGTCCATATATTATACTACTTCTCTCTCCTCTTATATATACCTCTATATATATATAAATATATATATAATTAAAAATATTAAAAGAAAATAAAAAAATATAAAATATAAAAACAAAATAAAAATTATAAAAATAAATAATAATAAAAAAATTATAAAATCCAAAACCCACAAAAATAATAAATGGACATGAACAATGGATTGAATAAATTATACATCACATACATTCCCTTCGCCTCCCAGTGTTCGACCTCTACTTGTGCTTACACCTATACACATTTACATGTAGAGTTATAATAAATTTTAACTCCACATTTTGGGATATTCATTGCATATATTTATTGTGGGTTAATTGTTGATTGATGAGGTCTTTTGTCGGTCACCTCAACGACATTGTGATTCCGCCTTGTGCGGATTCCTCTAGACCGATGAAAAATCTCGGTCATCAACTATTTACACACATTTACACAAGGATTTTTGCAAACTTTTGTTTTACAAACATTTTACAGAAATTTTGTACTATATACATAATTTTGATACAAAAATATTTACAAACAAAATGTTTTTACAAACATTTGTATAAAATTAATTTTTATACATAGTTATGTATGTGCAAGAAAGAATTTTATGTACAAGAAAAATTTAAAAATTTTATTGTTTTTAATAAAGGATTTTAGCCATTTTATTTATTAACACACTCACACAAAGTACGAGTTATGGCTAAAGTATATATGAAATATATATACGATACCCCCTATACTTAGCTCGAACGATGTCCTCATAGTGGATCAAGAGCGATGAAGAAGACATAACTCGTGCTTAGTATAGGGTAGTTAAAAGGAAAGCTATACTAAAATGACGAATCAAAGAATAGAATGAAGAGGGCTCGGTGTTTCCCCCCTATACTTAGGATTAAGTAATCCTAAGTATAGCAGACTGTACATGAAGGGAAATCCGAGTGATAGAATGTACATGGTCTACCTCCCCTATACTTAGGGTAAAATATCCCTAAGTATAGGAAACAAAATAGAGGTAAAAAGAATCAAAAGAATAATCAAGAGTCTTACACCCCCCCATACTTAGGGTAAAGTGCAACCTAAGTATAGCCTAATCACATGATGCAGATGGGATGTTGGACTAAAGAATGAGATGATATGGACATCTGGATCTATACAAGGTAGAAGAAAGTGATAATCAGGCACGAGATGCAACTGATGTGAGTCAAAGACCGCATCTCATGCAAAATGAATCGGGGTGACGTCAAGGACCAGCAGCTCATGATCTAGATATGGTTTGAGCCGCTGACCGTTAGACATCTCAGATATGTCAATACTCCCATTGTCATGTACCTTTCAGACCAGGTATGGTCCCTTCCACTTGCTCTGCAACTTCCCTGGAAATAATCTAAGACTGGCATCAAACAACCATACTCTCTGATATGGATCAAACTGCTTATGGCTGATATGAGAATCATGCCATATCTTCACTCGCTCCTTGTATTGTAGGCTGCTCGAAAAGGCTGTGTCTCTAAGCTCCTCTAGGGCTGCCAATTCTGCCTTCCTTTGATCTCCTACACTCACTAGATCAAATAATATATATGTGACATCCCAAAGTGACTTGTTCCTGATCTCAATAGGTAAATGGCAAGGCTTGCCATAAACGAGGTGAAAGGGAGATGTACCCAAAGGATTCTTGAAGGAAGTCTGATATGCCCACAAGACCGAGTCTAAAAGATGTGACCAATCCTTTCAGTCTGGGCGGACTACCTTCCGCAATATCGTCTTGATATCCCTATTCGACACTTCAGCAAGACCATTGGTCTGAGGATGATATGGACTGGCAACTCGATGGTCTATGCTGAACTCGCTAGCAAGGGCCTTTACCTTGTCTTTGATGAAATGAGACCCCCCATCAGATATCAAAACTCTAGGCACCCTGAACCATGAAATGATATTCTTCCTCAAAAATTTGCAAACAGTCCTAGCATCTGCGGTTCGGGCGGGAATGGCCTCAACCTAGCGACTAACATAATCCACAACCAACAGAATGTACTCGAATCCCCGACTCTTAGGGAATGGACCTATGAAATGGATGCCCCATGCGTCAAAAACCTCACAGAAGTGAATGGGCTGCATCGACATCATATCACGCTGTCCACAAGTGCCCATCTCTAACAGTCAGTACACCTCTTCACGAATTCATCAGAATCCTTAAAGAGGGTAGGCCACCATAGGCTGGATTGGAGCACTTTCTGTGTCGTTCTCTTCCCAGAGTGATGTCCCCCTACCTCAAGCTTGTGGCAGTATGTTAGGACGCTATGGTACTCCTCCCGAGGAATGCAGCGACGCCAGATGCTGTCCCCTCCTTTATGATAAAGGATGGGATCCTCCTAATTGTAGAACTTGGCCTTCGCAAGGAAGGTCTCAAGTCACTACCTGGGCCAACCTTGTGGAATTTTCTTGACAAGAAGATAGTTGACAATATCGGCGTACCACGGGAGCGAGGCGATAGCAAGGATCGCCTCATCTGGGAAGGTCTCGGAAATTGGACTAGTCTGCTCAGATTCCTCAAGATACTCTAATCGGGAGAGATAATCCGCCACCACATTCTTGACTCCAGGTTTATCCTTAATCTCAATATCAATCTCCTGGAGTGGAAGGATCCATCTAGTCAGTCTCGCTTTGGCATCCTTCTTATCCATGAGGTACGCGATGGCGGTATGATCAGTAAAGATATCACTTTTGATCCAATGATGTATGACCTGAACTTGTCCAAGGCAAAAACTATGGTTAGCATCTCTTTCTCAGTGACAGTGTAGTTCCATTGTGCAGCATCCAATGTACGGCTAGCGTAGTGAATGGTAAAAGGCACTCCATCCCTCCTCTGTCCCAGCATGGCCCCTACAGCAAAATCAGAGGCATCTGTCATGATCTTGAATGGGAGAGACCAGTCAGGCGCCTGCAGGATAGGAGCCTCAATAACTAGACTCTTGAGAGTCTCAAATGACGCAAGACACTTATCATCTACAATGAACTCGGTGTCTTTGGTCAACAAATCAGTCAACGGTTGGGCAATCCTGCTGAAATCATGAATGAATCGTCGGTAGAAACCACGTACCCCAGAAAAGATCATAACTCTCGCAGGTTGGACGGCGGATTGAGTTTCTTGATGATATCCACCTTGGCCAGATCAACCTCCATTCCCCTGGTGGAGATGATATGACCAAGTAACTCTTCTCCCAGGATAAAACAAGATGGACCTCGATGCAACATTGAAGGACACAGTCTAGGCAGTCAAGACAAGCATGAAACCCATCACCATAGACCGAAAAGTCATCCATGAAGACCTCTAAGCAATCACCCACCATGTCCGAGAAGATGGACAACATGCATCTTTGGAATGTCGTTAGGGCGTTACATAGACCAAAGGGCATCCGTCTGAAAGCATATGTCCCAAACAGACAGATGAGTGTAGTCTTGTCCTGGTCTTCAGGCGCAGTAGCTACCTTATTGTAGCCGGAGTACCCGTCAATAAAGTAATAATACTCTTCCTAGCTAGCCTCTCCATAATTTGATCAATAAAAGGCAGTGGGAAATGACCCTTCTTGGTGGCCTGGTTCAATCGTCTGTAGTCCACACAGACCTTCCAAGAAGTGGGTACCCGGGTAGCGATCTCCTCTCCAGACTCGCTCACAACTGTAGTGATGCCCGTCTTCTTGTGCACCACATGTAATGGACTAACCCATTTGGAGTCGGAGATGGGGTAGATAAAATCGGCACTCCACCATTTCAAGATCTCCTTCATGACAACCTCTCAAAGGTTCGGGTTCAGTTGTCGCTGGAACTCACGTGATGGCTTGGCGTCCTCTTTGAGATAGATATGGTGGGATCACAGGTCCAGACTTATCCCCTGGAGATCAGCTACGCTCCATCCCATCACCTTACTGTTCTTTTCAAGAACCTCCATCAAACGAGATTCTTGTTCTCCGGTCAAATTCGCTGAGATAATGGCCGGGTGCATTTCATGATCACCCGCAAGGAACCTATACTTCAACGACTGCGGAAAGGGCTTCAGCTCTGGGCAACTGGGAGCTGGCAAATCTGGCCTTTGAAAAGTCTGAGTGAATGTGACCAAATCTGCATAGGAGAACTCTCGCTGATCATGAAAAGCTGGTTTGGACTGCTCTGCTGGTGTATCTGTACTCTGTATTGGATTAGTCTTCACCCTATCTGCTGGCTCTATAGGAATCATATATGGTATCAACTCATCAAACTCGGCCCAATCGATATCTAATTTCGAGGGATCTGAATCTGAATCACCAGAAATATAAACTGCCTCGCTGTCCAGAACACGGTCTGCAGCCTCGAATGTGTCCTCTGCCAAGAGTGTGCTTTCCAAGCTCTCCTCTGCTGGAACATGTGAATCTATAATATCTGAATGTGAGAGGATGGCTCGTGAAACGGGATCTGACCAAGCGGCTTTATCATCTGTAATCCCAAAGTCGCACTCCTGGTGGATGTCTCACTCTACGTCTGTCATCTGCTCTGAATCACTAAGCTGCTCTGAGCAGGCTGAATCTCATGCTCTGGTCTCGTCAATTGTCTCTATTTGTATACTCCCACCCTCTTGCGAAAGTACACCTTCCTGCTATCATGGTCAGACACTGCCTTGGTTGTGGCCAAGAACGGATGTCCTAGAATGATGGGGTTATCCATCACGGACTCAGGGATCTCCATGTCCAACACGACGGAGTCCATGGGGAATTTCAGGCCCTGAATTGTGACGACCACGTCCTTCAAAAATCCCTTCAGCCTCTTGACAAATCGATTAGCAAACTGAAGTACTGTCCTGATCTGTCAGAGAGGGCCAAACTTGAATCGGTTGAGTAAGGCTGTCGGAAGTAGGTTGATGGAAGAGTCGCTGTCTAATAGAGTCCGATCGAATATCTGCTCATGGATATGACATCTGACATAGGGAGCTCCTGCATCTGGCCTCTTAGCTGGTAGACGGTTCTGAATGGCGAAGCAAGTGTCACAAGTGAGCACATGGATCTCTGCATGATGGTTCCTCTTCTTCCCGTGAATGGTAGTCTTCTCTCTCAAGTTCCTCTTGAAGAGAGGGATGTGCTCAAGGGCCTCCTGTAGAGTCAGCTGAATCTGAAATCTGTCTATCATTTGCTGGCTGAACTCTACCTGCTGGTTCTTTTTTGGATTTTCTTTTTTATTCCCCTTAGCCAAGCGAAGTACTTGAGGGAAGGGGATGGCCGGGCCCTCCTCAGATAGAGGGCTAGGAATGGGTCCCTGCTGCTGCTACGAAGTAGAATCCATACAAGTATTTCCGTGCACCACATATGGACTCGAAGATAAAGAACCCTTTCCTTTATTAATTTTTTTGGATTTTTCTATATAGTCCCAAGATACATAAACTGAAGGAAATGCAACAGGAATAGAAGGGGTGGCCTTAGTACCACCCACAACATCTAGAATCGTGGCATCAGTACTGCATTCTGGCTCAGCATCTGAATCGATGGTGGCATTAGCACCACCTCCTACAACCAGGGAAGCGTCGACCTCAGTACCGTCGGTTGGATCAACATTCTTGGTGGCGTCAGCACCACCGTCATCATCATCATGGGCAGCATCAGCGCCACCATCCTCCTCGTCTGGCGCTCCTGCATCCACATGGTGTCGTCGCTCAAACGAGGCACCGCCGTCTGGCATCCTACTGCTCCTAAGTGTAACAAAGTCAGCATCAAATGTATATGATGCAATATCACCCAATGAGTCACTAGGAGTGGTAACCTCTATAAACTGTACCTTCTCAGACTTCCTCTTCAGGTTGTTCGGATTAGGCTCAATCTGAGCGGGGTATGGCGGCCTTGCCCTTAACGATCTCGCTCATCTCCTGATGGAACTCATCCATCTCCTGCCTAAAAGTGGCATGCTGCTTAGAAAGAAGGCGAGCTAAGTCGTCGAGTGCTGGGTTCTCATAGGCTGGCCCGTGAGAACCGGACAGGTTGCCTCTCTGGAAGTGAGGCTGCTGCTGGGAAGGATGAGGGGGATACTGTTGAGAGTACTGCTGAGGCTACTACTGGTGTTGCCTCCACGGTTGTCCCTGCTGGTAGGAATGAGGAACCTGCTGGTAATGCGACTGATGTTGTGGGAACTGGGGTTGCTGCTGTTGTTAGCTGTACTACCCACCCTAAACTGGAGGTTGGTGCTGGGATGAGGCACCTCCGGTCGACCATCGAAATCCGGTATGGTCGCTGCGGATCCTGGGCTACGGTTGATTGTACCAAATCCCGTTAACTTCCATCAACAGCTCCTGCTCAAAAGGGGGTGGAGGAAGGACTGCCAGGGGCTAGTCCTGCTGGTACACCACCATCTGAGTGTCCTAAGATGGTGGTGACTGGACGATGTGGTGTTGCGGCTGCTGGAACGGCTCCGCCTGAATGTGGTGGACCTGTCTGTAGTGGGCGAAGGGTTGGGTCAAGCTGTTGCTGCTGGGGTCAGCCCGTGACCTGAGACGGGGCTGAGAAGCCGTTTGTGCCTCCTGGAGACACATGATATGGGTCTTCAGGTCACTCAGTGTTTGTGCCATATGAACTATCTGTGACATGCCCTGGCACTACTTCTTCTCTATGATCTCGATGTTGTCCAGCTTTTCGTCGATAACGCCCATATCAACGACCGACAACTCTGCCTGTGCTGCGGCTACTGAAGATGTGGAAGGACCTGCATCTACCCGTGCTAACCTTTGATAGGACACAACATGTGGTGGGGGCTTCCCCTGTGTGTAAAGATGGGTCTGGGACATGACTGTGTAGTTCTCTGCCATCTCCTCACAGATAGCCCAGACCTGATCCTCATCCTTCACAAAATAGGATCCCCCATAAGATGCGTTCACGAGCCCCTACAACTTCGATGTTAGTCCACAAAATAAACTCTGCAAAAGGATCATGGTGTGGACACCGGTCAATAAGCTCTCTGAATCGGTCCCATGCTTCATGAAACTGCTTGTTGGGAAGTATGGAGAAGTTGTTGTTGAGGGATCTCGCTGCATTTGTCCGGTCGAGTGGATAGTACTTATTCAAGTACTCGTTCCGGAGTTGTTCCCACGATGTCACGTATCTCCCCAAATGCTTCAGCCAGTAGGCTTCTCTGTCGACAAGGGAGAATGGGAAGGACATCATCTTGATGGTGTCCTCATCCACGAATCTGTCGTGGACCGTGTTGCAGATCATCTCAAACTTCTGTAGATGGAGGTGCAGCTCCTCGGTGGCTAGCCCGTGAAATTTGGGCAACAACTGAATCGTCTGAGGAGGGAGCTTGAAGCCTCCCAGAATGGCAGGAAGCTGGATCCAAGGATGCATCAAGTTGCACCAGGGTTGTGCAACTCTCTCATCGGGCGGGCTGGTCGGACTGGCTCCTGCGGCTCCTCTTGCTGTCCTCCATCTCCTCCTCTTAGCTCTGGAATATCTCTACCACGGACTCTGTTCTGCTGTCCTCTGTCTGTTCGCATCAGAGCCATATCCCCGCACATATCCGCCATGAAATCTCCCTGCTCTCGTATCTGTTACTGCATAGTCTCTAAGGAAGCTAATACGGCACTATTGATGGCACCCTGATCAAGAACATATGTGTGAGTCTGGGCCTGTCCATCTATGAGTTACTGGCTACTGGCCATCTCTTGGGTCTCTACAAAGGCAAAAGACCCGAACTTAGGTGCCATTAAATGTACAAATATCAGCTGCAGTCTCTGCTCTGGTACCTCGGGACTGGAAGAAGGGTGGTCGAGGGGGAACATGGCGGTGTAAAACTCGGGTTCGGAGAGCAGGTCAGGGCTCTCACGAACCAACCTAGATGAATGGGGCGGAGTGCTCGAAAGCGGCGCAACCGAAGGCTACCTAAGGGACCTCCATCCCATCATCGTGATGTAGAGAGGGAGGCGGATGGGATATGGAAACAAACAAGATCAGGAAAAACAAACCTCCAGTTCATCTACTCAACACTGAGCTGATGACCTAAAAGTTCGGTCTTTTATCTTGTCGATTTTATTAGGTGATAATTCAGTCTATTAGAGAGATTAAGCGAGCTGGTAGGAACCCGACGCTCTCAGAAGACTGGCCCGATCCCGAATCTAGATATTTCCTAGCCAGTACAGGTTGTGGACTTTTTACCGGCTACCCAATCAACTTGCTCTGTAAAGGATATCGCGGAATGCTTTACCGAAAATCGGAGCGATCCTCAATGGAGAACGACTAACCCTGAAATTAGTAGTCTGAAGAAAGGTTAGGTATGGCTCTAATATAGTGTGTAGGTCACTCTCTCGCTCATCATACCAAACAAGGAGGGGATTGCTCTCCCAAGACAAATTTTCTGTGAATGTCTTTTATGGTAAAGTATGTTTAGCAGTCCCAGTTTTGTGATTTTTTATGTATTTTTCAATAACAAACAACGCCTAATGAATTTTTCGATCTCCTGGTTATTTTCTAGTCCAAAAATAGGGGGGAGAAGTTGAAAAAGCCGATGCGCGATCAAACACAATGATGCATGCAAAGTAAGAAATGCGTACCTTACGCCTGCACTCTACATGCAAGGTGATCCACGCATAAATTAAAAGACAGAAATTAAACTACCTATATGATGTGTGAAGAAAACGACCTTAGACGAAAAATTTCTACACGCGAAGAACAATAGCTAATAGGTCAACAAGAGAGGTCAGAGTCCAGTCTCTGATGTCGATCGGTGTCCACCACAATGGATCCTGCCAGCGCTGTATATGGCCTCTAGCGACACGTGACCTCTTAAGTGACCAAATTAGCTTTTTCTTTGTGATTTAATTAATTAAGTCCACTTAACGATATATAGGTGCAGGCAGATATTTAGGGATGGGACCTTAATTAATTACGTCACAATTAGATATAAAATCCTAAATCTAGGGCCAAATCCTTCGAGAATCAAAAATAAAAGAAAAGCTAAAAAAGCAAAACCGGCGAAACTGCGGTGAGGTCCCCTGAGCATACCGGTGCTTGGCGAAACAGACCCTGATAAATGTCAAGTGTCCACACGTCTCCGAGTCCTGTATTATTACAATAATAGAATAGAAATAAAATAAAATGCTAAAAGTCCTCCAAATCCTCTGCTCCTCTTCTCCTATGCTCTCCTACTACTCGATGAAGAAACGAGCCGCCTCCGCTTTGCTCGGGTGCGCCGGCGCTCCTAGGAATGCCACCCTCACTCGTCGGACCCTCGCAAGAAATAGATAAATAAAAGAGATGTCAGATCGCATTTATGAAAAGTAAAATTAGAAACAAATAAAGAAAGAGAAATAAAAACAAAAATAAAATGCAAGCAAGCAAAGAAAAGGAAAAATAAAAATAAAAAGATAAACAAAAATAAAAACAAAAAACCGACTACTAAGTCGTGCTCCCCGGCAACGGCGCCATTCAGATGATAGCTCGAGGCAACTCGGGTTAAGGGATATCTAAGGTCACTACAATCCGAATTGCAAGGCACGGTCAACAAGAAAAATCAGACCACCAGAGAAAGAAATCAAGCACAAAAATCAAGGCAAGCGGTCTTGCTATTTATTTAACCTGGTATAGCTACCAGGGTCGAACACAAGGAGCACGGGAAAGTCTACGAAGTAGTCAAGAAATCAAAGAAATAAATGTATTTTTGGTGGGGAAAATGAGTAAGAAAACAAAAGCAAGTACACTGCAACAATTTTTATTCAGGTCTAAAAAGCTCAACAATTCAAACAAAACTTTTTTAGGTTTTTAAAATATTCAAGTGTTTTTGGTATTTTATGGGTTTTTTATTTTTATATTATTCTTTAATAATAAAAGAAGGGCTCAATCAACAAACATTGTACAACCTGGATAGAAAGGCAATTTTAAAATATTTAAAATGCCCTAAATTCATGGCAGCAATTTTAAGTGAAAATATAAAATAAAATTGAACTACATAACTTGAAAATAATTTTTTCATTTTTATGGAATTTTTAATGATTTTTATAAGTTTTTAGTCTTTTATAATTTTTAGGTGTTTTATAAAAGATAATAAAATGAAAATACTACAGAAATTAAACAACACAAATCAAGCGCACAAGAATTTTTTTAGAATTATTGAAGATATTTTTATATTTTTTATGAGTTTTTGAAAATAGACAGAGGTAATTTTTAGGGTTTTTTATTTTTGGAAAATATTAAACAAAATCAAAAGAAGCCATGAAAATTACTATAAATACTACACCATAGCAGGAGCTTTGTGTAATTTTTGTAGAATTTTGGAGCTAATTAAACAATTATTTAATTAAAAACAACACACATAGGCTACAGGGACTTAAACACAATTATTTTAAGTTTGTGTACAAAATAGTAACAAGCACGAAAAGTCCAGGTTGAAATCTGCAATTTTTTTAATTAGTTCAAGCACATGTGTCAAATCCACATTCACAAGGGCATAAATGCAATTTCATAAAACATCCATTCAAACATGAACACAGGAAATGTTCAGGGAAAATAATGCAAATACACCACAGTTCACATGACGACCCACGTGCCTCCAAACTGGGAGGACTAAAAAGCAAATACAGAAACTATTGGGACTGGAATGAAAATAAGTTCGACTACAACATTTATTTTATAGACTAAAACATAAACAAAACAAGTGCAGGGTAAAAAGGGATATATACCCTTGCATCACGTGAGGCACGCGTGGGGGGGATGCGTGGCGGTCGCTGATGAAGGCTTAGACGTGCAGCTCTGATGGGCGTCAGGTGTCAGATCTGATGGTTAAGACATGGCCGGGGACGTGGGGTGCGCGTGAACGTCAGATCTAACATCTAACGGCCTGACTCCTATGCTGCATCAACGGTCCGGATGAGATCTGGAAGTGCGGGGGTGATCCAACGGTGATGGATCAACCTGGACGAACAGCTCCGTGGTGGACTTCACCGGAGCCAAGGAAGAGATCCCCAGCTTCGATGGTCGATTGGTAAGCGCTGGATAGGTCATGGAATGCTTCCACATCGACTAGAAGGCTTAGATAGAGGCTCCACCGGCTGGATAGGCGTAACGACGATGAGGACATGGAGCTACTCCGGCGAGCCTCAGATGGGTGCGATCGGGGGTGCTCAACGCGTTCAACAGCCTGCAAAGAGTAGCTCGGACTCGGAGCTATGCTCCGATCTGGGTTATTGGAACTAAAAAGCAAAGAAGTGAGGTGGGGTGCTGGTTGATCTCCGGCGAAGGCGAGGGAGGAAATCCGAATCCTAATCTCGACCTAATGGATGAGGGTCAGGGTGATCAGGATGCGGAGCGAGATGGGGGGTGAGCATGCGGTGCTATCGGAGCGGCTGGAGGTGGGTGATGGAGCTCCGACCAGTTGGTCGGAGCAGGCGAAGGGATGACAGTGATAAATGAAAGATTTGATCGAATGGATAAAGGTGGGGGATAAAAAGGTCACCTGAAGGTCTGAATCGACTCCGGAGCTCCAAGCGAGGGTGGTCGTTGGGGTGATGGCCTCGACCGAGCTACGGAAGGTAGGGGAGGCTGCTTGCGGCAGAAGTCCGGCCACGAAGGGGGAGCTACAACTTTGCTGCACCAAATCGATCGCCGAGCGACGCTCCAAGAAGATGTCACTCAGCTGGAGGTGGCTAGGGTATCAAATGGGAGCGAGGCACGAGCTACTGTCCTGGGGAAGAGTATGAGATGCTTTATAGTGTTCCCAGGAGGCTGGAAGAAACAGGAGAGGGCAAGCAATCTGAGGAGGATCCGCACCCTCCTAGGGATCCACGAGGGTCTTGGATCCTAGGAGGGTCCACGGGAGAAAAATCGGGGCGAGGGCAAGTGTGATTTGCCCCGAAGAAATGGGAGAAAGAGGTCCGGCTACGTAGTCGGATCCGGTCAAGCTTTGGAAGAGGGGGTTGACCCGGGTCAATATTCCGACGTGGCCCAATCAACAGCGGCGGGGGAGGAAGACAAAAAGTGCTACAGGACAAAATACCGAGGAACATAAAAGATAAATAGATAAAAGATAGTAAATTAATTTAAATTAAAAATGAATAAAATAAAATATGTTTAATATTTTTCAAGGATTTTTTCTGTGATTTTTATTTAATTTTTTGAAAAATAAATTAGTCTATATACAATATAGAGTATTATATACAGGTATATTATACCTATGTATTTTGTATAATTGTTTTTAATTCATTAATTTTACAAAAATACCCCAATTTTATATTTTATTTGTTTACAACATAATTTTTGAAGTATAAAACAATTTTTGTTTTATTTTTATTATTTATTTATAGATATAACACAAATAGAGAAGGGAATATATATAGATGTATTATGTAAAAGTGAGAGAGACTTTGATTTTCTTTTTATTTTTATTTTTCTAAATTTTGTTTTATTTTAGAAATATATACAATGAGGTAAAAAGAATATTTTATTTTTTATGGTAAAAATAATTTATTTATTTACACCCATGATATGTACAATATAGAGTAGGCCCTATGTCTCTCTGCTTGTTTTATTTGGCGATCAGGCCAATGCTTGGTCCTCTCTTGGGGTTCGGGTCACTCTATATTTATTCTAAATACCTCCTTCCTTTTTCTTTTTCTTTATTCTTTTATTTTTGCACAAATACATGTTATTTATGTAATATTAACACATGCATGCATTTTGCTAAGTTATTGTATTTACATCTATTTACATGATGCTTTGCCAAGATAATTAGCTAAAATAAAAGAATAAAGAGTGATGAATAGGGATTCATCATTGGGCCATGGAGACAAAACCCAGATAGCACCGATGAGTCCCTCTCCGCTGGAGAGAATCTTATACATGAGACAGTTTGCGTGATCCTTAGGAACGAACTTAGCGTATATCATACAGAAAATGCATCCCCCTACATCTTTGATGACACAGAGGCCAGTTGGGCCTGCCAGTCCTTCCCTCTTTAGGACAATCAGAGGATGAGGATGATGAGTCAGACGTGGATTTCATCGATTGCTTTGATATTTTTGACGATCCGACTCCAGAGCTGAATGAGTTGGTGGCAGTTACTTCAGAGACAGATCCTGCCACTACCAGCACATAGCCAAAATTGATTGAGCCAGATTTCCTCAATGACCACACCTTACCAGAGCTCAAACCCTTACCCACAACCCTTAAGTATGCCTTCCTTGCATGACAAGAGAAGAAATTTCCGGTCATCATCAATTCGTGATTGACCGGGGAGTAGGAATCTCGCTTGCTAGATATCCTCGAGAAAAACCGCAAGGCGATAGGCTGGAGCATCTCCGATCTCCACGGGATAAATCCCACTCTGTGTTCGTACCATATCTACCTTGAGAATGAAGCGAAACCCTCTCGTGAATTCCAATGCAGGTTGAATCCAAATTTACGAGAGGTCGTGAAGAAGGAGATTGAGAAATGGCGTGACACGGGTTTTATGTACCCCATCTCCAATTCCAAGTGGGTGGTACCTATCCATTTTGTCCCGAACAAGTCAGGAATTCAGACAACCACCAATGAGGACGGAGATGAGATCGTGACAGAGTACCTACGTCGTGGCGTGTCTGTGTGGATTACAAACGCTTGAATGCCGCGACAAAGAAGGATCATTTTCCCCTACCATTATTGATCAAATCTTAGAAAGATTAGCGGGAAAGGAATTCTTCTGCTTCTTAGATTGGTTCTCGAGCTACAACCAAGTAGCTATCGCTTTTGAGAACCAGGAGAAAACCACATTCATGTGCCCCTTTGGTATCTATACTTTCAGGCGCATGCCCTTTGGCGTATGAAATGCTCCTAGTACATTTCAAAGGTGCATGATTTCAGTATTCGCCGAGATGGTCGGTGAATTCTTGGAAGTCTTAATGGATGACTTCTCGGTCCACGATGATTCCTTCGATTCCTGTCTTAGAAATCTGTACTGAGTCCTCAAAAGATGTTGTGAGGTCAATCTGGTGCTCTCTTAGGGGAAAGTCACTTCATGGTGATGGAGGACATTGTATTGGGCCATGTCATCTCCAATAGAGGAATGTAGTTTGATCTTGCCAAGGTGGATGTGATCAGACGACTCCAGCCACCAACCAACGTAAAGTAGTTGTGGTCATTCCTTGGGAATGTTGGATTTTATAAGAGATTTATCAAAGATTTTTCAAAGATCGCCCGACCGTTAACTGAGCTTTTAGGCAAAGACATGGAGTTTATTGTTGATCATTAATGTCTTGAGGCCTTTAAGCTACTTCAAGGGATGATCATGGACGCACCGATCCTACAAGTCCCAGATTGGTCTCTTCCTTTTGAGATCATGACGAACACCTCAGATTTTGCTGTTGGGGCCGTATTAGGACAGAGGAGGGATGGTATCCTATTCTATATACACTACTCAAACAAAGTGATTGACACCGCTCAGCATAACTATACAGTTACAGAAAAGGATATGCTTGCAGTAATGTTTGCCTTGGATAAGTTTAGATCTCATCTCATCGGATCTAATGTGATTGTGTTCAAAGATCATACATCACTACTGTACCTAATGGAAAGGAAACGAAGGCGCATCTTCTTAGTGGGATTTTACTCATCCACGAGTTTGACTTGGACATTAGAGATAAACCTGGAAAGAAGAACATAGTGGCTAATCACCTTTCCCATCTCCAAATTCTTGATACTTCTGACGATACACCTATTCGATACTCCTTTCCAGATGAGTCGGTTTTTGTTATCGACTCACTCCCATGGTACTCCAATATAGTGAACTATCTTGTCTCCAAGAAAGTTCCCGAAGATTGGCCTAAGAGCAACATAGACCGACTCAAGTCAGATGCAAGACATTACCATTGGGAGGATCTGATCCTTTTCTTTGAAGGACCGGATTGTGTCTAGAGGAGGTGTATTCCTCAAGAGGAATATCATAGTGTCCTTACTTTTTTCCATGGTCTGGAGTCAGGAGGACACCACTCTGAGAAGAGGATCGCACGGAAGGTATTACGATGTGGATTATACTGGCTGACTCTGTTTCGCGATGCTCTTACCTTTGCGAAGTCGTGCCTAGTATGACATTGAATGGGAGGAACCGTTGTTTCCAAGGATGAGATGCCAATGCAGCTTGTCATCATTTGTGATGTCTTTGATGCCTGGGGCATTGACTTCATGGGCCCATTCCTGGTTAGCCATGGTTTTGAATATATCCTTCTCTCGGTGGATTATCTATCAAGGTGGGTGGAGGCTATCCTGACCCGAGCTGCAGACAACATGACTGTCTGTAAATTTATCAGAGATCATATCATCTCTAGGTTCGGCATCCCCATAGTGTTTATATCCGATGGGGGTAGCCATTTTGTGAACAGAGACGTGAAGAAACTCGTAAAGGATTACGTCATCGAATACCGTGTTGCTAGTCCTTACCACCCACAGACCAATGGCATGGCAAAGGTTTCGAATAGGGAGGTTAAGACCATATTGTAGAAGCTTGTCCGACCAGATAGGAAGGACTGGTCTCAGATCTAGGATTATGTCCTTTGGGCTTATAGGACAAGTTATAAGACACCATTAGGAACCTCCCCATTCAGAATGGTGTTTGGAAAGCCGTGCCATTTGCCCGCAGAGTTAGTGCATAAATCCGAATGGACAATCAAGAAGGTTAATTAGAACACACACCTAGGGCAGAAGTAGAGAGAAATGGATCTGAATGAACTTGTGGAGATCAGAAATCGAGCATACGACAACAGATTGGTGTACAAGGACAAGGTAAAGCGTTGGCACGACAGATTTATCAAACAAAAGACCTTTGTTCCTGGACAGAAGGTATGGTTGTCCAATGCGAGGTTGAAGGTTTTCCAAGGGAAGCTTAAATCCAAGTGGATGGGTCCGTTCATAATCCGTGTTGTGCATGATAGTGGATGTGTAGAGATGTCAGATCTTACAGATGGAGCACATACATACCTAATTAATGGACAACTGCTAAAACACTTTGTCGAACCTAATGAACAGTTAGTCCGTGTTGAGGAGATTGTTTTCATGCATAAGGTAGACTCAGAAGACACACATAAAGACGTGCATAAGGCCTTGCAACATTGAGCTCTCTCCATCAGCAGCATCGAAAAGATTCAGATCTTGACCCTTGTATATGCTCACCTCCTTCTTGTATATATTTTCTTTCCCTCCCTTCCTTGTGATTCGAATCACTCGCCTTGGCTCCATATCGTTTCATTTTATGACTATACTTAGGATAACGAGATCCTAATTATAGAGGGGGAGAGTGACCCGAGTCTCTTCACCATTCTCTATATATTCTCCAGATCTCATTGGTTCTCACACTCACTCCTATCCTATACTTAGGCTGACCAGAGCCTAAGTATAGGGGGGACCGATGCCCGCCATGTATATATACTCATCCATTTGCCCTCTTGACCTCGTCCGCCCCATTTTTTATCTTCTTCTACACTTAGGCTGCAAGAGCCTAAGTATAGGGGGCGGAACGACTTTCATGTATCCTTCATCATCGCCTTTTTGTAATTTTAGCTCTCCTACTCTTAGCATGAGCTATGTCTTTTTCCTCGCTTTTCATGCTCTGAGGACATAGCACACGCTAAGTATAGGGGGCATGTATATATTACATACTTTACCCATAACTCGTACTTTCATGTATTTTTGTATATATTATGCAATAATTACGGGTCGGTAAAAATTGAAAAAAATTTGTATATTGTATAACACTTGTAAAAATTCTTGTAAAACTCTTGTATAATTTGTTGTAAAATAGGAGGTATACTAAAAACAACAAACAAACAAAAAACAAAAAATAACAAAAAATAAGATTCTTATTTACTCTTGCATATCATCCTTGCATTCAAAGAAAAAAAAAGTCTTGCACTTCATCCATACAACATGTTATCTGCATCTCATATGCATATCTAGCATCTGCAATGTGAAAGGTTAGTGTGTTATGAACCATGTTATGAATAGATGTTGAGGATGGATTTGATTTGACCTTAATCTACCTAATTTCAGAGGAACCATATAGGAACTGGAGTTAAGATTTTTCAGGTCAAGTGAATTAATTCTTTGAATCTGCAAGTCTATGTTCACATGTCATCTTGATTAGTCTAAGTAGAATATTTCATGCACACGCACGATTCTTTTAGACAATGACCTAACATGGACAAGCACCATGCACGTGACTCTTCATTGATGAGTGGTGAGGAGGTATAATCCTTTAGCTTGGAGTAGTAAACGGGCGAAAACATCCGTCCTCCTCTAGGGAGGGTAGTGCATCTCAACCTAGTATGGTAGTGTTGATGTCTAAGGACATGATGTTGTGTAATGCAATAAAGCTTCAAAAGAGGGATAGTCTACTGGCTCAATAAGAAAATCTCCTTATGTACATGATGCACCTTGTATATATGTCAAAAAAGAGAAAAAGGGAAAAAAGAAAAAGAGAGAGAACTCCAAAAAAATGGACAGGCCTGATTGAAAGTAAAATGCGCGTCGGAGTATGTATATTTGCAAGGCATATGCTTCAAAGCCTCATATCATAGAAGCCTGCAGCTGGATGACTTGGCTACACTAGTCAAGCATTCTAGGATAGGTAGCTACACTAGTTACCATCCATTCTTCTCTCCACTCCCTCTTCTTGAGCCAGTTGCACTTGAGCTTAGAAGGGAATACCCCGCTCCTCGAGAAAAGAGTTACTGGACCGGGGAATTAGAGTTACCTTGTTAGAGGATGCTATTTCTTTGCCAGTTCTGATGTGGAGAGCTATATTACACTTACGCAGTACAAGTAAGAATCATAGTCATCAGAAATTTACGTATGAGGATTTGTTCTGACTTGATTGTTGAGGCGTCTTGAATAGAAGACTTGTGGAACTTAAAGGTTGTTAGGTCTTAAATTCAATTCCCAATAAGGTTCCGACACATTATTAATCCCAAGGTCGAGTCAAGCTCCATTTTCACCTTTTGTTCATGACCTTGATATGGAACCCAAAATCATTTCACTTTTGCATTTCATTTTAGTTGCTGGGGGACGAGCAAGGTTTAAGTATAGGGGGCTGATGAATCTGTGATTCATCACTCTAAAAGTTGAAAATAAAGCTTTATTCACGAGCAATTAGTTGCATATGTCCACTTATATTGCATAATTAGCATTCATGCATGCATAAATAATATTTGCATTTTAGCATTCATATTTGCATTAAATAAGAATCCCAATTCACTTATAAATATTCACCTGTATATTAGTTAAAATACCATATTTGTATATATTTTATACTAACTCCAAATCTAATAAATTCAACTCTATGTATATATTATTAACACTAAGAAAGGCAAAATATCAAAAAAATACTAACTTGTAAAATTGTCTAATAAAACCCAAATCCAAGTTTGAGACCATGAATCTTAAAATATGCTTATCTCTCTCATACAGTGTCCAATTTAGGTCTACTCACTTTTAAAGTAATATACATTTAAAGACCTTCAAAACAAGACTAATTTCATAAAAATCGGAGATTGTATGTGAAACTTGGGTTTTGGGCCCCTATTGTATATTGTACTTGTTGACATTTTCACCCTTGTATTTTTTTCTCCATTTGACCTCGTTTCCGTTTTTGGTTAACAAAAAACTTGTAGATCTCATCGAGATCAACAACTTTCATGTTTTGAGTTTTTCCAAAATCGGCCTCCATCCATAATTCACTTTTTATATCTGAATAATATGATTGGGCCATGTGACTCTTTCTAGTAGAGCCACGTAGCCGCTTCTCATCTCGCCACCCGCCCCCATTTTCCATTGTCTGATCATTTCTGAAGAGTTAATCTCCACCACTGGCTCCTGCCTCTAAAATCAACCATCCGATCATCCATCAGATACTATCTGAACCATCCGCTCCCCGCCTTCTTCTCCTTTCTCCATGTGTCTTCATTCCAACCGCCTGATCGTCTCCAGATCTTCTCCATCCATATTGTTCATCCCTGCTCTTTTCCTAGCCATCAGATCAAAGTCCCTAGATTGAATCATCATCGTCTTCTTCCCCTCTATTATAGCTCTCCACATGTCTTCCCATTAGCCACACGATCGTCTCCTGACGATTCCATCTCCAGCACTCCTTCCCGCTTCATTCAGACTGCCCGATCCTTTTAATTGATCAAACCACGACCCTCCGATCAATGCATGGAATCCATCTCAGCCGCTCGCCTCCGCCTGCACATAATCACGACATGTGTTGCACTTCGCACCATTGATCTCCCCGTCTTAGATTTAATCTGGGCCTCTAATTAGTGCCCCTCTCGTAGCCATTGGATCACGAGATCCAATGGCCACGGGTCCTTCGTTAACCTCCTTAGACCCCCCTTCGCCCACGTTCTCCACCTTGCACGTTATCTTCTCCCTTTCATTTTTCCTGACCTCACCTCCCACCTTCACCATGATCCAACCACCCTATGATGAAGCTCCATCGTCCCTCATTCTCGTGACCAACCACTTGTCCCACGTCTACCCTCCACTTGCTCCATATCCTCTACATAAACCATGCCTTCTCTCACCGGAACCCCAAGCTTCCCCTTTAAATATCCCCCAGTAACAGTGCTCCACTTGTGCCATGGCATTTGCATGTCTCCCAATAACAATGCTCACATCCAATGCGAATGTTGCATCTTATGCAACCAATACTCATTAATGTCAGTTATAGTGTCCTTGACACTACAACTCAATAATTATTATAACCAGTATTTCCATTATTCTTATCAGAATACCTTATTCCTGGAGATCTCTATCTCCTACGGTATCCGCAGATAAGACCTTTTAGATCACTATCTATAAAGTCTTAAGTTCTTGAAGATAACACCTTGAGATCACTATCTCTAAGTCTTGTCTTCTTTGAAGATATTGTTATTACTGCAATCAAGTGTTTTATCTCCATATTAGGATTAGTTAACATTTTACTACTCCCATTGCATGGCAGACATATGGCTTTTGTACACATTTAGCATACACCCAGCTTCTCGTAACTGATGCACAAGGTCAAGCGATTCTAGCATTCACTTTCTCAATTCTTTGAGGTGCTATCCCTTCAGATAGAACAGTACCATATCTTAAGGGAAGGAAGCCTTCCTTGGGGTTTTCCAAGAATGGAATATGTCTAATATGTACCACTAATGTGACGGTCCCAATACGCTCTTTTCTTTGCTTCTGAACAACTTCAGAACTAATATCTAAGAGGTATCCTTGAGATAATATCTCAAGGTATGAAATAGCCAGACTATAAAATACTTATTATCATCCTTATGTCATTATAAATGATTAGGATATTATCTACATTTAGCACAATGAACACAATGACATTCCCACTAAGCTTTACATGGTCCATCAAGATTGTTTCTGAAATAACATTTATGATTTCATCAAATCCAATGTTCCAACTACAAGAAGCTTATTTGAGTCCATAGATGGAATTCCTTATCTTGCACACCTTGCTTTCCTCAACTACGAAGCCCTGGGGCTACTTCATATGAATAACCTCGGAGATGTATTCATAGAGGAATGCAATATCGGCTTCCATCTTGAAGATGTCAAAGTCAAGTTGTGTAGCTATAGTTAGCAATATTATGATGGGTTTAAGCAAGGTCACTGAAGAGCGAGTCTCATTACAAGCAATGTCTTCTCTTAAGTGCGTAAATCATGTCTATGAGCCATGCTTTGAAGGTCCATACCTTCTCATCAGGTTCCCTCTTTCTCTTGAAGATTCATTTACACCTTAAAGGTCTTACCCATATAGGTGGATTCTCGAGGGTCCATATACAACATTTGTGTATGAAGTGTACTTTAAACTTTATTGCTAGCATCTATCTTTCCATGTCATGTTCCTCAGAAGCTTCATCACATGAAGTAAGATCATTGTTGGGCTTAACTGACACATGGAATCCATCCTCAAACTCATTTGAAGAGGTGTGCGTGTTTCATCTTTAGTTATCCTTTTAGTTTTCGATTTTAGGAGCCTCATTATCTTCTCAAGATTAAGTGTGTTCCTTCACTTCCTTTTCATCTTGATTCTCAAGAGAGCCATCCTCTAAGAATCACATTCTCGGATATGAAATCTTTTAGGAATCTCAAGGTCATAAAGTAGGTATCCAATACCATCCTTTATTTTTTCTAATGAAGCAGAACTCTCTAGTGCTAGATTCCAGCTTACTTGCATCCATGAAAATGTTATGGACCAAGCAACACTAAATCCTCAAGTGTCCAACACCAAGCTAGGTTCCAAACCATAGCTTATGAGGATATTCATGTTTAGATTTACATGGAACCTTTTAAGTATATATTGTAGTCTCTACTACATATGTACTTGGAAACTAAGAGGTAATTGCTAAGATTCATCATTGATCAAATCATGTCACACATGATCAATTGTATATCCTTACAACTCTGTTGAGTTTAGGTATCAGGAGGAGTGAGATAGGAATGATATTCCTATCTCCGTAAGGTATTCCTTGAATTAATCTAATAGGTACTTGCTACCTAAGTTAAATCAAACTCATTTCATCTTCCTCCAAACTTTGGATCTAAATCAAAATTGTGAAATATTTGAACATTTCAAAGCTTTCTAAGGTGGAGGGAAGAAATCCCATATCACAAATAATCATCGAATGATATCACACATCATCAATGTTTATTATGATATAAGTGATCCACATACATCAATATGTATGAGATCTTGAATACCTTGGCATCTAAGATCATTTTCAAAAAAGGGTATCTTGGATATTTTTACTTTGAATACAATATTCATAAGTATGTAAGATTTGAAATTTTAGACATTCTAAAGTTCCATCTCTTACTAGTCTATTGATCTCATCAACAGACATATGTCCAAGGCTTGATGTTAGATCATTATAAAATGATCTTCATCCTCCTAATGATCTTAAAAGGTTTAATTTTTGCATTAGAAATGTTAATGAACTGTTCATTAATTTTCTAATTTTAGTAGAGTCCACTAGATGTTAGAACATTATCTGAAATATATCCATCATAACTCTTTATGATAGGTTTATTCAAGAATTCATGTTTATTTCCAACATTTAGAGATAAACAATGAGTATATTCTAACATCTAGGTCATAGAGACATTCTCTAAGACTAAGGGCTCTCCCACTGAAATTATGAAGTCTATTTATCCAATAGAGATTGTTGCAACAATGGCATCAATATCAATGTGGATGATTATTAAACCTTAAAATCAAAATTTTCTAGTCTTCTAAAACATATGCAACCAATTGCAAGTGTTATTAGAAGAATGAGATACAATTATTAGACTTTGATCATATCAAACATGAAAGTCAATTTCAATGATTAAATGTAGATTATTTGGATGCGCTATTTGAGTCCTTCTCTAAGGATCCTAGATAGACTAGATAGTTACACTATCGGTACATCAGCTTATTGCAGTATTGGCATTCATCCAACTCTTTGGATGTCATATGTATGGGAACCATAGAAGTATAGTCAACTCTTTGACTTTCCTTCCAACTTAGGTCTGACCCATGCTTCCACTACGCTCCTTTCATCTATAAACAACCATTGCTTCAGACAAAAAAAATCTTATGTTGAACTCAAAAGACTTCAATATAAGAGTATTTCAACACTTATGCATGCTTCATTTAATTCATACAATATGAATTCTATGAAGCTTCATGAATGACTAGCATATATATAGTAGAATGAGGACACTCATCATATACATACATCTTAACTCTTAAGGACTTTGGTTCAGATAGGCACTCAAACATTTTGAATACATCATCTCTTATAGAGCCACCATTCTACGTGATGTAGTGAACCATGCCATTCATGATTAAATATCAAGAGCACATATGTATGCCATAACATCTTCTTCGATTTTTATAATGATTATTTGACAATTGCAATCATCATTGACATGTCACTTCCAAAGTATATTTGATGAGAGATCAAGACTATAGAGACATACAAACCCTAGGGTTGTAGTCCTATTGTATATTTAATTATCATTCCTCATTATTATGAGGAAAACTTGCACATTGCAACCACATACATTATGTGTCCAACTGTAAGTACAATATCTCGATCTTGGATGCAGTCCATGATATTTTACCGGTTATTATTGAGTATAGTATTGAGTGGGTTTAATGAAGGATTATTTGAAATAAGAAATTTGCATAAATATATATAAATATATATTTTACTTTGATTTAGGATTTTTTATAAAAAAGTTGTCTTGCCTTATCAAAACTGAAAGTTCATTCCCTTAATCAGTTTCAATGTAAGAGATATACTTATCATTATATCTTAAGCAAGATCTATGATCTCCTTTCTTATCTTTTTTACATCCCAATAATATGAGAACCTGTAACTCGGATAAAAGAAGTGGGAACTCATTCTTCCTTGCAAGTCCAACTTGCATTCCCAATTCGATCTTTAACACACAGGCCCACCACCCATAAGGTGATGTTGACACGTCATTAATTGAACCAACTGTCAACATGCTTAAAACTCATTGTATGCAATTCAATATCACCCCAATAATATGAGGACCTGATATTGGGGTCACTGCGTATCAAGACTTACTCTTTCGAGAAGCAAAGACCCCGATCCAGATGCGCTTGTATGCAGTAGCTGTCACTTCGGACATGTGTCTCCTACATACAATCCCTGGCGACGGAACCCTTTGCCTTGACGGGAGATCATGGATGTCACTTATGTGATCCTCCATATCATGTTCAAATCTTAATTAATTATTATGAATCATATTCTAATAATTAATTCTTCTAAGAGAAATAACAACTCTATTAATTATAGAGTGTTTTAATTGGATAAAATTCATTTAATCATATTAAATCAATTATCAATCCAATTCAATCAACCAACAAACTTGATTGTTACTTGAAAGGATGGTATTATCTCAAAAATACGTATTATTTCGAATTTTAATAATTAAAAAAATATATCATGATCTCTCAAGTATTATCCATTCCCTACCCTTTGTCATGACCAGTACCGATGGGAGTGGGACAGACCGCTCACGGAGCAACCTACTACCCCAATGCTCCCCGACTAGACACCATATCCTCTTCGAGAAAGGATAATGCCAAATTGACCACTTTGTACTTGAGATGATAATCGAATTTTCAACCAAAGTTATACAATATAATAATAATCAAAACAATTTTGATTTTCATTATAAGGAAATTTTCTAAACAAATTCTCAATCCTATTCAAGCATCAATGTTTGTTGGAAGGTTCATGTAACCAATTATGATCTAGTTCATATCTAATCAAGTTGGTTATGGTCAATGTCATTAAGAAAATAATAATCATCTTTAAATATTTCAAAAATATTTATCAATAATTATATCAAGATATTAACCATTATTTTCGATAAATTTAATTGAATGACAATCACAAAGCTCATGATCAAGTATGTAATTTCCACAAGTGACCCCTAACTACTAAAATTATCATATCTTAGTCAATTTAAATCCTAATTAAGCAAAATAAGTTTTCAAAGTTTTCTAATTTAATTTATAACAGAACCCAAATGATTATCACACAATTCTATACTTTTCAAAACAATAACTAACTCTTTAACTACGTCAAGATTCGCCATCCCCAAAACAGTTTATATATGTTCATTAAAATGGTCATATATTGAGCAATCGAATTCCAAATAATGCAAAATCAAAGCCCACGGTTTCCTTAGTTAATGGAGAACATTATCCAAGTGATAATTTTGTATCTAAACATTGTAACCAGGAACGAAAATAATTACAAAACATGGCTGCGAGATGAAATGCGATAAAATTTTCACAAACCCTTATGAGCCCAAGTCTTCCTAAGTTTATGGATTGTATCTAAAAATTTCAACCTGTATCTGATACCACTTGAAGGATATGAGAAGATCCTTAAGTGCATAACGGAAGCGTGAGGATCGCATCATATGCGATCAAGAGCGACTAGTCGTACTAGTTGCTTGAGGCAGCGGAATTTTAAAAATATATATGATGAAACTACATGATCCAAGAACACTTCTCGTTTCATCTAAATCACAAACAAGTATTAGGTTTACCTCTTAAAGTGTGGTTGCAATTAAATCTGTAAATGAAGAGACCTACTGTCTCAAGTCCAATCCAACAGAGGAGATGCTTGCGAGTGCGTTGATGAAACACGCACTCCTCACAATCCATGTTGATGATCCAAGCAATGAATCTCTTAATCTCGTCACATGATATCCAACGTCTTCTTCAAAAGAGAGGCACACCAAAGGAGATGGAGATCGACGAGCAAATATTCTGGCAACATAAAGGCGATGATGCGGCGATGGCGGCTCTCGCAATGGTTCCATAGTGGACGGCCACAATGAGAGAAAGAGAGAGAGAGATACATGACATATAGAGAGAGAGGGAGAGAGATCATATGTTCATTGTCCTTCAAAGAGCAAGGGGTGTCTCTTCTTATATAGGGTTCTGGGAGTCCATGGATCTCAATTAATGGACACACAAAATCAATGGATGAGATTGATTTGTGTTTATTTCAATGGCCATGATGTTATTGTAGAAACACAACAATAAATTAAGTTAATTTGAATTAATATATATCGATAAATCAATATAAATTAATTTCAAATCAAAATAATTAATCAATCTTGGAGATAATGAGAAGATTGACCATATCCCCTAAAAAGGGAGGAGAACCATTCAATCCCAATGGATGTTGGTGTCCGTCCACCCTCTTAAGGTGGAATGGGTTAATTTTCTCATGAGATTGCATTATCTCATGAGATCTCATTATCTCATGATTCTCCAAGATTTACAACAACATTTATTGAAAATTATTTCACAAAAAAAATATTTCATAATTATCTTGTGAATATTGCAATCATGCCATTAGAAAAATAGGAATCACATTCACATCCCAAAATAAAATGTAAATTATATTTTCAATTAATCATCTAATGTGAATCAAATTCACATCAATAATTAATTAATAAATATAAATCACAATAGGCTATCTCTAATATATTATAAATCAAATTCATAACATATATGAGTAATATGAATAGTGTTATCCACATTATTCATATCCATGATAACTAAATCACATTTAATCATCTTGGATCTCTATTTTCTTATGCCCAGATAATGAATCATATTCACATTATTCACATCTTTTGATAATTAAATCGTATTTATTTATCTTAGATAACTCTCCTTATAATATGAATCAAATTCATATTACTCATGATAATTAGATCACATTTAATTATCAATTTTCTCAATAATCGAATACATATATCAACAAAGAAATTATCTTGAACTCTTTCAAGGATAACACGCTTTCTCTGCGGATACTTGGATATAAGGACATGGTGATTGTATTGTTCCGCGTATAATGACTTGGATATTGAGATCACATCTCAAATCCATATCTTGCGAACCTCTCATAGATGCTTGATTAAATCAAGACCGCAAATCTAATCTTCTTATTATATCTGAATCACATTCATATGTCCAACATTTGGACTAAGATCAGGTTACTTCTCTATGAGAGGAGTCACTAAAATCCAGACTGGTTTCAATACTCCCTTGGAATGGAAGTGTCATGGTTATACAATTGCTTATGATCACATTTGGAATGTATAAGTATTCCTAATACCTATACATTCTGCATACTGGAAGACCAAGATTAACTTGAAGTTTTAGATTTTTTTTAACTGACTCCTTGAGGGTTTTATCATTAAGTTTCTCATTTGATCATTGGGAGTTGGTATTGATCATATACTTTCCAAAAGCACATATCTTACCTAGGTGTTGATCATATACTTTCCAAAAGCATATTTCAAACCTACAAATTCAGTCAAGCTTTGAAAGTGAGACGATCATGCACGAAATTTGATTCCTCCCAATATCTCATGAGTGAGATCATGTCTTCCGGTTCAACAATGAACATGTATGATCCCTTTGAGAGATCATATTATTCATATGTCCTTGCATGCACACCAGCGCGTTGGTGTATAGACCTTAGTTAGGTCATCAACCTATTGATCTGCCAAATGTACATACTTAGACATATAGTAACACATCTGTCTCTGGTCAGAGGATGCGTGCCTATATCGTGACAGCATGCGGCATAGGTCTTTGGTTATCTCGATCTCGTTAAGTCAACTCTTTTATCTAACTTATCTAACTCCACTGAATCTCTTTTTTTATGCAGAGGAGTTGCATCAAGCGGTCGGTTTGATATCAGCCTTTAGAGAAAGGATTGTCATCTCCTTCTCAGGATGGAGATAATATCTTAATAATCATTTGACGGTACTTGACGAGTCCCCAATCTAACTCTGTAGATATTCATCCAAGATGCAGCCTATATGATTCAATAATTGAGTCGACAACTATATGATCATTAAGATGGCCATGGTACATAGTCCTCATTGTACTATGGGATGTATTATGCAATTTGGTTATTCTTCATTTCAGATTAAGGAATGATATTTGCACTAATATTTATTGCATAATGGCTCATCATGGGCTCGCATGTCCAACAGATTCAATCCCCAATGACTTCAGAAAGAGAGAGCAAGTAATTTGTGATATTCTATCCGATTTAGCAGATGCAGATTTGCATGATTTGTTTTTATCTAATTCTGTCATTTTCAGGACCGACAAAACCTTGTAGTCAATTGCCACTATGAAGGGAAAATAGAGCTTTACATGGCGAATCATCCTCTTTTGCATCAGTCGATCAAATAGACGGGCCGAGTGAGGAAGAAGACGATGAAAGAGAAGCACCGAATTAAAAATCCAAAAATCAGAAAATCAAAAATTCCAAAAAGATAACATCTACCGAAGCGACACCATGCCAGCAGTGGAGATGATTGCACCTGCAGTTGATCTAATGTCAATGGATGGAGCCCCACCTGAATATTTAGGATTCCCACCTCTTTTAGATGCTCATGTTCATCCATTTCTATAGTCTGATGTGGACATTGATTTTGATGTAAATAAGAACACTATTTTTGCTGTAAATATTCCCTTTCCAAAAGCAATGCAAAAATCCTAAAAAATAAGAAATTTGAAATCTACCTTGTCCAACCCTGATGTGGTCGAAATTATTCATAATCTTGTCCTAGAAATGCCTCTGCTTAAAACCATCAAGTACATGCCAAATATCAAGAAAGGGTTGAAAGAAGCACGTACTTCAAAAATACAACCACGTCAAGCCAGAGAAAGAAATGTGAAGCATATTATGACCATGACTACTATGAATGCAATAATCAATCTCCCTCGAAAAAAGAAAGACATAGGAGCCCCTCTTGTCAGATGTCAGATGTTGAACCATGAGTTTTATCAAACTATTTTTGATGGTGGATAACCAATCAACCTTATGTCTTCTTCATTGCTAAAAGAATTTGGGTTGGGACCACTCGGTCTACCAGACTGATTATGCAATTCGCAGACACTTCAATCATGCGGACCAGGGCATTCTAGAGGATGTCATTGTCATGATTCAAGGGATTCAGTTCCCTATGGACTTCATTGTGCTTGACATGGACACCTCAACTCCTCTGCTTCATAACACTATAATCTTTTGATGGTCGTTCCTTCAAACAACCAAAGCAGTGGTGGGTTACGGCAATGGGGAAAACCACCTTTCATTTTAGTAGCGACAAGGTGTTAATTCAGATGATCCAAGTGCCGAAATTGTCATATACTACATCAGACGAGAGTGAGCCTACACAGCATAAAGCAGAAGATTGCGACTTTCTTGTAGAGATCAGAGATACCAACCTTTTCATGGATGATATTGAGGCCCATGAGTTCATTTCCACAAAGGAAGGAGTGGATAATATAGTCGGATTCTCTGTTGTCTCTGAAGACGTGATTTATGTTGATTTCCTAGATGAATTCATTATTGGACCCCTTTCCTTGAACAAGATTCTATCATTGAAGATTTTTGTGCAGCGTTGTGTTCAGAGCTTGAAATGCCTATGATGGACACATTACGGTTGAATGATCCAACACCACTTCCCTACACAGTTGCTAACTTTACTACTAAAATGATTCATACCCCACATGAGCTCAAACTACTTTCAGCAAACATGAAATACGCCTTCCTTACGGTTGCACAGAATATGTTCCCGGTGATCATTAATTCTCAATTAATCAAGGAACAAGAATCTCATTTACTCGAGGTTCTAGAAAGAAATCGCAAGGTGATAGGCTAGAAATATTTAGATCTGCATGGGATTTATCCGTCACTGTGTTCCCATCACATCTACCTTTAAGAAGATAACAAGCCATACTGCGAGTTTCAACATAGATTGAACCGCAATCTCCAGGAGGTTGTGATGAATGAAATTACAAAATGGTGTGATGATGGATTCATATATCCCATCTCTGACTCAAAATGGGTGAGTCCCCTACACGTTGTGCCCAAGAAATCAAAGATCACCATTGTGAAGAATGACAAAGGAGAGTGGATCCCAACCAGAGTTCCAACATCTTGGTGCATCTGTGTGGATTACAGGAACCTGAATATAGCGACAAAGAAGGATCATTTTTTGCTTTCCTTCATTGACCAAATAGTTGAAAGACTAGCCATGAAGGAATACTTCCATTTCTTGGAAGGATACTTTGGTTATAACCAAGTCGCAGTTGCTCCTGAAGACAAAGAGAAGACCACTTTCACTTGTCATCATATTCCTTCCATAGAATGTCGTTCGGTTTGTGCAACGTTCCAACGACATTCCAGCGATGTATGTTTGCAGTATTTGCAGATATGGTTGGCAGTTTTCTCAAGGTTTTCTAGGACGATTTCTTGATCTATGGAGATAGCTTCGATCAGTGCCTGACTTATCTAGACTGAGTGCTGAAAAGATGTTGCGAAGTGAACCTAGTGCTCTCGTGGGATAAGAGTCACTTCATGGTGGTTGAAGGGATTGTGTTAGGCCACATCATCTCAAAACGTGACATGGAGGTAGATCTTGTGAAGGTAGATGCCATTTCCAAACTAGATCCACCTACAAATTTAAAGCAAGTCCGATCATTCCTTGGGCATGTTGGATTTTATTGCAGATTTATAAAAGATTTCAAAAAAATTGCCCGATCGTTGACTGAGCTTCTAGGGAAAAAAGGTAGATTTCATAGTAGATGCCAGAGTCCTCCAAGCCTTTAATCAACTGAAAGATTTCATCACTCAGGCACATGTCCTTGAACTGCCAAATTGGTCACTAACATTTGAGATCATGACAAACGCATCATTTTATGCCAGCAAAGTGGTTTTGGGATATATGAGAGATAATTTACCATTTGCTATTCACTATACTAGCAGAACACTTGACGAAAATCAGAAAAACTACACTGTCATTGAAAACGAACTGCTAGCAATTGTCTTCGCCCTGGAGAAATTCAGATCTCATCTGCTTGGATCCAAAGTCATTGTTTACATTGACCATTTTACAATCAAATACATGCAAAGCAAGAAGGATGCCAAACCAAGACTCATCAGATGGGTCCTTCTACTCCAGAAATTTGACCTCAAAATTCAAGGCAATCTTGGAATAAAAAATATGGTAGCAGGCCATCTTTCGAGACTATTTGATCTAGGCACTCCTGAGTAGAGCTTGATTCCAATTATAGAAATTTTTCAAGATGAAGCAATTTTGTTAGTCACCTTATTCACCTGGTTCGTCGATATTATGATTTATCTTGTTTGCAATAGTACTCTGTAGATTGGTCAAAGCTGAAAGTTGACAAATTTTTGTCAGATATTCATTTCTTCCAGTGGGAGGATCCCTATTTATTTTGCGAGGGGTCAAATTGCATCTAGAGAAGATGCATTCCTCAAGAGTAAGTCCATAGTATCCTAGAGCATTACCATAATTGAGAAACGAGAGGACATCACTCTGGGAAACGAACGGCAGCGAAAGTGCTACAATGTAACCTCCGGTGCCCGAGTCTATTCAAAGATACAAAAGACTTTGTGAAACGATGCATTGACTGTCAGAAGATGAGAGGCACCATCAGAATGAGAGATACAATGCCCCTAAAGTACATTCAAATTTCAGACGTATTTGATGTGTGGGGCATTGACTTCATCAGATCATTTCCCAATAGTCAGGGATTTGAGTATATTATGCTCATTGTCGATTATGTCAGTACTTTTGTGGAGGCTATCCCAATCCGAGTTGCCGACAGTCGTGTTGTCTGCCAATTTCTGAAAGAACGCATCATTACAAGGTTCGAGATCCCCAAAATTCTGATATCAGATGGTGGTAGCCATTTCATAAATAAAAAATGAAGAAGCTGACTCAAGAATATTGCATTGAACATCAAGTCGCTTCTCCATACGACCCACAATCCAGTGGCCTGGTAGAATGTTCAATTTGGGAGATTAAGACAATTCTTCAGAAGATCATACATCTTGATAAGAAAAATTGGTCCCAATTACTTGAATTAATGCTTTGGGCATATTAGACCGCGTACAAGTCACTTTTGCAAATGTCTCCCTACCGCCGTGTCTACGATAAGCCATTCCATTTTCCCATGGAATTGATTCATGAATATTTGTGGGCAATTAATGTGTGTACTTTGGATTCCAAGAAGGTCCGAAAGAACCGAAATCTTGATTTGAACATACTTTTTGAATTTCATGACTATGCATATGACAACAAGCTGATGTACAAGGAGAAAGTCAAGAAGTGGAACGACAAGCAAATCCTTTGAAAGACTTTTGAACCAGGTCAGAAGGTTTGGTTGTTCGATGCAAAGTTGAAATTATTCCTTGGGAAGTTGAAGAGCAAGTGGATAAGACCGTTTTGTAGTGAAGCATGTTTGAGACAATGGAAGTATAGTCATATCCATATTGTTAGCTGACACATAATCTTTCATCATCAACAGACAACTACTGAAGCCATACTTGAGCATGATACATTCCTATCCGTGGTTGATTCAGTACCCAGATGGTCTACCATGAAGAGCTCAACACCGCATATCAACATATTCAGACAAGGCCATCTAAAATATATTTAATTGATCAATTTTTTCTTCTTTTTGAATTTTATTCTTTCGTTCTTCTGAAAAGTTGCACTCATCCCATTCGTCATTGTTATACTTAGGATATACTTCATCCTAAGTATAGGGAGGATGAGTGTATTTGGATGTTCACTCTTTGATCCCTCGCATGTCTCCTCAACTCTTGATTTTCAATCTATACTTAGGGATATTTCACCCTAAGTATAGAGGGAGACATGCCAAGCTGATGATTTATTCATTCCCACCCTCGACCCTCCTGCATGTTGAATACATTCTACTATACCTAGAATTAATTGATCTTATGTATAGAGGGGACAATCAACTTTCTAATCTTTATTTAGTCATTGTAGTATAGACTTTCCTATACTTAGCATGATTTATGCCTTCCTTTTTTTATCTGACCTATGAGGACACAACTCAAGCGAAGTGTGGGGGGTCATATATACATTGTATATACTTTAGCCATAACTCATACTTTTGTATTTTAATAATATGGCTAATTAATAAAAATTAATAAATACACACTGAAATTCTTTGTAATTACGGTCAGTAATCCAGTTAAAAATATTTTGCAAAATGTTTGAAAAATGGTGGGAAAATTCTTTGAAAAATCTTTTGGAAAATAGTTTGAAGAATGTTTTGTAAAATATTTTCAAACCTTTAGAAAAATGCTTCGTTTGTAAATTTTCTTTTTTATTAAATAAAATGTTTTAAAAATATATTTGCAAATGGTTTAGAAAATGATTGTAAAAATATTTTGAAAAATCTATACATACTATTTGAAAAATATTTGCACAATGATTTTGAAATTTTTTAAATATTTGCAAAAATTAGTTATCAATATCATTTCAAATAAAGTTTTCAAAACGGTTGTCAAATTATTTTGAGAATCGTATATATGACTCAAGCAAATAAGAATTCTTTACAAACTCTGTATTTAAATTTGTAAATAACTAACTTAATAGCTAGTGTAAATTCCTCAACTAATTCTTGTAAATAATTAATGCACTCTCGTGTAAATATCCGCATATAATTATTATATTAACTCTTTGGTTTTTCAAAAATCACTAAAATTTGCAAAAATATCCATAAAAACCTGTATAAAAAGTTTTCAAAATTTTGCATAAAAATTTGCAAAACTTTTCAATTTTCTGTAAAATGTTCAAAATCAGAAAATTGCTTCACAAAAATATTTTCTTACGTTGTGCATAGCATGTGCTATTTTTCAGAATAATCAAGATGATTGGACAAGTCAAAATATAGTCTGAAGATTGGAGCTTGTAATAGTCCTTAATACACTTAATTTTAGAGGAACCCATTGAGGACAGAATTGGGGATAATTCAGATCACCTTGACTTAATTCTTTAGGTTCAATGAGACTATGTTAATGAGCCGATTCAATGTGTCTAAATAGAACCCTTCATATCATCCATAGGACTCTTGAGACAATGGCTTGATCAGAAACCACGCACTGAACACTTAGATCAACTCAGATGGATTGTTGAAAAATCTTGGAGTCTAAGTAGAGATGATGCTAGGCCGCCTTGTCAAGGGTGGCTCATGAACCATTCTTGGGGATTGCTGAAATTGGTACTCTAACCCACTTCTTTTGGTGAAAATGATATCTAAAGTCAAGAGATGGACTGAGATAATGATTTGGATGAGGAATGGTCTGCTGGCAAAACTTTTTCCAAGACCCCAAAATAAAAGCAGACTAAATAATGTTATATCCGTCAAGACACAAATAAAAATGCAGATATAGTGCCAAGTCAAAGATAATATTTAAATAATCCTATACCAAAAATTCCACCAAAACTTTGAGCTTCAGAAAAAAAACCTTCTTCTTGGTGAAGACCCAGTTACACTGACTGAGCTTCACAAACTACACTCGTCTATTCCCCTTTCTTTTCCCTTTCTTCATCTTCCTCCTTTTCAGCTGTAAAGACAAGCAACACTTGGATCTTAGAAGGAAATATCTGTCTCTACAAGGATGAGGTTAAAGAGGAGCTGACTCCTTGATGGTTCAATGGTTTGTCGAGAAGAGTTGAACAATTCACACATATGGTTCTATCACTTCAAGGTAGAAGGAGTATTCGACTGAGATGATGGTTCTGACCTGACGGTGGATTGGACTGAATAATAGGATTATGGAACCTAACGGCTATTGCGTCACACTTCCTAACCTCAATATGTTTTCGAACACACTAATAATCCAAAGGTGTTCTTTGAGCTCCAAATTTTGACTTTATTAAGACTAGTTTAAAAGTCTAAATATTATTCCAAAGTTATTGCTTTTCTTTCTTTCTTTTTTCTTTTCTGCACTTATAAGCATAAGTGTTTGTTAGGGACTAGCAAAGACATGTATGGGGGGTGATGAATCCTCAATTCATCACCTTTATTATTTCATTTTGGCCTTAAATCCCTAGTTAAATGCTTGTATATATCACTAATTTGCCAAAAAGAACTCTCTAAATTGCATAAAATACTGTATAAATATTGTATTTAATTCCAAAAGAAAAGAATAAAAGAAAGAAAAGAAACAGAATGAATTGTCAAAGATACAGAGTGACTCTAAACCCCGAGAACCAAACATCAAGATGCTGGTTGACGAGGAATAAAGTAGGGATAGATATGGGTAGAGAAACTATACAAATCACATACAAAACCCTAATTTAATTTGACCAAATATCGCATTTGGAGACTATTTTATTTATTGTTTTTACACCTCAAATAATCAAATCCTTAAATCAATATTGTAGATAAAAATATAAAGAAAAATACAAAATTGATTTCACTGAAAAATAATGCACAGTGTGCTTGGGACACATAAAATAAAAACTTTACAGACATGTATCCTCTCTATACTGTACAAAAATTTACCAAACCCACCTTTAATTATATATAAAATTTAACAAAGGTATTTAATGAAGGGGGTTTCATTCAATTTGGAGTTATTATGCAAAAGATTTGGTCCCTCAATGAGAAGTATACTTGTATAAAATAATCAATTTATTTATTCTCTATATTTCTCAAATTCTTTCATTTTTATAAAAGTTTAAATATTATTTGAAACGCATATTTATAAATAAAATAAAATAAAATAAAACCATCAAAAATTAATTAAAAATCAAATTTTTTAACACATAGATGAAATATACCAATATATACCTATAAAGAATATATACATAATTAATTAAGTATACAATGAAACTCTTAAAAATACAATAAAAGTGCATAAATATGTATTTAAATAAACTAAAAATATATAAAGTACCTATATATTAACAAAGTAGATAATGCAAATTAAAAATAAAATACCCAATATACAAGTATATTTACCTATAATTTAAATGACCTTGAAAAAATAAATACAAAGAAAAATTAAATACTACATAAATTAGAAACATTTTTATATTATAACAAAAAACAAAGTAATTCAATTAGCCTTTTTAAATGAATTTACAAAGAATTTTTTATTCTCTTTTTCCTGGTTGGTCCACATGGACCAACCACGACCCTTTAAATGTTGATCGGTAGTCAACTGTACTGACCTCTAACCGACTTATTAGAAACCTCATGAGTTCCCATTTTCACAGATTTATCATGCCATCTCCCATGCCTCCTTTGCCTTGAGCCGACTACCTTCTGATCCTTGCATGACCTTGATCCATGCTGACCTCGTCCTGCTCACCAACCCCTCCTACTTGGCACACCATCGTTCCTCGAAGTCAGCCATTTCCCATTCTATAAATCTTGACCTTCTCAATCGTTTTTCCTTTTGATCCTTCTTCTGCGAATCTTAGTCCCTCAACTCCGATGTGCCACATCTCCTTGGTGACAACAAGAAGCTCGATGGAGTTGTAGATAGGACGAGATGTAGAGGCGTAGATCCACAACCACCGTTGGAGCACCTCCGACCAGTTCTACCTCATTGGCTCTGGCCAAGTTGAGGATGTTTCTCTTTGCTTTCTATATAAAACCTTAGGTTCTAGTTTGATTTCTGCATTCTAATTTTACGTTTAATCGATAAGATTAGGCTTAATAAAAAAACCCTAATTCATTTGTTCTCGACTGTATATCCACCTAATCATCACTCCATTCCATTCCCCTTTGCGTGCTTCATCTTTCCCCAATTCTTCCCACCTGAATCCACCACAGATTTAGCAAAACGGATTTCCTCCATCACCAGTCATCGAAAGCCCTCCACACTCCATATGTTTCACCGCTACTCGCTTCATCCAACAGTCGAGGGAGTATCCCTCGAGCCTAGGAGAATTTGGTGCAAGTTGGGGCCTTCTAGGAACCATCTGGAGCTGTTTGAGGAATCTGAAGAGCTTCATGTCACCTAGAGATATTTGGAGCCCCAGATCCTCATCTGAGCAAGCTCAGCCTTATCGGATAGGACTGGTAGTTGCGGAGGCACCCCAAAAGTCCATTGCCACCGTCGAATCAATGAAGGACCCCCGGAGTTGCTAGGAAATCAAGATTGAAGCTCAACCAGCAGGTGTTCTTCAAGTGTTCTTTGTCCCCCCTTGGTAGCTGTCAAATGAAGAACGCAACCGAGATCTAATATGGGTCATCCATTCTATTCGAGGGTGTGTGCAATCTGAGTCGATGGATCAGACACATGGCGTGTAGATAACGAGTCAATGCAGGGAGTGTAAGTGGAAGGAATTGCACATAACCCCTTTGCATTTTTGTATTATTATAAATAGTATTGTAAATATTTAAGAAAGTGTAATAGTTTGTGTAAATTTTGCATCAAAGCCCTTGAAATTTCTTGAAGTTATAAGTTGACCCTTTGCTAGCTCATCTTGCGGGACCCCCACCATGTTGGGTAATTTATACTTGTACCCTTATAGCTTTTGAATTTATAGTTAAATATTAAAAATTTGAATTCTAATTCAAAAACTTTGGTTATTTTGCATGTAACTCTCTGCCTTTAATTTATATTACATAAACACCCTACTACCTTGATTTATTTTTATTTTTGCTTTTCTATTTTCTAAAAATACTTGTCACGCTCCAAAAATCATAAAAAATAGATGGACGTGCATGATGAATTGTTTATTCAAGATGTACATTTTATTTTGTATTTCATTCATATTTTCTATTTATTAAAATAAAAAGAGCATGTTTTATTCCCTGTTTAACTTGAAAGAACTAAAAATATATAAAATGTTAACTAAAAATTCCAAAAAAATACCTACTATTTATTATTGTATTGTATCACACAAACCTAAAATTAAAAAAAATATATCAAAAGAAAATCCTAAAAATCACAAACCCCAACTAACCCTAAAAAATACAACGTATTTTCAAATCCCCAAAAAAATTACTTTTTTATCCTATATTTTTATATATACTATTTATTAAATATGAAATTAGTTTTGAGATATTTTGGACCTATGTAGTATTTTTAATTCTCAAAATAATTTGTTATATTTATTAAGTCCCTGATTTTGTATATTTAGACTTTAAAAATACCTAGAAATTACTAAAAATTCCCATACAAATACAAAAACATAAGAAAAATATAAAAAAAAACACAAAAATATTTTAGTTTTCCTTTTTCTATTAGTTATCGTTATATTTATAATTATAATACCCTATATTATCTTATATACCTACATGTAGTTATAAACAATAGATATTTTTATTAATTATTATAAATACCTTATAAATATTTTCAACTCCTTTAGAAAAACTAAAAAGGACTGTTCTTATTTATATTATCTAATATTTATACATTTATTTTATATATTACATCAATATGACTTATAATTGTACATATTATATATATATATATTCACTTATATATAATTATTATATATTATTAAAAAGAAAAGGAGATTAAAAATCAAAAAATATAAAAAGAAATTATAAGTTATAAAATTAAAAATTTTAAAAATATAAATAGAAAATAAATAAATAAATAAAACCCCACAAAAACATCAAGTGAGTAAAAAGTGTGTACATATATTCATTATTATTTATTTATAAATAATAATACTGTTATACTGACTTGGTCCCTGTGTTCGACACCCTACACTTACTTGTCCACTATAAATAATTAATTGTAGGGTCTATAATAAATTTTGATCTACACCTTGCTTTGATTGTTTGATTATTCTATTTGTTGTAGATTGATTGTTGTTTGATTCGTCAGATCTCGTGAGCAACCACCACAGTGATTGTTGGTCCCACCTTGTGTGGACCGCACGACCTCCTCCTCCATAGTTGATGATTGAACAACTGGCCCTCGAGATATCATTGTGATGGCACTTTTCTTGTAGGTCACTGAATCTCTCCCATGCTTCATGAATTCTCTCGTGGATCTGCTGGGAAAAGTTAGAGGTCCTGGCACACATCTGATTAAGATGATCGAGAGGGTAGAATTTGTGGAGAAAGGCCAACTCCAGCTCCTCTCAGGTCGTCACCACCTTCCCCAGATGGTTGATCCAGTAAAGTGCCTTATCCTAAAGGCTGAACGAGAAGGCGATCTTCTTGATAACACCCAACAGAATGTTGGGGTAATGGGTAGTACCATAGATGAGGTCTAATTGCTACTTGTGTATATATGGTTCTTCATTGGTTTTCCTATGAAATGAAGGAATAAGCGACAAGAGTTGCAGTTTTAGCTCGAAGTATCCATGGATTGGTGAAATCTGAATCCACTCAGTCACCTAGTCAGCACCAGGATTGTATGTCTACTTCAGGGTTGGCCTTGGCTGATCATTCCTCGCATCTCCTCCTCCTCCACGGGGTCCTCCTACAAACTGGTTATCATCATCATCATCATCATCATCATCATCATCATCATCTCTATGCAAATCTTCATTTCTATGTTGACCATCCTCTCTTCCTCCCCGGGTTTCTCTTTCCTATGATCTTCTCCTCAGATCTTTTAACATTTATTGGGAGGCGACTTGGGCTAAGGCTTGGTCAGTCACCTGTTGTTGAATAGCATGAATCGATGCAAGTAATTGGCAATTCACTTCATTCTGACATGTGCCCTGATTTGAACTTGGCTGCTACAGTCCCTTCCCATGTCCTTGTGGATCCATCTCTGAATCTGATTGCATCTAGGTCTCTAGATCATGTTCTCGCTCTGCAATAGGAAAGACGTCGTGACTAATTTGAATACAAGTACTAGATGTAGAGAAGAGTTCAGAATTAGGGTCAATTATGAATTTTATTAAAGATGGAGGGGGTGTAAGGATTGAAATCAATCTCCATCTAAAAGGGACAGAACTCGAGAAGAGAGTTTTCTTGATATGTTTGAGATAGAAGAAGCAGGGAGTCTCAAGAGTGGTTCGTAAAGTCTGAATCGGTATCTCTAGAATTGCCTCAAATTATTTGAGATGTAGACATCGGGGAATCGATGTGGGTGTTTGCGAAATCCGAACAAAGCCGTCCTAGATGCGAAGTTTTGGCAATCAAGAGGAGTGTGGTGATGAATGATGGGATCAATATGTGATGAAGTGGTGAAGAAGATAAAGAAGTGAAGGCTCGAAAGTGAGCGGGATTGAAGAAGTGAAGATATACGGTGCAAGTATGCGGGACTGATCTTTGACCTAAACCAGATCCGGAACAAACTTAAAGCAATTGGGTTCACCAACTCAACATAGTGAAGCCGTCAATGTTCGGTTATTTTTATCTTGTCAATTTTATTATTGTTTTTCAGGCAATCTGATAGCAAGTCTTATTGACTAGCCCTATAGGAGAGTGAGTACTACCAAACAAATATCATATACTTCTCACTTCCTTTGTAACATGTAGCATGTACTTTTTTTGAGAATCCTTGCTATTGGATCTGGATCCACTACTCAGCCAAAGAATAGAGGAGGAAGCTGATAGACGAATTTGTTACTTCCTCCTTACATGGTACTTGATTGTGGTACGATGAGACAGGGACCCACCATCTTAGTTCCCCTATGCTTAGTACTTCATACCAAGCTTACAAGTAGACTCAGCTCTACTCACCCATGTACTGATAGAAGGGTCAATACTTTATGAATCCAGTCAACAATAAGGCAGTACTCGAGCAAGGATTTTGGCTCTCATTCCTAAGGGTGTGCCTTACTCTATCTAGAATGTACCTGAAAACAAAGTGGGCTTTATGAACACAATACAATGAAGTCCATTAAAGATTTTAATTATGGTCAAAGATTAATTAATAGACTCCTTATTTAAAATTTTGGATTTTTACTTTTTTTAGTATTTTTCAATAATAATTGCCTAACGATTTTTTTTATTTTCTTTAAATGTAAGTAAGCAAAAGTAGAGGGAGAAGGCACAAAAGCAATGGAACTCAACACAATGATGGAATGTTCACCATTGTGTTCGAATGATGAATGCCCAGTCAGAATTACTTATAGTGCTTCACATCTCTCTCCATGCGGGATGCTAGATAGAAATTTAAAATTACACTACATGATATGGAAGTCATTTGAAATCACCCTAAGAAGGAATTTCTATTAGCATGAAGGACCGGATTAGTTTGACTAAGTCCAAGCGTGGATATCATAGGTAGATGTGATTGGTCATGAGGAACAGGGTACCTAACGTCCAATTTTGGAGGGCCTGCGGTGTCTAGCAAGTCAGATCTAGTAATCATGGCATCGACCGCTCTCACGGCGCTCGATACCCAAACTAGGTGAATCAATCAACAATCAACCAACAACAATGATAATGCGATCAAAATAGGTATGCATCAAACTTTATTTTAGTTGGCTCTACAAAATGTATGTAGTGGACAAGCAGTAGAGTGTCCAAATCTAAGGAGTAATTGGTAGGTAGGCTAATTATTAATAGTTATTTCTAAGTAATTAAAATTATTTTTGTAATTTAAGGCTTTTTATTTTTTATGTCGGTTTTAAATTATATTTATTTTTTTGTGAATTTTTATTTGTTTTATATTTTTATAATGTTAAATTTTTAATTTTTATGTTATTTTTAATTTTCAAATTTTTATTTTTTTCAAAATAAAGTATATATATTTATATATAATGATAATGATTACATATAATATAAGTAATATAAGGGATATAAAGTATATATAGTGTTTGTATTTTTAGATATACATAAATATACTAAAAATATAGAAAATAAAATAATTTTATGATTTTTTATTTTTCTCCATCTTAAATAAATTTTATAGATTTTTTTCTAATTTGTATGTATTTTTAAAGTATTAAATATAATAAGACAGTGTATAGTTTAAATATCCGAGATAGTTTTAGGCTAAATAAATATAAATAAGTACTAAACTAACCTAAATTTTTTAATATATAATATATAATATATAGAAAACTTAGAAACCTAAATATATTTTTGGATTTTCAATAAGTTTTACTAATTTTTATAAGGTTTTTAGGGTTTTGTGATTTTCAAGTTTTATTTATTGTAATTTTTAGAGATTTTTGGATATGTGGTAGATAATATAAAAATATAGCTAATATATTTTTTAAGAATTTTTGGAGGTGTTTCTATAATTTTTATGGATTTTTAATAATTATACATAATAAAAATATATGTTTTTTGTCTTTATAATTAGGGAAATCAATCAAAATGGCATTTAAAAAATATATACCATCAAGCATAGTAGCAAACACTTAGTTTTTCTACAATTTTTAGAGTAATATAATATTTATAAAGATAAATAAACACAAAAATAAAATGCTAAACTTAGAGGAACCTATTTTCAATTTTAATAAAACATTTAATCTATTTAATAACATGTCCTAGATGTTCAAGGGTTCAAGTGCAATATATACAGAGCCTCAAGTGCCACAACACATGGGGCGGAAGGGCATGTATGTAATATTTAGAAAGTGCAGGGTCTCTTTCATAAAATAAACTATTTAATTTATAAAGCATATGCCATTTTTAATATGAAACTTAGCATACATAATTCGGAGGGGTACCGGTGCTATAAACTCCTTAAAATGTGGAGATGAGTATTGGGGAGCGCACCACATCATCGTCACTTAAATGATCAGATGACTCTAGTAGCTTATCGCTTCACGTGTAATCAACAGTCGAGATTAGATCTGGGCGGAACTCTCGATCCAATGGCAGTTGGGGCATCACGAAGAACAACCAAGAACAAGCCTCGGGAGCTTCGATCCGACCATTCTCCTTGCTTCAAAGTACAATCACATATCTAACCAGCTTAATGCCTTCCTAGGAAGGTTCCATGTCTACAGGAGGGCTCCAAACGGGTCCAGGTCCCAGCGATGGCAATCTGGAGGGTTCTTTTATTGGGGACCTGGATGAGCTATTCCTCCTTCAATTCCAGCTCCATGCACTCCTTCAAGCCATATTCCCTGCACCAAAGGATTCTAGAGATAGAGGGGGACTTCCTCGACCCAATTTGAAGCTATGGCACACAAGGGGATGAAGGGATGACTGAGCTTTAGGCGAGCGGCGGAGAGGAAGCTCGATCAGACCTAATCCTTACAAGATTATGGGGTAAGTAGTCGGTTCGATCGTGGAAATGGAAGGCAACGAAATGAAGGTGATTAGGTAGGTCAAAACATGATGATTTTACAATGATCGGGAGCTGGAGCTGAAGCTCCAACGATCGCCTAAGTTGGAATTTATGCTAAGAAGACAAGAATTAAAATAAACTAAGACTATGACTAAGCTACTCGAAAGAAAAGCTACCTAAAATGCAATGAAAATCAGCTCATGCCTTGGGAAATAAGGGAGCAGAGGTCCACGCTGGAGCTTGAAGTTTGGCAAGGGTGTACCTTCCTCAACCACTTCTTCTCCATGCCGACACCTCTGCGAGCTCCCAGTTGTCACCAAGGTGCTCCAACAATATGAGGTTCGGGGTTGCGAAGGTCAAAAGGGGATCAAAAAGGAAAAAGAGAGCATTGGGCCGAGGAGAGCTGGAATGGATTGGAGATGGTGTGAAGGAGAAGGTGAGTTTATGGGATCTACAGGGTAGGCGTGGAAGAGGGGCATGGGGTGTACAGGAAGGGAGGAGCTCGAGGAAGAAGAACGTAAGGGGATGGAGTAGAAAATTGAGAAATGGGGGAGGCTCGTCGCTCTAAAAGTTGTTAGAGAGCATAGAGGATAGTTGACCTGCAAGTCAACAATCCTCGGGCTCTGATTTGTCCACGTAGACCAATCAGGATAAATCATCGACTACATCCCATTTTAATTAGATTAAAAATAACATATGATTTTATTAATTAAATGTCAAATCATGAAAATGTTTCTTATTTTATGTACTTCCCTTATGGGTATTTTTATTTATTTTTACAACCTTATTTATAAGTTGTTAATTTTTACAAGTATATACATAAGTATATTTACTTATATTTTAAGTATTTTATTTTCATTCTTTATTTTATTTTTTTCATATTTACATATTTTATATATTTATAATATACTCAAATACATATTTAAATATTTTTACTTTATTTTTATGATTTTATTTGTATAATTAAATAAATAGATGTATGTAATGATATGTATAGATACCTATGTATTTTATTCTCTTATTTATTTAAATGCATTTTTAATGATTTTATTTTATGTTTATATTTTGAATATGTTTTAAATAATATTCAAAAGTATTTAAAAATACAAGAAGAGTAACAATATAAAGAATGAAATATATGAATTAAATATACTTGTATTTACTATATTTAGATAGATATTAAATATACATGTATTTACTATATTTAGATAGATATTAAATATACATGTATTTACTATAACAATATAAAAAATGAAATTTACATGTATTTACTATATAAAATATACATGTATTACTATAACAATATAAACAATGAGACCCTAGAAAGTCAGCTTTTCCATCATAACTCCATTTTTATTGAAATTACTATATTTAGATAGATAATTTAATTTAGAATACAATGGAGGTGAGTTTGGTGAATTTTGGGCTCATCTAGAGAAGATATGGGTCTGTGAAGTTTGGTTTATGGCTTTTTCATCTGTGTGTCCCAGTTGCACAATGTATTATTTCTATGTGCAATTATTTTTATAATTTATATATATTTTATGTACAAATCTCATGTAGATCATTTTGTTATTTAAGGTGTATACAATGAAGAATAAAGTCAAGAAAAATGGATATTTCAAGAATAAAAATTAGGATTTCTATATACTGTGTAGACACTTATCTTCCCATACTTTATTCCTTGTCAACCATATCAATATTGACCTGGTCTCGGGGTTTAGGGTCATTCAATATCTTTTATACTTCATATATTTTCTTTTTCTTTTCTTTATTCTTTTATTTTGTCTCTAAATTAAATCTAACTACATATAATTTGGTATTAGTTGCAGACAAATAATGAATGTTAATTTATATGAGTGAGTTGTATTTACATGTGTTTTGATAAGGATTTAAATGTAAAATGGAAGAATAAAGGTAGATGAATGGCTATTCGTCACACCCTATACTTACATTTTCTAGTCCCTAGCAGAAAAATAAGTGATGCAAAAGAGAAAATAAGAAAAGGAAAATAAATAAAGCTAGAATAATTACGACATTTAAACTTGTCCTTAAAAAATTAAAATTTGGAGAGCAGTCAAGAACTTTAGATTGTTGGTTTGTTTGGAACCTTATTCAAGTTAGGAATTCTGACTCAATAACCCTTAAGTTTCATGTTCCTCTATTCAAATCAACTCAATAGCCTGGTTAGAACCGTCCCTTCAAACATATACTCTTGTAACCTTGAAATGGCATGTACCATGTGCGTGAACTGTGCTAGATCTTCCCAGATAAATAGTTGAACTATTAAGTGGTCTCCTCCTCTAGTAACTCATCCTCAGGGAGATGAATATTTCCTTACGGGTTTATGCACATGCTAGTGCACAATGAATAAGGGAGAAGCTAGAAGAAAGAGAAAATAAGCAAGAACAGACCAGTGTAGTCGCATTTCCTTGTGAAGCTTGATCAGTGTGACCAAGTCTTCACCAAGAAGCATGCCTTTTTGGAAGCTCAAAATTTTTGTATTTTTTGGTAGAGGCTTCTTTTTTAGTAGTTCTTTATTTGGCATTGCTCTATACTCTTGTTTTGCCCTGACAGATATAGAATCTTTTGTTCTACCCATATTTTGGGGTCTTAGAAAAAATGTACTGGCATACCCTTCCTCATTCGAAGCTTTATTTCTATCTATTCTCCAATCGTTAGATGTCCATGCTACTAGAGGAAAAGTTGGGCGGAAGTATCAGTTCCAGTAGTGCCTAAGAATGGTTCCTGAGCCACCCTTGACGAAGCGACCTAGTATCGTCCTGATTTAGACTCCAAGATATTTCAACAACCCATCTTGGTTGAGTTACGTGCTGAGTGCGAGGTCTCAACTCAAGCCATTGTCTCAAGAGTTGTACGGATGACATGAAAGGTTCTTGTTAGGCACATTGAATCGACTCATGAATACATTCTCATAGAACCTAAAGAATTAGGTTAAAGTGACCTGAAGCATCCCAATTCCAGTCCTTAACATGTTCCTCTATAATTAAGTGATTTAAGATCTAGACCAAGCTCCATCTTCATATTTTATTCAGACTCGTTCAATTTACATCATTCAGAAAAATGCCTATGTAATATGTATAAATATTTTTGTGAAAATGGATTTTCTAGTTTTGGTACCTTTATGTAATTATTTAAAAGGTTTTGCAAAATTTTTATGAGTTTTAAAAATAATTTTCAAACTTTTAGGTATTTTAGAAATTTTGCAAAATTTTATTGGTTTTTGATAAAGGGTTAGTAGGTTGAATGTATTTACATATTTATAAAGAAATTTTGAACATATTCACAAAGAATTTTAATAAATCATGTACATAATTTATTTGGAGAATTTTTGCAAGTATTTAATTACAAGGTTTTCAAAATAATTTGAAATATTTTTGCAAATATTATTCAAATATTTTGAAAACCTATTTTGCAAATAACTTTATAAAGAATTTTTCAAAATCATTTTTATAAATAATTTTTACAAAATTTTTTACTAACATTTTACAAAGAGATTATTTCCTAAATGGTTTGAAAATACTTTACAAAAGATTTCCCAAAGGTTTTAAAAATATTTTTCAAGACATTTTAAAACCATTTTCCAAATCATTTTGCAAAGTAATTCAAACTAACTTTTCAAATATTTTTTCAAAAAGTCTATCTACATATATTCAAGAGTTTATCTTTATAGTTGATTTATTGTATACCCTTACCCAATGTAGTATATTACCATGTTATTGAAAATATGGAAGTACGAGTTATGGCTAACATATATACATATATACGACCTCCGTACTCAAACTTTGTCCTCATAGTGATTAAAGAGAGATAAAGGAAGACATAACTCATGCTAAGTATAGAAAAGTCTATACTACAACGACTGAATAAAAGGATAATACATCGATCGTCCAACCTATACTTAGCATCAATTAATCCTAAGTATAATAAGCAAGTAGAAAAAGTAGGGATGATCGAGGATTAGAATGTACAAAATAATCACAGCTTAGCTTGTCTTCCCCTATGCTTAGGCTAAAGGATCCCTAATCATAGAAAGAATACCAACAAGTAAGGAAACAAGCGAGGGGACTGAAGGAAATGAAAAATAAAAATGAGAGAATGGACAACATCAATCCCCCTATACTTAGGGTAAGAGATCCCTAAGTACAAGCAACGATGGGAGTGATGAAATGGAACAAAGAAAGAACACTCAGCGCATCCACCTCCCTAATACTTAGGATAAAGCACATATTAAGTAAGACAAACACACAGATTGAGGTGGATGAGATAAATGTGAGAAGGAATGAAAGAAACAAAGTAAACATATACAAGGTAATATGAATATACCATTTTCAAGAATATAGAAACTTTACCTTCTTGCGAGATCGCTAAGGGATAGATATTACAAGGTGCAAGTCTATATCATGGTCAACTGTTGATGAAGCCTGATCGGGATTGACGTGGTGGAGATCCTCCATGATCTCAAAACATAAATGTACAAACTTATTAGTGAAAGAAGTAAGGTCAGGTACGGCCTGGGAAGTCTCACATTTCTTTGCCCTTTATGGTAAAGTATAAATCATGTAAATGTTGCGGATCTCATCGATACATCTCCACACATAAGAAGAGGGAACATAGAGGTCTATGCTTTCTGAGTATTCCCTTTTGAATAGGAATTCTCAGGTCTCAGTATCATATATGGTATAAAAAACATCTTTGATCTCATCAACAAGGTCATAGTCCTCTGAGTCGGCTGACAAAGGTACACTCTCATCAGGGGTGGGTTTTTGGGTGGCAGTAGGTGTAGTGATCATCTCAATTACAATGATCTCATCGTGGGAACAGAAGCATCTCTCCAGATCCATAATCAATAACGACCTTCACAATAGCGAGAAAATACCAACCTAGGATGATTGGAGTGTGTTCCACTGGGGTGGAGGTCTCCGTGGGTAATACAACAAAGTCTATGGTGTAGCTCATGCTCTAGATCTGAATGCCAACATTTTCAAGAATACCCTTCGACCTCTTTATTGATTGGCCAACGAATTGACAAATCAAACTAGTTTTCTTGTGAGGCCCAAGATTATGTATATCGATAAGTGAGGAGGGCATTATATTAGTCAATGCGTTGCTAACAAGGAGAGTGTGATCAAAATGGTGTTAGAAATAGCACACCTAACGAAGGGTGTACTGGTGTCCCTTTTCGTATTGGGTAGATGATGGGTGATAGTGTGGGGGTAGTGGCCATGATAAGAATGTGATGCTCAATCTTGTGACATATCTTCTTCCTCTTGGGTGTAGGCAAAAACTCCATGGCTTTATGAAGTGGGGCATTAATGATAGCCTGAATAGCAGTCACCACTTCAGGGTCAGATAACAAATTTTTAAGTTGTTTATTTCTTCCCGATCAGGGAAGAGGTTGGAATTAGCGTGTACAAAAGGGTGACTAGAAGGATGTACAAAGTCATCCTTGATTGGTAGAGTGGTGGGAATTATGATGTGTGCATGTGTGGGCAAAGGATGGATCATAGGTGCCTTATCCCCATAATATGTCATGACTAGGTATATCCCATTATTGTATTTTTGGAATTTTACATTTTTCTCATTTTTTGTATTTTTGGTGATGATGTTCTCCTATGGGTGCCTCTCGTGACTCCAATACACCTAAAGGTGAAGCTCCAATGTGGTTCTTATTCTATTTAATGAGGTTCTCTATCCTCTTCTACATATGCTCCACTAACCGAGTCATGTAGTCAAGACTGGGGTCTAAGGGAGAAAAGTCCAACATTGTAGCATCGGGTGGGGTATGGTGGGTAATGTGATTGTCGTGGAAGGGATGGTAGAGGCAGGTACTAAAAACCTGGTTGCTGACACTGTGTTTGTGCATGATGCCCTGATGGAAATGGAAAATCTAAGTGTGTAGGCTGCACGTGCAACCATTCGAGAGGAGGTTCCATCTCTATAGGCAGGTTTATTAGCATATATGCACAAAAAGAAAAATCCAAGTTATAATACTCATGACAAAATGGAGATGCACCGACTAGAGCGGAATGAGAGAAATCCACGAAGTCCTGATAAAATTTGCTCCAATCTACCATCTCGATTTTCAAAAGTCCGAGATTGGAGAGATCACGATAGCCAAGTCAAGATATGAACATAAAAAGATGAAAAGGCACATAATGATTAAACACACACAAAAAAAACACAAATCAAAACTCCTCAATTCACCTACTCAACACTATGAAGACTATGAAGGTTCGACCTTTTTATCTTTCCTGTTCTAGAGTTAGGTAGAAAGATAGTTATTTACAAGCTCACATGTGTAGTCTCCTTGAGTGGTTGTGTTTGAGTTGGTGGAGCTCACTTACTAGAACATCGAACCACTTTGTCTAAGGCCGGAGCCAAGTGCTTTTAGTAATTACAAGGTTAGAGAGCTGATCCAAGTTCTTAAGGCACAAGTCTAGGGTTGGGGGCTCTATTCCTTTTGGGCACGCGCCTCACTCGACCAGGAGTGCACCTGCGATAATGAGGGGGTTACTCTCCCCAAAACAATGATGTTTGTCCTTACATTTGTTTTAGTGTCGAGTTCAATTAGTAGCTCCACTTTTATTGATTATCACTTTTTTTGTCTTTTTAAGAAAGGAATATCTAATGAATTTTTTAATTCCTTTTATTTCCTAAGTCCAAGAAACATGGATAAGGAAATCAGAAAAGCTGATGCATGTGAATCGATGAATGCGAATGCTAGTGATAGGGATACGTACCTGACTCCAACAGTCTACATGCAAGATGGTCCGCGTATAAAAATAAATCTATCATATATGTGAGCAAGAGGAAACCGTCCTAGTAGGAACTTCTACTCATGAAGCATAGATTTATTAATTTTACTAAGTCCAAATGATATGTAGGTATAAAATTCTATTAAGTGTTTGGAGCTATTCCACTTGGCTCATCCAAATAAAAACCTAAACACTAGGGCCTTCAGGCACACAAAACAAAGGGAAAAAAAGTCGAAAAACACAAAACATAGAAAATATAATAAAATAAAGGGGAAAATAAGGAGGAATAAAGATAGGAGGCTAGAAAAACTCGAAAAAATATGTGGGTCCCCAAGTGAACAAACACTCATTAAAATAGGCTCGAGAGTATCCAAGTGTTTAGAGTGTAAATTAAATAAATAAATTACACATGTCACTCTCTTGCAAATAAAAATAAAAATCAACGCTAAGAGCAAAACTATAAAGCTTCTGCTGCTCTCATTCTCCTTCCGGCTTTGATGTTCTCTCCTATCAGCTTAGGAAGAAGGAGCCGGTCTCCATGTCATTTGGGTGCTCATGCTCTTTTAAGAAAGTCGCCTTGCTCCATTGGCCATCAAACAAAGTCAACAACAAAGGATGATTAGAATAAAAACAATTATTGAAATAAAAGCAGATAATGAAATAAAAATATGCAGCTATATACAAACTATCCTACGTGTTGCTCCCTGACAACGGTGCCATTTGATTAGTCACGAGGTACAGGGTACCTGATGTCCAGTCTTGGAAGGCATGTAGTGTATGATAAGTTTGATCTGATAATCGCAGTATCGACCACTCTCACGACACTCAATACTCGAACCATGTGAACCAATAACTACTATGCCCACAATAATGATAATGCAATCAAAATAAGTGCGAATCAAAATTTATTTTATTTAACTCTACAAAACGTGTATAGTTGACAAGCATTAGACTGTCAAACTTTGGGGAGAAAATTGGTAGGTAGGTTAATATTAGTAATTATTATTAACTAATTAATGATTAGTTTTATACTTTTAGCCTTTTTCTTTTTTATATTGGTTTTTAACTATATTTATTTTTTGTAGATTTAATTGTTTAATATTTTATATTTTTAAATTTTTATTTTTATTTTTTTTATTTTGCAATTTTTAAATTTCTTTTTTATATTTTTTAAAATAAATATATATATATATATATATATATAATAATGTATTGTATATAAGGATTTTTATCCGACAGACCATGTAAACATTGCCAATTATCTCCACGATCTTTGAACAACCTAATTCCCCCCTCGACCCTGTAAACTTGCTCCGTCTAACCACATGAACCATGTCGTTAATTGAATAGTTCTTGAGTTAAATTTCTTAGGTATGATATCCGTTAATATAGCCTTAGCAAATCCAATGGTTGGATTCTTCCTCTCTCTCCCTCCTTCCTTCCTTCCCTACCCCTTCTTCCTCTTCCTTCCATGAAACCATCTGCTTATCTGATTCAAGGGCAGAAACGACAATCAAGCAGCATGGGTGAGGGGAGCGGATCTTTGGGCACACGAGGACTTCCAATGTTTGGACGTGCGTGAAGAGGGGGGTAAAGCTTTCAACAACGTGGGGGGAGGGGAGCGGAGCTTTGGGCATACAGGGGTCTTCCTAAGTCTTGAGGTACATGAAGAGGGAAAATCTTTTAGCAATGTGGGGGGTGGGAGGAGAGGATCGATCTCTCGATAGCACGCGGTGAGAAGGGCAATGATTTCGACGACACAGGGTGGAAGGGATCTAATTTTCAATGATCCTTTATGTTGGTTCAACTACAAGATCGCCTGAGGAGTCTGACGAAAGGGGTGCTCTGTCCATTAATACCCTTGCAAAAGATCGAGTACTCAAGATGCTGGAATGAAGATATGCTCAAGCTTTTTGGCTCTATTCAGATGTGTGAATGTACAATCAAGAAGATGGTTAAGACTCATTGCATTCCTGGAAGATATAGAAACAAATCTACCCATTGTGTGTATCCTCATAAGAAATCAGAGCTCGTAAAACTCCTAAACCTCACCTCAAGTCTCGTTGAGCTTCACAAGGACATGTAAGGACTCCTCTGCCATGAAGTTGGAGTAGTTATCGGAGAACACGTACTTGATCTCTAACAGGAAATCGTAGAGCAGCTCGTAGAGATCAACAATCCCAGAGAGGTGCTCAGGGGATCGATTCCTCGAGGCGACACCATTGGCGAAGTCGAGGAGCTGGTTAGCGGCGACGCGGCAGACCTCGTCGAAGATGAGGTCGGAGAGGTTGTTGGGGACCTCACGAAGATGTAGCCGCAAAGGTAGTGCTCGCTGGGAAATAGGATGCAGAAGACGACCTTGACGCCTTGTGTCCCACACTTGATCTCGCTATCTAGGTCCTTCCACTAGGCAGCATGGACCTCGTCGGTGCTCCAGCCGAGGAGCCCCATCCACATGATGCTCTCCACGATACAGGGGAGGTCAAGGTCAGTGTCGGTGTGGGGGATGCTAGTGGCGATGCAGGATAGGGCTGGGATGTTAAGATCGGTGTGGTGGAGGTCAAGGGCAGTGCGGGGAGGTCAAGGGTGGCGCGACGAGGTCAACGGTGGCTTGGGGGAACTGGGAGGTCGAGGATGGCGTGGGGGACTGGAGGACAAGGGAATGTAAGGAGGATGGTTAGGGAAAAAGAGGGATGACATTTTTGTTAATTTTCTAAATAAAGAGGGTAATATAAAATACTTTTTAATAGAATCTGATTAGCTTTAACAGCTAAATGGATGGAGGTTAGCCACATGGTCTGTGGGATAAGAGTTAGCAAGTTTATGAGTTTGAGGGGGGAATTAGGTTGTTTCAAAGTTTATGAAGGTAATTGGCGAAGTTTATCAAGTCAGCTTGGAAAAATCTCTTATATATAATATAAGTAATATAAGGGATATAAAGTTTATATATGATTTTGTATTTTAAATATATACGAATATACTCAAAATATAACAAAAAATTTTTTGTGATTTTATTTTTTTCTCTATTTTCGGCAGATTTTATAGAATTCTTACTAGTTTTTGTATTTTTAAAGTATTAAATATAGAAAGATAGTGTATAGTTTAAATATCCAAGATAGTTTTAGTTTAAATAAATATAAATAAGTCCAAAATAAATGTAAAACTATTTTTAATATATAGTATATCATATATAGAAAATTCAAAAATAGAAAGATATATTTCTGAATTTTTCAATATTTTTTACTTTTTTTTATAAGGTTTTTAGGTTTTTGTGATTTTTAAGTTTTATATTTTTTAATTTTACAGTTTTTTGTATATGTGGTAGATAATATAATAATATAGTTAATATATGTTTTTGGGAATTTTGGAGGTGTTTCTATAATTTTTATGGATTTAATATATAAATATATACTGCATAAAAAATATTTTTAAAATTTTTTTAAAAATTAGAAAAATAAATCAAAATGGAATGCGAATAATATATATTATCAAGCATACACCTAAGTTAATTTTCCTACAATTTTTGGAGCAATGAAAATATTTATATGGACAAATATACATAAAAATAAAATTTTAAACTAGGATGGTCCTATTTTCAATTTTTATTAAACACTTAATCTATTCAAAAATAGGTCCGAGAAATTCTTGGGTATAAGTGCAATATATATAGAGCCTCACGTGTCACAATACGTGAGGTTGAAGGGCATGTACGTAATATTAAGAAAGTGCATGGCCCCTTTCACAAAATAAGCTATTTAAATTACAAAGAAACTGGTATTATTAATATGAAACTTAATATACAAAAACTGGATGGGTACTGATGATATTAACCCATTTAAGTGTGGGGATGAGCGGTGGGGAGCGTGCCTCATGGTCGTCACTTAAATGATCGGGTGGCTCTGGTGGCATACCGCTTCACTTGTAATCAATGACCTAGATTAGATCCGGGCCGAACTCTCGATCCGACAGCACCTGAGGCATTATGAGAACATACAAAAACAAGCCCCAGGGGGTGTTTCGATCCGGTTATTCATCTTGATTCAAAGTCCAATCGTACAGTTGACCAGCTCCGCGCTTACCTTGATAGGTTCTGCATCTGCTGGATGGTTTCAAATGCGTCCAGGCCTCAACAATGGCAACCTGGAGGGTTCTTTCTTCTCAGCGATCGAGAGGAGTTATTCCTCTTTCGATTCCATCTCCAAGTGCTCCTTCAATACCTATTCCCTGCATAAAAAGATTCTAGGGCTCTAGGGGGACTCCCTTGACCCAATGAAGCTACTACGCATAAAGGGATGAAGGGGTAAATGAGCTTTAGGAAAGCAGTGGAGAGCAAGCTCGATCGGTCCTAATCTTTGCAGGATCAAGGGGGCAGGTGGTCGGTTCGATGGAGGAAATCGAGGGAAACAAAATGGAAGTGAATAGTTGGGTGAGAACAGGGTGATTTTACGATGATCGGGAGCTGGAGCAGAAGCTCCAGCAATCACCTAAGTTGTAATTTACACTAAGAAGACAAGAATTAAACTAAACTAAGACTATGATTAAGCTACCTAAAAATGCAAAGAAAATCAGCTCATACCTAGAGAAACCAAGGAGCAGAGGACCATGCCAGAGCTTGAAGCTTGGTAGTATTGGACCTTCCTCAGCCACTTCTTCTTCACGCTAATGCCTCCACGAGCTCCCAACTGCCACCAAGGTGCTCCAGTGATATTAGATTTAGGGTTACGAAGAGCAAAAGGGGATCAAAAAGGCAAAAGAGGGCATTGAGCCTTATTTATAGACTTGGAGGAGAGTTGGATTTGATCGGAGATGGCGTGAAGGAGAAGGTGAGTTGGTGGGATACATAGGGTATGCATGGAAGAGGGGCATGGGGTGTACAAAAAAGGAGGAGCTCGACGAAGGAGGAGGTAAGGGGATGGACTAGAAGAATGGAGAAAAGGGGGGAGGCACATGACTCTGATAATTGTTAGAGGGAGGAGAGGATAGTTGACCTGCAAGTCAACAATCCTCGGGCTCTAATTGGTCCATGAGGACCAATCAGGATAAATCAAGGATTAATTCCCTTATTAATTAGATTAAAAATAATAGATGATTTTTATTAATTAAAAGTCAAAATATGAAAAATGTTTTTTATTTTATTACTATTTTATTGGTTCTTTTATTTATTTTTACAACCTTATTTATTAGGTATTAAATTTTACAAGTATATACATAAGCATATTTACCTATATTTTAAGCATTTTATTTTTATTCTGTATGTTATTTTTTCATATGAACATATTTTATATATGGGGCTGGCGAAGCTGCACCGGGGGTGTAGCTAACTAGTTGCACCTGACCCTTTTTTTCATTAGTTTTTTGTGTTTTTGAAATGAAACCTAGGGGGATCTAAATCACCACATATCACCATGATATCATACCAATTTCAACTAAATTCGACACTTCTATCATCTCCATCAAGACTATCACATTTTAACAGTCTCAGAATTATTGAAATTGACCCTATCTAGATGGGCATGTTAGGGAATGTTTGTTTTGCATGAAATTTGAAACACTTATTCCACTCAATAAACTAAGTAAATCCCCATAGGTTTCCTTAAAAAAATCAAAAACCAATGAGAAAAATGCCCGGGTGTAGCTAGTTGGCTGCACCACCCGGTGTAGCTTCCCTATTCCCTTTACATATTTATAATATACTTAAATACATATTTACATATTTTTACTTTGTTTTTATGATTTAATATGTATACTTAAATAAATAAATGTGGTTACATTATAGGTATAGTATACCTATGTATTTTATTCTCTTATTTATTTAAATTCATTTTTAATCGCTTCATTTTCTGTTTATATTTTTAATATATTTTAAATAATATTCACAAGTATTTAAATATATAAGGAGAGTAAAATTGTAAAGAATGAAATATATGAATTAATTAAACATGTATATAATACAATGGGACCCCAAAAAGCTGGCTTTTGCATCTTAACTCTATAATTAATGAATCTCCCTCCTTAGATATGTAGTTTAATTTATAATAAAATGGAGGTGAGTCTGATGAATTTAGAGTTCATATGGAGAAGATATGGGTATGTAAAGTTCGATTAATGACTTTTTCATCTGTGTATCCCAGTTGCACAATGTATTATTTTTATGTGCAATTATTTTTATAATTTTTATATATTTTTATATACAAGTTTCATGTTGATCATTTTGTTATTTGAGGTGTATAAAATGAAGAATAAATTCATAGGAAAATGGCTATTTTGAAGAATTAAAATCAAGGTTTCTATATACAATGTAGAGACTTATCCCCCTTCTTTATTCCTTGACAACCAACTCAATATTGACCTGGTATTGTGGTTTATATTTGTTCAGCATCTTTGATATTGCATATATTTTCCTTTCTTTTCTTTATTCTTTTATTTTATCTTGAAATACATATAATTACATATATTTAGGGATTATTTGCATACAAATAATGAATGTTAATTTGTATGGGTTAGTTGTATTTACATATGTTTTGATAAAGATTTAAATGGAAAATGGAAGAATAAAGGTGGATGAATGGTTGTTCATCAACATGCAATCAACTAAGCTGTGGATCTAAGTACCGAGCAAGCAATCCTAAAGTCTAAGGGCTCAATCAACGAAGACATCAATAGAAAAGGTCGAAAAACACAAATCATGAAAAAGAAATAGAAACAAAGAGAAAAATAGGGAGAATAAAATAGAGAATGCGGTGAAAATACGAGAAAATCATGTGGGCCCCCAAGTAAACAAACACTTGGTAAAATAGGCCCGTAAAATCTGAGTGTCCAAGAGAGTCTGTCCCTGTATTATTACAACAATAACATGTCTCTCTCTCACCAAATAAAAATAAAAGATAAGCCAATTCTATTTTGCTCTCCCTCTCTCTCTTTTGGTCTTCTTTCTACACTCTGTTATCATCCTACTAAGAATGAGCTAGCCTCCGCCTTGTAAGGTCGCACATGTCCTCCTAAGAAGTCATCCATAGTTGGTCAGCCCTCATAAAAAAGTTAACATAAAAATGGGCCAGAATAGAAAAACAAGTATTGAAATAAAATAAATAAATATAGAAAATGATATAGCTAATATGCACACACTATCCTACGCGTTGCTCCCCTATAATGACGCCATTCGAAAAGCACAATGATCGGGGTACTAAGGTTCGATCTGGGAGGGCCTACGGTGTTTGACATTTCAGATTCTACAATCGTTGAATCAGCTGCCCTCATAGCGCACGATACCCGAACCATGTAACAATTTAATAATTATCCCACGAGAATGATAATGCAATGAAAATAAGTGCGAGTCAAAATTTATTATTTAACTATATAAAAGATGTATAGAAGTATGTAGAGTGTCTAACAACAAAGATAAAACTATGGATATCTTTAAATTAATAATTATCGCTAATCAGTAATCATTATTTTTTGTAATTTTATCTTTTTCTTTTTTTGGTGCGTTTTTAATTATATTCGTTTTTTATGGATTTTAAATTTTTTTTAAAAAAAATTTAGTTTTATAATTTCTTTTTATTTTTATAAAAATTTTAATTATATTTTTTTAAATAAGATATATAATTATATATAATAATATTATTATTATAAATAATATAAGTAATATATAAGATATATAGTATATGTAGTTTTTTTATATTTTTAGCTATAGTAAAATGCAATCAAAATACAAAAAAAATAATTTGTGTTTTTTATACTTTTCTCTATTTGTGATAATTTTATAGAATTTTTTGCAAGTTTTTAGATATTTTATAGTATTAAATATAGAAAAATAGTGTTCAGATTAATTATGTGAGATAGTTCTAGGTTCAATAAATATAAATCAGTCCAAAATTAACTTAAAAGTTTTATAGTATATAGTCTATAATATGTAAAAAAACATAAATAGAAAGATATATTTTTGTATTTTCAATAATTTTTACTAATTTTGATGAGATTTTTAAGGTTTTGTGATTTTTAGGTTTTATTTTTTGTAGTTTTTAGTGATTTTTGGATATATGTTAGATAATATAATAATATATATAATATATTTGTTTGGTGATTTTTGGATACATGTTAGATAATATAATAATATAAGTAATATATTTTTTGGTAAATTTTGCAGGTAATTTTATATTTTTATGGGTTTTAATAATTAGATTGGAAATAAAAAACTTTTTAGATTTTTAATAAATAAGAATAAATGTGAAAATGCCTAGTAAAAATTAAGCGTGGTTAAGCAACATGTCAAGCACTTGGCATAGTTTTATTACTAATTTTAGAATAAGAAAATATTTAAAAAGACAAATATACACAAAAATCATTTTGTTAAAGTGGTAGGGACATGCTTGCAAATTTAAATAAATATGAGAACATTCAGTAACATGTTCAACAACTGTGGGTTCTCCTATGAAATTTAACCCATTAAATTCGCATTTAATATTCAACATGTAGAGACCGAAATGCAAATTTAAAAAATATTTCCTTCAATTGATAACCGGTCCCAAATAATATGGGATACAAAATGCAATTAAACCCAAAAAATCATCTCATGGGAGCTCATATGAGGCAATGCAATTTGGAATAAAAAGAAAATAGATTACTATTTAGGGTTCATTATGCAAAATATCTAGCAAAGTTTAAGCTACAAATGAAAGATTAAAAACTAATTATAAATACAAAAATACGGGAGGAAAGATTCACAAAATACCCACCCGCACACTCATAGACAGTCAAGATTACTTCACTTAAACACAATCCACGCTTAGCGTGTAACGATTCTCTTTGATCGGAGGGTTGAGGTTAAATCTGGCATCTGCTCATCATCCAATATTGTACGATTGATATGCAAGAACATGTGAAGAACACAAGCCTAGTTCTCTTTCTATCTACAAAATCTCGTGGCTTAGGCGATCATCAAGGCTGTTGAGATGCTCATTAGCATCCCAGGGTTGATCCGCAGCTTCTGTGATGCTCCAATGGATCCAAACCCCAACGATGGGGGTTCGCAGCTCTAGGAAGAAAGGGGGATCCTAAAGTGAATGTTCTGGGCATGATTCGCCTCGGTTGAGGCGAAAAGCTCCGAGGACCTGTAGGGTTATCTCAAGGACAAGAAAGTAAAAGATCATGGGTAGTTATACAGTGGAAATGGTGAAGGATGTAGAGTGGTAGTGCGTCTTCGACGACATGGTGGATGGGTTGACCCTATATCTAGATCTGGGTGTGACCAGGGCGAATGAAAGTGACGCGAAGGTGGAGAAATGGAAGGGGAAGGTATGGAGGTGTTTAGATGGCTAAAATAATGGGTAAATAAGCAAGATAGTAGCCTGAGCTCTTAAGCTCCAACAAACATTAATATAAGGATCTAAGCTACGAATGATAGAAAAAGCTTGAATACGTATCATAATTAAAATGCATGGATGAAAATCTACCTAGAAACGATGAAAGACAACTCGTACCTGACTAAGAAGCCAAAGAAAAGAACCATCAAGAGTCAAGCTTTGACGATGGTGGATCACCATCCTCATCCCTTCTCCACGTTGTGGATATAGGAGAAAAAACATCCTGTCACAAAGGGCCAGCTCCAGCTATGGAATCCAAGGGGTCAATGGTGGAACATGAGGGATCAAAATTGAATCGAACGGGGAAGGTTTCATTTTATATTTGACAAGGATAGGGTAGTTGGATTAGGCTTTTTGATCTGATCGATGCATGACTGACCTCGCAAAAGGTAGGGGTGATGGATGGGAGTGCTGAGATGTTTTTTCATGAAGAAAGTGAATTGAATCGAGCAGTGTGCATGGCATGAAAATTGGAGGAAACATGCTGCTCGAGAGGCCTAACAAGAGGGTGGTGGAGGTAGGATAGTTGACCGGAGGTAAACTATCCTTGAGCCCTGATTGGTCCATGTGGAACAATCAAGAAAAAATATATACAAAAGACTTTATTAATTCAATAATAAATAGTACATGATTTTATTATGTAAAAGACAAAAAATAAAAATTTTCCTTATTTTATGTACTATTTTATGGGTATTTTTTATCTGTTTTTATGACTTGATTATTAGATGTCAATTTTTAAAAGTGTATAAATAGGTATATTTACCTATATTCTGGGTATTTACTTTTTTATTTCAAATGCTATAATTATATTTACATATTTTATCTATTTATAATATAATTACATACATATTTACATATTTTTATTTTATTTTCTAATTTTCTTTATTTACTTAAATAATTATATGTATGTATATTATAGGTATAATATACCTATATGTTTTATTCTCTTATTTATTTAATTGCATTTTCAATGGTTTATTTTGTATTCATATTTTCAAGGTATTTTTAATGATATATATAGTTATTCAAAAATATAATGAGAGTAAAAATATAGAGAATTAATTATATGAATAAAATATATAGTGTGTAGTACAATGGGGCCCCAGAAAGTCGGCTTGTATCTTAACTCCATTTTTTATGAAACCACCTTCATTATATAGACAATTTAGTTTTGAATATAGTGGAGTGAGTTTGGTGAATTTTTAGCTTGTATGGAGAAGATATTTGTATGTGAAGTTCAGTTTACGGCTTCTTCATCTGTATGTCCCAGTTGCACAATGCATTATTTTTGTGTAATTATTTTTATAATTTTCTATGTACTTTTATGTTCAAGTTTAATGTTAATCATTTTATTTTTTAAGGTGTATAAAAAGCAAAATTAAATAAGTAAAAATAGCTTATTTTGAAGAGTATAAATTAGGGTTTCTATATTCAATGTAGGCCCTTATCTTCCCATACTTTATTCCTTGTCGACCCAGTGAATATTGACTAGGTCTTGGGGTTTAGATTCATTCAATATCTTTGATACTTCATTTATTTTTCTTATCTTTTCTTTATTCTTTTATTATGGATTTAAATACAAGTATTGATGTATTATTTACATGTAAATCATGAATGTTAATTTGCACAATTTAGCATTATTTACTTGTATTTTGATAAGAATTTAAATGCAAAATAGAAGAATAAAGGTAGATGAATGACTATTCATTAGCAACCGCCCTGTTTTCTCTAATTTTTCACGCCTTCCCCTTGCGTCTTTAGCCCTCGAGCCCTTCACCATTCCTCTTCCCATATCACCCTCCATCGCGCTACCTACCTAGCTTCCACCAGCTCCCTCTCCTTCTCAAGCAACCACCTTCACATGATCACCCTCCTGTAATGCTATATAACCAAACCTCCAGCTTCCAATCTAAGTTTAATCGATCTTCATCCACTTGTAACCCCTTAGGATCAAAGATTGAGTTGTTCCCTTGTGATAAGAGGTGAGCCTCGACGATCTGAGGTGAGGAGAAGGGAGGTGGAGGCGATTCAACCCCTCGTCAGAGACCCTCCGACGACCCTTTTCTCCTGACCATTCTAGCAAGTGAGCTGTGTCTTTTATCTGTCTTTTATCTTCGCTTTTCATTTTGTAGATTACCCTCACATTTTATTTTGTTTAATTTTAGTCAAAAACAACAGAAATCCTAAAAATATAAGTACGTCGGAGCTCTAGGATTCGACCTCTGTTCATCGCTCATCAACCACTGTGATGCCTCACTGACCACCCCATTTCATTCCTCTCCATTTCTACATCCTCCAGACCACCTCCAATCCCCGTGATCTTGCCCAAATTAGGTGATCCGGTCTCCACCCCCACATTATCGGAGACCTTCACCACAATTTGCCCTTGATCGATTTCATGTAATAACGGGTCGATGTAGTTTGCCCTCGAGCCTTGGATCTTTTTGTGCAAAAATCAAATCCATCGAGCCCCATATAAGGGGACTTCAAACCCAGAGACACATGCCTGGGTGCCCAAGAAAAATCGAGATCCAGATCACTTGTTAGTGAGATCTGGAACCCATTAAACCATTCAGCTACTACGGAGGAGTCCAAGGATCTTTTTGGGCCCAGCATAGGGCTCTTTAGCGGCCGGAGGACGGAGACCCAACCAAAGGAAGCTCATCTAGGAGGAGCTTCCTCCCTATTCTTCAAGCCACACTCCCAACCGCTCGATGAAGAACTCAACGCAAAAGATCCCAACAACCGTTGGATTGAGCGAGTCAGGAGCCATCGGTTCAAGCCTTGGGTCTAATATGGACCATTGATCATCGAAGGGGTATTGAGCGCTTTGAGCCGTCCATAGTGTAAGTGAAGCATTCATAATCGTGAGACGAGCGTGCCTATTGTGGTAAATTGCATCTGACCCCTTGCACCTTTTTACATTATTATTTGATATTATAAAATTCATTTTACGTGTAATATTTTGAGTTTAAACTGCAACTGGACCCTCAACTTTGTATATTTGTACTTTTGTCCAGTCCAGCTCACCTCATGTGTAGTCTCACGTGAGGTGCTGGGTATTTTGCAAGATTTGTCATAAAATTTAGGGGTTGTTCATAAATGATGTTTAAGTTTATTGTAATTGCAATTAGGTCCCTATAAACTATCACCTTTTATTTCTCATATTTTGTTCATTATAAATATTTTTATTACTCTAAAAATTGCAAGAAAATTATGTTGAATGTATGGACTTATGCTTGAGCTTACATAATTTTATTTTAGCATTTTGAAGCATTTTTCTAATTATTAAAAATTTGAAAACATATATTTTCTTCCGATCTAAATATAAAAAGCCATAAAAATATAAAACTCCTCCAAAAATTATAAAAAGTCGTATTAGCTACACTATAATATAACCTACCACATAACAAAAAATCACTAAAAAATACAAAATAAAAAGTTTAAAAATCACAAAACAATTAAAGTTATAAAAATTAAAAAAAATCTTGAAAAATAAAAATATATTTTTTGTTCATGATTTTCCTTATTATACCTAGTTATACTAAAAATAGTTTTGAACAAATTTTTATTTTATTTCTATTTGTTAAACCCAAAAAGTATCAAGTATTTAAGTTGTATATTGTTTTGAATATTTTATAACTTTAAAAAATACATAAACATCATTAAAAAAATATAAAAATTTACCTCAAGTAGAGCAAAATTAAAAATCACAAAAAAAAACTTTTATTTCTTATATTTTGAGTATATTTTGACTTAAATAAAAATATAAATAGCTATATTATACATATTATTTTATTTTACTTATAATATCTATAATATCTATATTATTGTATAATTATGTATCTTATTTTAAAAATAAAAAAGATATTAAAAATTTGCAAAATGAAAATAATTTAATCATCAAAATTTGGAATTAACCCTTATTAATTATTGTATCAATTTTTTAGAGAAACACATTACAAACAACAACCTGGAATGATTGCTTCATGTCATGAAAACCCTAATTTATAATGCAATAGTTGTATGACAACTATTACATGCAAAACCAAACTTGTTTGCTTGATATGACTAGAAATTTAGGATCTTTAAATTTTTAAAGAGGCCTAAATAACTGATGGTATATTACATATAGTATTGAGCCGATCATCAAAGAAATGATCGATAAAATCTCAAGTACATTGATTTGATTTGTATAAGTTTTGAATCAGGATAGTAAATGTGTTTAGACCGATTATGCTGGCTTGGTTACATGATTAGTGCTTGCATGTCATGGAAATGCTCTCTGCCAACATATATACGAGAATATGGCTGGATCCATTTTCGATGATTATGAGTAAGTTAAGTTGTACTTGAATTACTAAAATCAGAATAATACGTACTGTGAGAGTTAATAATTTATGGCAATATCAAGCAAACGAAGTTTTTTTTGGTAGTAGTGGATTATTTATTTAATATGATTTAATTAATTTATCCATTTAAAATAAACAATCTATTATTAATAGGACTATAATTCCCTTGGAAGAATTAATCATAAGAATATGATTCCAAATGATTAAGTAAAATTTGAACTGGATATGGAGGATCATAAGATGACATCCATGGTCTTCGGTCAAGGCTGAGAGTACAGTCAGCATGGATTGTATTGCAGAGATGCCTATGCCAAGTCATAGCTCCAATATACAAGCACGCATGGATCATTCGCTCTTCTTCACAAAAGCGACAAGCCATATACGTAGTGACCCCAATAGTGATCCTCATATAATTGAGACGGTATTTGATTGTGCATAGCGAGTTCTATTCTTGTTCACAGTTGATTCAATTAACAACGGGTCAACATCATTTTAGGGGTGGAGGGCTCGGATGTTAAAGATCGAATTGGGAATGCAAGTTGGACTTGTAAGGTAGAAAGAGTTCATGCTTCCTTCACCAGAGTTGTATGTTCTCATATAATTAGGGTGCAACAAATGTGGAAGGGAGATCTCAGATCTTACTAGAGATATAGTTGTAAGTATATCTCTTGCTTTGAAAGTTGGATAAAGGAATCTACTTTGAAAGTATTAAAAAACTAGACAAATATGATTTAATATTTCCAAAATCAAAGAGGCTTATATAAATAAATATATGCTAATAAGTGCATGTTTTAATATCAGATGCTAATGGTTGAGATTAAGGGCTCATCTCATCTCTAATGGGCACGAGACCCATTGGATAAGCCGTCTATATTTATATTTATATTTATTGTGCTTAGTAAATGATTGAGCTAAACGTATTTCTATCTAACTAATTTCATGTATCCCCTCGGCCTTCGACAACCACTATGGTCATTTGTCTCAACAACTCCATAAGAATCATAATAGGACAATCTTCATGTTGGCTTCAGCCCTTCGACGACTTATGATTATATTTTTAGTTGATTGGCTAAATATTTTTACCATTATATTTATGCATATATTATAAGATCTTTTTAAATCAATTTATACTTGATTATAATTTAACTCAAATTCATAATTTATCTATATTCTATAATATTCGTATTCGATCTTAAGCCAGCCAGTATTTCTACTTACTCTTTATTCGATCCATATTCAATTTGATAGATATTCTATCCAGAATTCCTAACCCGACTATATTAAGATACGATTTCCTAAATCCATATCGGAATCATGTTTGTATATGTATTCCTATTCGATAGGGATCGAACATGGATATGGAAATACACATATCTGATCTGCATCCGGTTCAACCCAAATTGTAGGATTTGCATGTTAATCTCTTGAATATCCAACATGTGGTGTGTGAAGGATATGGGAAGATCCTTAAGCACATCATGGAAGCGTGAGGATTGCATTGTATGTGATCGGAAGTGACTAGTCATACTATTTGCTCAAGGCAGCAGAATTTAAAAAAAAAATAATTCGACGAAACCACATGATCCAAGAACACTTCTCGGATCGCTTTATCTAAACCACAAACAAGTATAGGTTTAGCTCTTGAAGCGTGGTTGCGATCGAGTCTCTAGATGAAGAGACCTCCTGTCTCAAGTCCGATCCAACGAGGAGACGCTTGCAAGCGTGTTGATGAGATGTGTGCTCCTCGTAGTCCATGTTGATGATCCATGCGGAGAATCTTTTGATCTCGTCACACGAGATATGACATCTTCTTCACGAGCGAGGCACTCTGAAGGAGACGGAGATCCATGAGCAAACGATCTGGCAGCATAACGACGATGCTGCTGCGATGGCGATTCTCTCTAGAGCTCCATGGTGGACGGCCACAATGAGAGAGAGGGAGAGAGACTTGGCATGTAGAGAGAGAGGAAGAGAGATCAATAATTTGATGTGTAAAGAAGAGATATGGTTGCCTCTTCTTATATAGTATTTTGGGATCCATGGATATCAATCCATGGACAACACAAAATCAATGGATGAGATTGATTTGTGTTTCCTTCAATGGCCATGATTTTGTTGTAAAAACACAACAACAATTAATTAAATTAAATTAAATATATTGAACAATCAATATAAATTTAAATCAATTAACCTTGGAAATAATTGGGAAGAAAAATAGCCTCATCCCTAAAAGGGGGGACAACCACCCATTCCTTTTATGACTTGGTGGCCATCCACCACCTTTGAATGGATGGAGGCAATCTTTTTCCAATTCATGAGATTACATTATCTCATGAAAATATCTAATATTATGTTCACAAAAATAATTCTCAATTATCTTGTGAACATTGCAATCATACCATTGAAAATTTGTGAATCATATTCAAAATCCAAAATAAAATGTAAATTATATTTTCAATTAATTATCCAATGTGAATCCAATTCACATTAATAATTAATCAATAAATATAAATTACAATACTGTATTAGCTACACTATTGTAAAAATTATAAAAAGTTGTATTAGCTACACTATAATATAGTCTACCACATAACAAAAAAATCACTAAAAAGTACAAAATACAAAATTTAAAAATCACAAATCAATAAAAGTTATAAAAAATTAAAAAAAATCTTGAAAAATAAAAAAAATATTTTTATTCATGATTTTCTTTATTATATGTAGTTACACTCAAAATTGTTTGAACAAATTTTTATTTTATTTCTATTTGTTAAACCTAAAAAGTATTAAGTATTTAAGTGTACATTGTTTTGAATATTTATAACTTTAAAAATACCTAAACAACACTAAAAATTTTATAAAAATTTACCTCAAGCAGAGCAAAATATAAAAATCACAAAAAAAAATTATTTCTTATATTTTGAATATATTTTGACTTAAATAAAAATATAAATAGATATAGTATACATATTATTTTATATTACTTATAATACTTATAATATCTATAATATCTATATTATTGTATAATTATGTATCTTATTTTAAAAATAAAAAAATATTAAAATTTTGAAAAATTAAAATAAGTTAATCATCAAAATTTGGAAGTAACCCTTATTAATTATTGTATCATTTTTTTAAAGAAACACATTACAAAAAACAACCTTGAATGATTGCTTCATGACATGAAAACCCTAATTTATACTGCAATAGTTGTATGACAACTTTTACATGCAAAACCAAACTTGTGTTGCTTGATATGAAGAGAAATTTAGGATCTTTAAATTTTTTAAAGATGCCTAAGTAACATATGGTATATTAACTATAGTATCATACTGATCATCAAAGAAATGATCGATAAACCCGCAAGTACATTGATTTGATTTGTATTAGTTTTGAATCAGGATAGAAAAGGTGTTTAGACCGGTTATGCTAGCTTGGTTACCTAATTAGCACCTTGCATGTCAAGGAAATGCTCTCTACCAACATATATTCGAGCATCTAGCTGGATCCATTTTCGATGAGGGGTAGTATGAGTAAGTCAAGTTGAACTTTAATTACTAAAATCAGAATAATACGTACTGTGAGAGCTAATAATTTATGGTAATATCAAGCGAACGAAGTTTTTTGTTGGTTGTAGTGGATTATTAATTTAATGCGATTAAATTAATTTATCCAATTAAAATAAACAATCTATTATTAATAGGACTATAATTCCCTAAGAAGAATTAATCATAAGAATATGATTCGAAATGAATAAGTAAAATTTGAACGAGATATGGAGGATCATAAGATGACATCAATGGTCTTCCGTCAAGACTGAGAATGCCGTCACCATGGATTGTATTGCGGAGATGCCTATGCCAAGTCATAGCTCCAATATACAAGCACACATGGATCATACTCTCTTCTTCTCGAAAAAGACAAGCCATATACGTAGTGACCCCAATACTGCTCCTCATATAATTGAGACGGTATTTGATTGCGCATAGCGAGTTCTATTCTTATTGACGGTTGACTCAATTAACAATGGATCAACATCACTTTAGGGGTGGAGGCCTCGGGTGTTAAAGACCGAATTGGGAATGCAAGTTGGACTTGCAAGGTGGAAAGAGTTCCTGCTTCCTTCACCAGAGTTGTATGTTCTCATATAATTAGGGTGCGACAAAGGTGGAAGGGAGATCCCAAATCTTACTAGAGATATATTTGTAAGTATATCTCTTGCTTCGAAAGGTGGATAAGGGAATCGACTTTGAAAGTATTAAAAAACTAGACAACTATGCTTTAATATTCCCAAAATCAAAGAAGCTTGTATAAATAAATATATGCTAATAAGTTCATATTTTTATATCATATGCTAATGGCTGAGATTAAGGGCTCATCTCATCTCTAATGGGCACAAGACCTCTATATTTATATTTATATTTATATTTATATTTATATTTATATTTATATTTATATTTATATTTATATTTATATTTATATTTATATTTATATTTATATTTATATTATATTTATATTATATTTATATTTATATTTATATTTATATTTATATTTATATTTATATTTATATTTATATTTATATTTATATTTATATTTATATTTATATTTATATTTATATTTATTGTGTTTAGTAGATGATTGAGCTAAACGTATTTCTATCTAACTAATTTCATGTATCCCCTCGGCCTTCGACAACCACTATGATCATTTGTCTCAACAACTCCATAAGAATCATAATAGGACAAGCCTCATGTTGGCTTCAGACCTTCGACAACTTATGATTATAATTTTAGTTGTTTGGCTAAATATTTTTACCATTATATTTATGCATATATTATATGATCTTTTTAAATCAATTTATACTTGATAATAATTTAACTTAAATTCGTAATTAATCTCTATTCTATAATATTTGTATTCGATCATAAGTCAGCCAGTATTTTTACTCACTCTTTATTCGATCCATATTCAATTTGATAGATATCGATCCAGAATTCATGCCCTGGCTATATTAAGATACATTTTCCTAAATCCATATAGGAATCATATTTGTATATGTATTCCTATTCGATAGGGATCGAACATGGATATGGAAATATCCATATCTGATCCACATCCGATTCATCCCCAATTGTAGGACTTGCATGTTAATCTCTTGAATATCCAACATGTGGTGAGTGAAGGATATGGGAAGATCCTTAAGTGCATCACAGAAGCATGAGGATCGCATCATATGCGATTGGGAGCGACTAGTCCTACTATTTGCTCAAGGCAGCGGAATTTAAAATATTTTAATTTGACGGAACCACATGATCCAGGAACACTTCTCGTATCACTCCGTCTAAACCACAAACAAGTATAGGTTTACCTCTTGAAGCGTGGTTGCGATCGAGTCTTTAAACGAAGAGACCTCCTGTCTCAAGTCCAATCTAACGGAGGAGATGCTTGCAAGCGTGTTGATGAGATGCGTGTTCCTCGCAGTCCATGTTGATGATCCATGCAGTGAATCTCCTGATCTCATCACATGAGATCTGACATCTTCTTCACAAGCAAGGCGCTCCGAAGGAGATGGAGATCCATGAGCAAACGATCCGGCAGCATAACGACGATGCTGCGGCGATGGCGATTCTCTCTAGGGCTCCATGGTGGATGGCCACAATGAGAGAGATGTGGAGAGACTTGGCATGTAGAGAGAGAGAGGGAGAGAGCAATAATTTGATGTGTAAAGAAGAGATAGGGTTTCCTCTTCCTATATAGTATTTTGGGATCCATGGATCTCAATCCATGGACAACACAAAACCAATGGATGAGATTGATTTGTGTTTATTTCAATGGACATGATTTTATTGTAAAAACACAACAACATATCATTTAATTTAATTTAATATAATGAATAATCAATATAAATTAATTTCAAATTAAATCAATTAACCTTGGAGATAATTGGGAAGAAAATTAACCTCATCCCTAAAAGGGTGGGATAGCCACCCATTCCTTTTAGGACTTGGTGGTCGTCCACCACCTTCGAATGGATGGAGGCAATCTTTTTCCAATTCATGAGATTACATTATCTCGTGAAAATCTCCAATATTATCTTCACAAAAATAATTCCCAATTATCTTGTGAACATTGCAATCATGCAATTGAAAATTTGTGAATCACATTAACAACCCAAAATAAAATGTAAATTATATTTTCAATTAATTATCCAATGTGAATCCAGTTCACATCAATAATTAATCAACAAATATAAATTACAATAGGCTCTCTCTTATATATTATAAATCACATTTATAATATATTTGTGATTAATATGGATAGTGCTATCCACATTATTCATATCCATGATAATTAAATCACATTTAATCATCTTGGTTCTATATTCTCATGTTCCCAAATAATATGAATCACATTCACATGTTCACATATTTGATAATTAAATCACATTTAATTATCTTAGATAACTCTCCTTATAATATGAATCAAATTCATATTAATCGTGATAATTAAATAACATTTAATTATCAATTTTCTCACTGCTCGGATACATATATCAATAATGAAATTATCCTGAACTCTTTCAAGGATAATGTGCTTTCTCCGCGGATACTTGGAGACAATGATCGGGCGATTGTATTGTTCCACGTATGGTGACTTGGATATTGAGATCAAATCTCAAATCCAGATCTTACTAACCTCTCACAGATGCTTGATTAAATCAATACCGTAAATCTAACCTTCTTATTGCATCTGAATCACATTCAGATCAATGTCCAACATTTGGACCAAGATCCGATCACTTCTCTACTGAGAGAGTCACTAAAATACATACATGTATCACCACTCTTTCGGAATGGAAGCATCATAGTTATACAATCATTTATGATCATATCACCCTCATGTATTCCTAATAGTTATACATCCTAGATACTGGAAGACCTAGAGTAAACCCGAAGTATTAGATCAATTTTACATTGTCTACTTCGGGGTTTTATCATATGTTTCTCACACGATCACTAGGAGCCGGTATCGATCATATACTTTCCAACAACATATATCATACTTAGGTATTTATCATATACTTTCCAAAAGTATATATCAAACCTACAAATTCAGTCAAGCTTCTAAAGCAAGACGACCATGCACGGAATTTGATTCTTCCTAATATCTCATGAGTGAGCTCATGTCTTCCGATTCAGCAATGAACATGTATGATCCCTTTGATAGATTGTATTACTCATATGCCCTTGCATGCACACCATTGAGTAGGCGTATAGACCTTGGTTAGGTCATCAACCTATTGTTCTACCAAATGTACATACTCAGACATATAGTAACACATCTGTCTCTGGTCAGAGGATGTGTGTCTATATCGTGACATCATACGACATCAGACTTTGGTTATCTCGATCTCATTAAGTCAACTCTTTGACCTAACTTATCTAACACATCCGAATCTCTATTCCTATGCAGAGGACATGCATCAAGAGGTCGGTTAGATATCAATCATTAGAGAAAGGATTGCCATCTCCTTCTTAGGCTGAAGATCATATCTTAATAATCATTTGATGGTGCTTGATGAGTCCTCGATCTAATTCTTTTGATTCATCCAAGCACCAGCCTGTATGATTCAATAATTGTATGATCATTAAGATGACCATGGTACATAATCCTAATCGTACTAAAGAACCTATTATGCAAATTAGTTATTCTTCATTTCAGATCAGGGAATGATATTTCCAATAACATTTATTGCATAATGGCTCGCCATGGGCTCGCATGTCCAACAATCTCCCACTAGACCAAAGAGCCATTAATGGGCTAATATTTGAACCCACACTCATGTGACAATCATAGTCTATTTAGAAAAATAGCTAGGTAAGCTTATCGGTCACTATGTTCCCAAGAGACTATGCCAAGTCCTTCTATGTCACTTGCATATCCCCTAGTAACAGTGCTCGCATCCAATGCGAATGTTGCATCTTATGCAATCAATACTTAATATTGTCAGTTATAGTATCCTTGACACTACAACTCAAAAATTATTATAACAAGTATGTGTTTTCCATTATCCTTATCAAAATACCCTTATTCCAGGAGATCTCTATCTCCTAAAGTTTTCGCAGTAAAAATCTTTTAGATTACTATCTATAAAGTCTTAAGCTCTTGAAGATAAGACTTTGAGACCATTATCTCAAAAAACCTTGTCCTCTTTGAAGATATTGTTATTACAACAATAAAGTGTTTTATCTCCACAGTAAGATTAGTAACAATTTACTACTCCCACTGCATGAAATACATCTAGCTTTTGTACATATCTAGTATACACTGAGCTTCCCAAAGCTGATGCACTAGGGCATATAGTTTTGGTATTCACATCCTCGGCTCTTTGATGTGCTATCGCTTTAGATAGGTCAATACTGTATCTTAAGGAAAAGAAGACTTTCTTGGAATTTTCCAGAAAATGAAAATATCCAAGGTGTACCACTAATGTGACGGTCCCAATACCCTATTCTCTTTACTTTAGAACAACTTTAGAACTAATATATAAGAGGTATCCTTGAGATCATATCCCAAGGTATGGAATTGTCAGTCTATAAAACACTTATTATTATCCTTATCATTCCAGATGCTTAGGAAATCATCTACATTTAGCATGATGAACACAATGGCACACCCACTAAGCTTCACACGGTTCATCAAGATTCTATTTGAAATCATAAAATTTATAATTTCATCAAATCCAATGTTCTAACTGCAAGGAGCTTATTCGAGTCCATAGATGGAGTTCTTCATCTTGCACACCTTTCTTTCCTCAACTATGAAGCCCTAGGTCTACTTCATATGAATAACCTCAAAGAGTTATTCATAGAGGAATGTAAGCTTGACTCACGTCTTGAAGATGTCATAGTCAAGTTGTGTAGCTATAGTTAGCAATATTCTGATGGGTTTAAGCATGGCCACTGAAGAGCAAGTCTCATCGCAAGCGATGTCTTCTCTTCGGTGTGTAGCTCGTGGCTACGAGTCATGCTTTGAAGGTCTCTTCCTTCTCATCAGGTTCCCTCTTTCTCTTGAAGATCCATTTACACCTAATGGGTCCTACCCTTATAGGTGGATCCTCGAGGGCCCATATATAATACTTGTATTTGAAATATACTTTAGACTTTTTTGCTAACATCCATCTTTCCATGTCATTATCTTCAGAAGCTTCATCACATGAAGCATGATCATTGTCATATTTCTTTGACACATGGAATCCATCCTCAAACTCATTTGAAGATGTATGAGTGTTTCATCTTTAATTGCCCTTTCAGTTTCTGATCTCAGGAGCCTCATTATCTTCTCAAGATTCAATAAGTTCCTTCATTTTCATCTTGATACTCAAGAGAGTCATACTCTAAGAATCATATCCTTAGAGTTGAAATATTTTAAGAATCTCAAGTTCATAAAGTAGGTATCCAATACCATCCTTTATTTTCCTAATGAAGTAGCACTCTCTTGTGCTAGATTCCATCTTAATTTCTTCCATGACAAAGTTATGGACCAAGCAACCCTAAATCCTCAAGTGTCCAACACTAGGCTAGGTTCCAAACCATTAAGGATATATATATATATATATATATATGTAGTCTCTACTACATGTATACCAGGAAACTAAGAGGTAATTATGCTAAGATTCATCATTGCTCAAATCATGTCACACATGATCAATTGTATATCCCTGCAACTCTATTGAGTTTAGGTGTATCAGGAGGAGTGAGATAGGAAAGATATTCATTTCTCCATAAGGCATTCTTTGAATTCATCTAATAGGTACTTGCTACCCAGGTTAGATTAAATTCATTTTCATCTTCCTTCAATCTTTGGTTTTAAACCAAATTGTGAAATCTTTTAACATTTTAAAGGTTTCTAAGGTGAAGGGAAGAAATCTCATATAAAAAATAATCATCGAATGATATCACAAATCATTAATGTTTAAAATGATATAGATGGTCCACATACATCAATATGTATGAGATACTGAATATCTTGACATCTTACACCATTCTCATAGAAGGGTGTATTGGACATTTTACTTTGTATACAATATTTACAAGTATGTAAGATTTGAAATTTCAGACAATCTAAAGTTTCATATCTTACTAGTTTAGTGATCTCATCAATAGACAAATGTCAAAGGCTTGATGCCAGATCATTATAAAAATAATCTTCATCTACCTATTGATTTTAAAAGTTTAATTTTCAGTATTAGAAATGTTAATGAACCATTTATTAATTTTCTAATTTAGTAGAACCCTCCAGATGTCATATTACTATCTGAAATATATCCATCATAACTCTTTAGGATAGGTTTATTCCAGAATTCATGTTTCTTTCCAATATTTAGAAATAAATAAGGAGTGTATTCTAATATCTAGGTCATAGAGACATTCTCTAAGACTAAGGGCTCTCCCACTGAAAATATGAAGTCTATCTATATTTATGAATCTCGTATTCATCATATTAAAATCTGCATATTAAACTCATAGCTTAGATAAATCAATAAAATTCACTGACAATTCGAACATTTTATCTTGTACATAAACTGTGTAATTAACACTATATTTATTGTATTTAATTACTATTATTTTCTTTGTTTTTAATTCTCATTAAAAACCCATAAAATTAGGTTAATTAATTGTTTATAATTTCCCTAACCTTTAAAAGAGATAAAAAGTAAAAAAAAACATCCCAAAAGCCCCAAATTGGTGTTTTTACCCCTTTAAAAATACCCCCAAAAATACTTTTTGTACAAATGACCTCTTTTGACTTTTTTCCAACATAAAACTTGTATATCTCATCAAGATCTACAACTTTCATGTTTTGACTTTTTTCTAATTTTTCATCTTACTATTTCTTTTTAATTTTTCTTTGTTTTTAACATTTTTTTATTTTTCTGGTGCGGCCACGTGGCGCTCTCTGGAGCCGCCACACGAACACCCCCTCCTTGCACCACCCATCACTCTCCTGACCATTGGACTCCATTCTCCCACCTTCGTCACAGTCGTGCATCGCTCACTCCATCTCCACCATCTGATTTGATCTCAGATCAAATCCCTACTGCCCCCATCCGCCTTAATCCTAGCCACCCAATCCACTTCCTATCCTATGGCCGTCCGTGCTCCATGTCGCCCCTTTCCCACCACCCTTGGATCGAACCCATCTCTCCATTGTGGCCACTCTTTAGCACCTATCCCTCAGCCGTAGGATCAGGCCTTATGATCTGATCCTAGCCCTTCGCCCAACCCCCCTTCAAGGACGGTTGTATCGTAAGATCCAACGGTCAAACTATCATCTCCTACCTTAGGCGCCCAATCTCTAGGCGTTACGCCTCACCAATGCTCCTCCCCCTTCCTATTTTGGAAGGCACCTCCGACCACCCTTCCTCGTCCTAACGGCCACTCCACATCACCCATTCCTCCGACATCCACGCATAACCCCCTTCGTCCCTCGTCATTACTTCCCCACCATCATTGCACCCATTCAAAAGCTCACGTAACCTCCGAGCTCCGCCACTATAAAGCCTCTCCCTTCGCCTCCTCGCCAATTCGTCCACCATTCCAAGGTCGAAGACCTTGCCCCTCTCCGCCTCGCTGTGGCAGACGGAGGAGGAAGAGGGGTCATCATGGCCCTCTGACCCGGTGTCGACCCACGACCGCCATGGCCGTGCTGCAGCTGCCTCCGTGCCTCGCTGAGATTCGAGGTCTGGTTGTCCTCGCCGAGCAATGACTGGAGGCTCCCAAGGAGCCTCAGCCCAAGCCAAAAATCCATCTTCCAATCGCCTAGCTCCGATCAGGTACTCTCCCTTCGTTTCCTTATTTTTCTTCTATTTATCATATCTCATGTCATCATTATCATCCTCACCTGACCACCATCATACTTCCATCAACCATCGAACATCTTTGCAAACCCTCTCTGACGTCACCTTCCCTTCTCCACGACCCCACCCACCTCAGCCAAATTCACCTCTACCTCATCGAAGGTGAAGATCCTGGTCCACCACTCCAGCCACATTCACGGACCTCCATTCCACTTTACGTCGCACTCACGATTCACAACACATGCTTCGGCTATATCCTAATGCCTACAGGTGCTCGCCTCCTTCAATGGTCGGAGTTCGCATATCATCTCCGATCAAGCTTCTCATCTCCAACGACAAGCCACCGTCCCATCCCTTTAGTCATCGGCACACTTCCTCTGTGGTCTCTGCTCCTTCGCCAGCATGTTAGTGCCCTCCTTCGATGCAGAAGCTTGCCCATTACTCGTATGTCGTCCAAGATTGATAGGAGAGGGAGATCACTAAAGCAGCTCTAGAAAAGGGTATGAACACTCCGAAGAACTCGATGTGCTGGTGATCGACGTGTGTCACCCACGAATGGCTACCACTTCCAGATTTCATCCGCACTCCAGAGCTTTGATATTATTACATTTAGGTCTCCACATGGGGACCTAAGTGTAAGAATCCAGAACTTTTCTTGCCAGTAGGTCCCTGAACAAGGACTTATTTGAAAGAAGAGCCTTATTTTCTTTGTATTTTCTTCTATCTTTTAACATTAGACTTTGGACTATATTGTTGACACTAGACATTATTACATCGAGCTATTTTTTCTACATTTTATTTTGTTTCACTTTTTGAAGGATTTTATCGAGATTTCATCGAGGTTTTCTTCTTCGATCTTCGACTCCATTTTGAGTTTGTTTTGAGTTCTTTTCGAGTCCATTGCTCGAGTCAATTTTCCTAATATATAATATCACCTATCTCCTACATATTTTCATATACAATATTGTAGATAAAACATTTGAAAAATATCACTTTGAAAATTAAATAAAAATTGGAAAAATAAAATTAATAAAAAATCTCAAAAAACTAAAACTAATTAAAAAAGATTTTCTCGATTTCTTCAAGAAGAAATAAAAAAATCACAGAAATATCTCTTTTCCCAAAAACCCTAGTCTAGATATTCGACCTCCTTGTGTTCTACCTAAGCACACTTACCTGGTAAAATAAATAGTGTAGATAAAATAGGAGAGATCCACTTCTTCACTTCATTTTCTCTCGCTCTATCCTATTTTATTGATTTTTATTTTATCAACTAGGGTTTTATTTTGAGTGATTTATCTACATCAACGACTCGCATTTTTATCGCTCGCAAAACCTTAGTTATCAGTAACCTACAAAGATGACAACAGCTATAACCGTCAAGTGGTAGATGAGCCCTACATTGCTTATAAAACTGAGATAGCGACAGTTGAGCAGACCATTGGTTCTGAGACTCATCCCATCCTCCCATTCCCCGCTGCTTGGACCTCAACCACTATCATGACAAATCCTATGAAAGAACACCCGATACAGGATCTTTATGATGAAGACACATATGCATGGGCTCACCCTGAGTCAGACAAGATCTACCTTGACCACCTTGACCAACTCTATCCGTCACAGGAACTCACCAATGACATACCAACTGAGAACACATACATAGGACGTCTGCTGACCAGGGAAGAATACTACAATGGTTATTCATCTAATGAGGACCAGATTGTCAACACGTCACATACAATATGGACCAAATTGACCCTTCCCAATAAATAAACTAGGAAAGTCGCCTTCAACATTCCAGAAAAGGAATCGTCTGATAATTCCTCATCAGGGCTGGACAAGGTAATCTACATGAGTGAACTCAGTTCAGTAGCTCTAAAGCCTTATCTGAGCAAGCAGCCAAATATTGACCCCCGTTGGACTATTCCTTCTCCTCACTATTATTCATCTAGAGCCAATTCTCCTGGTCTCATCAGATATACGGAATTATTTCTTATGAAAAGACTGAGACTGGTGCTTCAGAATATTCATCATCCAAGGATGAATCGCTGACCCATAGACTAAGAACATATTAATAAAGCATCTTAAGAACAATAATTTCTGGGGTGCCTCTACCTTTAAGTATTATTCTTCTGAGGATAACTCTGACGACATCTAGAAATCATCTGACTCGTATGCCTTATCTTCTTCTTATCAAAACACTCTCCAGCATGATTCTTTTGAGGATAACACTTATGATAGTTGGGACTCATCTACTTTGTATTCTTTTAATCATTACGATATCCCACCACAGGATCACAAAATGATCTGTCGAAAACCTTCTTAATCATCAGCAACCCTCCCCCGTCCTGACCCCATAGGTTCCCTTGTACATCTTCTTCCCATACTTAGGCCATGGCCTATGTATGGGGGGTGATGCCATCTATATATACCACTCTCCTCTTCTAATTCTTCTCTCGATCACCCCATTTCCACCCTTCTTTCGTACTTAGGCCTAAGTATGGGAAGAAGATGCCATCTATATATACCACTCTCCTCTTCTAATCCTTCTCTCGATCACCCCATTTCCACCCTTCTTTCGTACTTAGGCTAACCAGAGCCTAAGTATAGGGGGGGACCAATGCCATTTGTGTATATTCTCTCGACTGCCTCATTTTCTCCCTCCTTCTATACTTAGACTGTTCTCAGCCTAATTATAGGGGGTTGGTCGATTTCTGTTTTTCTTTTTCACTCTCGTACGCTTAGCCCGAGCTATGTTTCTCTATGCTTCTTGTGCTTTGAGGACATAGAACTCGCTAAGTACATGGGATGTATATATATACTATGTATATATTTTACCCATAGCTCCTACTTTCACGTAAGTCTATATATTTATGGGATGTGTAACTAACATAAAAACAACAAAATAAAAAAACCATAAAAATTGAGTTTTGCAACTAACACTAATTGTGTCCAATTTTGTGTAACCAAATTTTTGAAAAATGGCTTCTTATTCATTTTTGAAAAAAAAAACAAAAAACAAAAAAATCTTACATTTAAAAAGAAGTCTAAAAAAATAAATAATATTCACAAAATTCAAAAAAAAGGTGTCTACATTTCCCGCACCTGCATTTCATCCCGCATTACATGCATATGCATTCAAAAAAAGTCCTTGGGTTCTGAATCGAGTTATGAGAGGAAAATGAGAGTGGTCTAGACTTGGCCTTAATCCACCTCCTTTTCAGAGGAACTTCAGCAAGAAATTTTAGAAGCTTCACGTCTTTGACTTAATTCTTCGAGTTATGCATGACAATGAGCAGAGTTTAACTCTTAGTGTCTAAGCTGATCACCTAATTTTGGGTACGACTCTTGCATATGGAATTAATTCGTAATCTCGCACTATGCACTTAGCTCAACTCAGAAAGAGTGTTGAAGACTGTGTGAGTTTCTTTTCTGGTAGCATGGACATCTAAAGACAGGAGTACGAGTTGAAATAAAGCTTCGTAAAAGGGATGGATGGCTGGGCACAATTTTTTCTAAGACCCCAAAACATGTACGGAAAAAACATTCCATATCCATAGGGGCACAACAAGATCCATGCAGAGCTAATAAAAATCGAAACAGAAAGAAGCCAACTACCAAATAAATATTTGATCAAAAAGTTCCAAGCTTCAAGAAATTCTGCAGATCTTGGTGGAGACTTGGCTAAACTGGCCTGCTTCACAAGGAGAGGTGATTACACTGGTCACTCTCCAGTTCTTTTCCTCTTCTTCTAATTTCTCTCTCCTTTCAATTGTGAACACAACATGGCAAACCTTAGAATGAAATACCTAACTCTCCGAGGATAAGTTATTACAGGTGAAGTTTGCATGGTAGCCTGACATTCTTGATGGGAATAGCTAAAACCTTTCACACACATGAGTCAATTGTTGAATGTTCATTGGTATGCTTTGGGAAGGGGATTGATCTAAGATGACTTCTAAGCCGAAACTATGACAATGATGTGTAGAATATGGAGGTTGCTGATTTTAAAACCCTAAGTCTCACAGGAGTTCCGCCAAATTAATACTCCAAAGGTCGGGACTAGCTCCATTTTCACCTTCTGCTCATAATCTTTGTATGGAACACAATCTCATTTCACCTCATTGCATTTCTTTAGATGCTCGGGGACAAGCATGGTTTAAGTATAAGGGTTGATGAATCTCAGATTCATCACTCTAAAAAGATAATAATTAAGCTTAAATCCCCAAAATTCATCTGCATTTCTTCATTCATGTTACATAATTAACATTCATGTATATATACATTTTATCATACATGAGTGTATAAAATAAGAAGCTAAGAATTCCAACCCATTTGACCTGTAAAATAAGCTAAATTCTTTGATTTTTTAATTATTTAATGCTAATTCCAAATGACCTAAAACCACCTCCATTGAGTACATATTACTATCAAGAATAAAGGAAAAATACAAAAAATCACTAAAATAAATAAGTGGTCTAGAAACTCAAATCCTAATTTCAGATATGTCGGAGTAAAATGCTGATATCTTCCTCATACAATGTCTGATTAATCGTACTCAGTCTTAGACTAATGTACATTCAATTACCTTTAAAAAAAGACCAAGTTCAAATGAATCGGAGCTCATATGTGAAAGTTGGGTTTTGGGCCTCTTTTGTACATTGTGTATTTTACCCGATTTTGACCTATTATTTTATGTACATATTTAACTCTTTTTATTTTATTTCTTTTCATTTATCTTCTTTGACTAAAGTTTCATTAAAATGCACAAAAATACAAATCTAAAATAAGACTGAAATCAAAGAAATTGACAGAGTCCGAGTGTTCACTAACTTTCTGTGCAAAAGTTGTTTTATCGTATTTTATTTTATTTCTTTATTTTCCTAATTATTAAAAATCCAAAAAATAGAGTAATGTGTAAATATTTATATTTTATTTTATCATAATTTTTCCAAATTTTTATCTTAATTAAAATCACAAAAAATTACAAAACCTCAAAAATAAGGTTTTTATGTACTTAGAGTACCCCAAAAATATCACTTTGTGCAAATGACTTTTTTGGTTTTGGTTCATGAAAGTTGTAGATCTCGTCTAGACGATAACTTCTGTGAAGAAATTTTTTTGATCCGAGGTCATTTGATATTTATTTTATATTTATATTCTTATTTTAATTATTAAATTTTCTACGAGTGACACGCGACAACTCCTAGAGCCGCCATGGGTCACCCATTTTTGGGATTTTTATATATATTTTTTTGTTAAAAAATAATCAAAAAATAATAAAAACTGGTCATGTGTGGGTCACGTGCCCCCACCGCACGTGCCCACCACCTTCATCCTTCCTCCTGATTTCTCATCGTCGTAACCCTAATCCCACGCACCGCTGGCCGATTTTGTCTCCCCCTTTCAAAATCCACCCACCGCCTCTCGCCGCCTCCTTCCTGATTCGCTCTGTCTCCGGATCCTCCACGCGATTCTCCCTCAATCATGACCCTCGTTTCAAATTCCAATCAAATCCTCCCCGGCCTTCCTTTTCTGGCACCCCCTTCGATTCTGCTATTTAAACAACCGTGCCCCTCCGTCCTCACCAATCTGCCGATAAGCCTGACAAGCAGGAAGAACGGCAATGATAGTGCCGCTTCTTCCCCACCTACGTAGATGAGATCTGAGCCACTTGGGCTCGTTGCACGCATCCTCTATGCATGAGCTCTTGCTCCTGCCTCTTTGCATCGTCGAGCCACCATCGACCACCATTCGCAGGCCTTCACGAGGAGCTCCGCCTTTACACTTTGCCTCAGTCGTCCACTCCATACAGCACCGACTTGCCTGCAGTGCTAGGGCCTGGATCCGCCTCGCCTTCACCGAGCATCAGATCCTCCAGTCCGCCTGCATCAACCGAATCCTCACCTTGCTTCATTGACAGGCCCACCTAGCATCTCTCTAAGAGCTCCTCTGCTCCACCTTTACACAACGCATGTCATCTTCATCTTCATTAACAACTGGACGTCCATCCGCCATGTCTGAGCATCGCCATTCCACTCCGCCCGCCATTTATCATGCCAGACACTAGAGCGCCCCCCCAACCCCACATGTGAGGAACATGCATTGGGGATAATTGCGTCGAATCCCAGGCAGTCCACCTTATTTACAAAAGCACCTCCACCATCCAAGGGCATGTGTTGCACACGTGCTCCTTGGGAATTTTTGCAAACCCTCCCTCTGGGGTTTAGGTAATTACAATTTAGTCCCCTCATTGCATTTTTATTCATTATTATTATTTGCAATCAGGACCCTGGATTCTACCGTAATTTTGAACATCAATATTGCATCTATTTATTATTTGAAAAATAATAATGTGTTTTTCATTTAATTCTACACATTGTGGCATGTGCTTAAAATTTTTATGCTCTATGATTAATTAATTATTAATATTCTTGCAGAAATTTGCATATTTTGCCCAATCTGTGTTCTGAAACTCATAGATAATTAACTACTACTCGAAACATTACCCAAAAAATCATAGATAGTAGAATTAATTGATATTTACATTATGCCCAAGCATAATTGATTTACACGCATCATTTGCTATGTAAAAACCATTTCCTGTATTTCAGTAATTAATCTTTAATAGGTGTTAAACTCCACATTTTCAGGGTTTAGGATTTTTTCTAAGATATTTCATTTATTGAAATATCTTAGATAATTTATTTTCCTGAAAATAAGTAGATTTAAGATTTATTATAATTAATTATTGAAAATCTCACTATCTGCATTCATTAATTCATAAGATATTCATTTTGCATCCACAAATTCCAAAAAAAATAAAGTGCATTTATTTCACCATTTCACAATTCGACCATGTTTTGTATTTTTTGGACTCTGTTTAACAAAATTGCATTTTAATGCTTAAATTTGGATCGCATTCATATTTTCATTCAAAAATTGTATCAAAAATAACAAAAAAATATTCTACCTCAAAAACCGTGCATGAAATTTGATAGACATTAATTTAGAGCGTTCCTTTACCTCCTAGAGTTCGACCTTAGGACTTGACCAAGTAAAACAAACATAAAATCACTTGAAATAATTGAATTAAATATTTAAGGGATTATTTCTTGATTGATTCCTATTACCTGCCTACAATGAAATGACAAACACAATTATTTTCGCACGATTAATTCATGAAAATTAAATAGGGTAGTTCACGAACAATCAATCGATAACATGCTAAATCCATATATGTGGGGGTGTAGTGTTGAAGACCAAACTGAGAATACAAGTTGGACTTGTAAGGTGGAAAGAGTTCATGCTTCTTTCATCGTAGTTGCATTTTTCATATGATTGGGGTGCAATGAAAATGGAAAGGAGACTCAGATTTCGTAATGAAGCCTTTGGTTAGCCTGCCTCATGCTTTGAAAGCTTATTAGAGAAAGCATTTCAAGGTACAAAAAATACGAGAACTCTTGATTTAAAAATATTAAATTATTTTATTTTCTTAATCAAGATATTAAAGTGTATTCTATTTTTCCTTTTATTTTAGATGAAATCTCCCAACCTACTTAATATTCTGCTTAAAGTCAATCAGTTGATCGGTCCAAATTATTCAGAATGGATCCATAATTTGGGACTCGTACTTGAGGTAGAACGCATAGCGTATGTCCTCTCTTCTGTGAAGTATGGGAACCCTCATGTAAAGGATGCATGTTAGTTTAACAAGAAGTGGGACGAGGATCATTCTATCGTATGTTACATTCTTGGATCATTGTCTAATGTGCTTCAGAAGCAACTTATAGACATTGAAACAGCTGATGACATCCTCTTGAATTTGAAGAAGATATATGGAGATGTGAATCCCACTCTTTCTACATTTAAATTCACTAAGGATATTATGAATAAAGAAATTACCTCTAGTGGTGAAAAGGTTGCATATTTAAAGGGAAGCATGAGAGGAAGAGTGGATCTCAGAAGGGTCCGATCCAAGACAAGAAAAAATGTCAAACTATTGATCAATCGTCTAAATATTCAACACATCTAACACCCATAGAGATTGATGTCTATCATCACTGCAATAAGTTTGGATTCTGGAAGAGTAATCATCCAGAATATCTAAAGTCCTTGGAGAAGTACAAAAGTATAACACTATCAAATAAGAAACCTACATTCATCATTGAAACCAACTTACTTTTAGGACGAGAAGGAAGTTGGATTGCTGATTTTTGTGCTTTTGTACATGTATGCAATCAGTTGCATATATTTCAAGATACCAGAAATCTTGATGAAGGGGAGATAGTCATCCAGATGGGATTCGATGCAACTATTGCAGTGATCACCATCAAGACGTGTAGACTATCATTATCTAGTAGGAGAGTCATTGATATTAGATATTGTCTCTATGTACTCAATTTTAGAAGGAACTTACTATATGTACCTAAGCTGGTTAAACATGGATAAACTTTTCTTTTCTGTAATAAACCTATCATAAACAGTTATGGTAATATTATAGCATATGGTTCTCTAACACCAAGTGGACTCTATGAAATTGACATGCATGATTGTGTTATAATGTCAATACCACTAATAAAATTATCATTCATAATAATGTTAAATCTTTTAAACGATCAAGGGAAGATGGAGATCATTTAACTATGATTCTGACATCAAAGACTTAGACATGTGTATGTTGATAGGATCAATAGACTAGTAAAGGATGGACCTCTAGATTTCTTAGATGTCCGTGATTTACCAACATACAAACATTATGTTAATGGAAAAATGTCCAAGACACTGTTCTCTAAGAAAGGGTGAACGATGCGAAGGTATATTGGACCTAATACATAATGATGTATGCAGTCCCTTTTGTACTACGACTCAAAATGGACATCGATATTATGTGACCTTTATTGATGATCATTCGCGGTATGGTTTCGTATTCGTATTATGTCACAAACATGAAACCTTTGAAACGTTCAAGCAATTCATGGCGTTGGTTGAGAACCAAATAACAAAGAAGATAAAATAGATTCGATCTGACTGAGGTGGCGAATACCTCTTGGATGAATTCAAAGAATACCTTAAAGAGAGAGAGGAATTATTTCCAATCTCACTACTCCAGGTACTCCTCAACTCAACGAAGTTGCAGAGAGACTGACGAATCTGAAATTACCCTATTTAATTTATTATTTTTATGTTGTATACGGCCAATTAGAGATTAATAAAAAATATAACCACAAAATAATTATTCAATTAACGTAAAGTGGTTTTTATGTTTATTTAACATGGGCAAGTCCCAAGGTTGAACTCAAAGAGGCAAATGAACAATCCAGGTTTAAGTCTATCAAATTTTATGTGTGGTTTTCAGGGTGGAATTTTTGTGGTATTGTTTATACAATTAATGGATGCACATGCAAATGTAGCCAATTTTAAAGACTCAAATGTGATTTTCAATTAAAAAAGTCCAAAAATTACAAAACTTGGCCAAGATGTGAATGACGATGAAATAAATGCTATAATTTTTTCAGAATTTTCTGATGCAATATGAATATTTAATAAATTAAATGATGTGCATAATGTGATTTTCAATAATTAACAATAATAAATATAAAACCTACTTATTTTCCAGGGAAAAAATTTTCTAAGATTTATCACTAAGTGGTCTATCTCAAAAAATCCTAAACCCCAAAAAAGTGGAGTTTTCTACTTATTAAAAATAATTACTTATAAGCACAAAATAATTTTACATGACAAAATATGTATGCAATTTCAATGATTTTTTAGGCACAAAGTATAACATAACTAATTGTACCAAGTATGATTTTTTTTGCAATTTTTTAGCAGATATGTAATTTTCCACAAGAATATTAATTATTAAATAACCACAGATAATAAAAATAACAATCAAGTGCCACAATTTAAAGAAGTAGTTGATGAAAAAAGTGCCAATTTTTTGAATAATAAAATGATGCAAATAAAGGTTCAAAATACAGAGGAAATATAGTGTTCTCAATATAAATTACAATAATAAAATAAATTATAAGTGCAAAACAAAGATGCAATGGAAATACCTAAAACCGACGGGGTTTTTAATGCCGAATTTCCAAGGACAAGTGCCGCGCATGTGCACTTGATCGGTAGAGGTTTGGTTGTGGTTTTGATGAACTCCAGAGGTCTTTTTGTAAATGTTCCTAGGTTGCATGTGCGGGTCATGTGTCAGTCTATCTTGGAGGTCGATCCCGGTGGACGAGGGTTGCTCACAGGTGGAGCGGCTAGAGGTTGTTGGCGGGTCTGCGTCCTGAGAAGCGAAGAGGGAGGGTGAGTCCTCCCCGATGTTGATGAAGTTGTGGCCCTAGTTGGAATCGATGACACCAACGAATGCGGAGCCAGACCTCTAGTTGAGTAGCTGTCGAAGAGGTTGTGCTCCCTAGTGCAGCTATCAATGGTGAAGGGTGAGGTAGGCATCGAGCAGGTGGAGGAGTCCGTCGGTCGTCGATGAAGATTGGAGGCAGAGCTTAATAACGAAGATTGTGGTTGAGGGAGAAGGAGGAGCCTGGTGCTGAAGGTGGAGCCATCATTTGTCTACAAAGCTCAGGAGGAACGAAGCTATGGTGGTGAAGCGTGGCTCCGTGTCAAGATGTGACGAGAGCTGGTCGTGGTGGTGATGATTGAGCGGAGGAAGTGGTTGCAGAGCGAGTAGCAGAGGTGGAGGAGATGTGAATGTGGTGGAGGTGATGTGGGGGTATGGAGGTTGAGTAACTGGAAAGGTGATCTCAACAGCGAACCGGAGCGAAGACAGCTTCGTGGGGAAGATTTACGACGAGGTGTGATGCTCCTCGGATCACATCCTAGGAAAGAGGTCGTCGGAGTGGGAGGGTGTTGTCACCGCCCGCCGGACTAAGAAGCTGCTCCTCCTTGTTGTTGGGTTATCGGTAGATGAAGGCTTAGTGGTGGAGGGGCTCGAGTTAAATAGCATAGGCGATGCGAGAATGTGGGGATTTTATGATGACCGAATTGGGATTTGATTGGTGTGGAGGATTGGACATTTAATTGGCATGGGAAGGCAATAATAGCGGGGACGGTCATTGCATGGCCAAATAGGAAAGATATTAGAGACCAGATACACGGGAGGTGATTACAGGGGGTGAAGCGCAACGAAATTGGGGGGAGGAGGAAGAAGATGGAGGGTCGTCCGATCGGTCAAGATCGGACGGCCCTAGTTGTGCCACCTGTCAGAGATATTTTTATTTATTATATTTATTTATTTAAATGAAAAATGAAATTTAAAAAGCCCAAAAATAGGTGACACGTGGCGGCTCTAGGAGAGGCCACGTGTTACTCCCATAAAATTCAAAAAATAAAATAAAGATAAATAGAAAATAAATATCAAAAGACCTCGAATCGATAATTTTTCTTCACAAAAGTTATTCCTCTCAATGAGACCTACAACTTTCTTTAAGGGATCAAAAATAAAATAGGTCATTTCCACAAAGTGGTATTTTTAGTGGTACTCTATGTACATAGAATACTTGATTTTAGGGTTTTATAATTTTTTTTCATTTTTAATTAAGATAAAAATCAAGAAAATTATACAATCAAAAATTAAATATTTACACATTACTCTATTTTTTGGATTTTAAATAATTAGAAAAATAAGAAAATAAACTATAGAGAACTTATTATACAGACTCTCAATGAAGACTCGGACTTAGTTAGCTTCTTTAAATTCAAGATTATTTTAGATTTGGATTTTTAGGCATTTTAATAAAACCTTTTTTGTCAAAAAATAAATGAAAAATAAATAAAATATAAAGACTTAAATATGTACATAAAATATCTTATTAAAATTGGAAAAAAATATACAATGTACAAAAGAGGCCTAAAACCCACTTTTCATATACAAGCTCCGATTCACTTGAACTTGGTTTGTTTTGAAGATAACTGAATGTGCATTAGTTCAAAAGTGATTAGGATCAAATCAGACACTGCATGAGGAATATATCAATGTTTTAGTCTGGAAATTTTGAAATTAGGGTTTCACTTTGTGAGCAATTTATTTATGTTATGATTTTTTGTATTTTTCATTTATTCTTGTTAGTAATATGTATACAATTGAAGAGGTTTCAAGTGATTTGGAGTTAGCATAATTAATTAAAAACTGGGCAAGCTAGCTTATTTTACAGGTCAATTGGACTAAGATTTTTAGCTTCTTATTTTATGCAATTATGCATGATAAAATGCAGTTATTATTTATACATGCATGAATGTTAATAATGCAATTTAAATGTTGAAATACCAATGAATTGAATTTTAGGGAACTGAGCTTAATTAATCTCTTTTAGAGTGATGAATAACATATGCATTTGAGATGCAACAGAACCATGTTGGATATGGTAAGATAGTAAAGTAAACTTACCTCTCAGTTTCTGGGGACATGCAGTAGAAATTGCAGTTTATGACCTAAATAAGGTCCATCTAAAATCTGTATCTAAAATCCCTCATGAGCTTTGGTATGGTACCAATCCAAGTGTATGAGACTTGAGGATTTGGGGTTGTTTGTGTCGTGCTAAAAATGTGGATGCAAGCAAGTTGGAATCTCGCACTAGAGTGTGCTACTTCATTAGATATGTAAAGAATGTTATTATATACCAACTTTATGATCATGAAACTCAAAAGGTATATGTTTCTAGAGACATCAAGTTTCTGCAAGATGTATTCCTTAGAAGTCAAAAAATAATGAAGTTAAGGAACTGATCGAACTAGAGAGATCAATGAAGTTCCTACACCAGAAACTGAAGAGATAGTTGAAAATGACACAGTCATACCTACTAGAAGGAGTTCTAGGGTTGTAAGACAACTTTAAATCTATGGATTCCATGTATTAGAAGAGTCTGATGATGATCCAACTTCATTTGATGAAGCTTTGGGTGATCGGGACATGGATACCTGGATGTTATCAATGAAGTATGAGATAGACTCCATGCACAAGAATGGTGTATGGATCCTCGAATATCCACCTAAAGGGGTCAAACCCATTGGGTGGAAATGGATATTCAAGAGAAAGAGGGGACCATATGTGAAGGTAGAGATTTTCAAAGCACATATCGTAGCCATGGGTTACACACAGAGAGAAGGCATCAATTACGATGAGACATTCTCTCATGTGGTCATGCTCAAATCCATCAGGCATTGCATGCAATAGCTGCATACTTGGACTATGACATCTGATAGATGGATGTCAAGACTGCTTTTTTCAGTGGATACCTCAAAGAGGATATCTATATGGAGCAACCCTAGGGCTTCATAATTGAGGAAGGAAAAGTGTGCAAGCTAAAGAAGTCCATCTATTGGCTCAAATAATATTGTCATAGTTGGAACATCCGATTCAATGTAACAATAAAGACTTATAATTTCGTGCAGAATCTGGATGCACCATGTGTATATAAGAAGCTTAGTGGGAGCTCCATCATGTTCATTGTGCTTTATGTAGATGGCATATTTATTATTGGGAATGATACAAGGATGATGACCTATGTTAAGATATGGTTGTTCAATACCTTTAAGATGAAAGATCTCAGAGAATCCTCTCATATCTTGGGTCTGAAATTGTTCTAAAACAGACAAAAGAGGATATTGGGATTGTCACAACAAGGATACATCAAGAAGATCTTGGAAAGATTCAGTATGGATAATTCCAAGAAAGGCTTCCTTTCCTTAAGACATGGCATTCACCTATCTAAAGGGATGGCTCCTCAAACTGTTGAGGAAAAGAAAGACATGGACAGATGCCCTTACACATCGGTTATGCAAAGCTTGATGTATGCCATGATGTGTACTGGACCAGATATCTGCCGTGCACTGAGAGTGGCAAGTTGTTATCAATACTTTAATGGAGAGAAACACTGGACTGCAGTGAAGAGCATCTTCAAGTACCTAATAAGAACTCAAGACCACGTATTGGTATATGGAGATAATGATCTCCAAGTCTTAGAGTGCATAGATTCAGACTTCCAATTAGATATGGATGATAGGAAGTCAACCTCAGGATTCTTATTTTTGTTGGAAAGTTGTTCCCTATGAGCTAAGTGTAGCAAGAAGCAATATACTATGGCTTTTTCCGACAAAGTAAAGCATTGGTTTCATAAGATGCAGCAACTACATTGGATGTAGTTAGTGTTCACTTTATGGTATGCAAGTTTGTAATAGAACTTGGCATAGTCACCAGTGATAGAGTGACTAATCAGCTTACTCGACTACTTGACAAATAGTCGACGATTAACATAAATAACATGTGGTTTAGATTGTACATGAATCGCTCTGAGGTCTAATGGGAAACTGTTGGACTTGTAAGCCCCCAGTGACCCATTAATGCAATAAAAGTTATTGTTTTATCATATCAATCTGAAATGAAATGAATGCATGTGAATGAAATTTAGTATTAAGGTCCCTTTGTACAATTAGTGTGGACATTTCCTCATTTCCATTATAAAGCATCTTAATCTGAAGTTTCCTGTTTATCGAAAAAATCCCATTATTGGCTCTAGCTTCACAGTGAAAAGTCATTTTCTCATTACTTTGTCTCTCACATTTTTCATTTTTATAGGCATTACGATAGTTGGATTTCAAAGAAATGGGCTTCAATTTTTTAAGCTTTTTATTACCCGCAGGAGTCCTGCTGTCGTTAGCACCTTTTTTAGTACTTATTGAGCCAATCCCTCATTAATTCTGTGCATTAAGCATAGGAATATGTTTATTTGCTTACATGATGGTTGGTTACCCAAGTTTTTACTTCTCTATATTCCTGATGCCTGGCCTCGTCCTGGGGAAGCAGAGTGCTTCGCTCCTCTTTGCGCCCTAGGAAGGTGGTAATAGCTCAACTTTTTTATCCTCATTTTCTTGATGACTTTTCGACTGCAATATGTATACAAGGAGAAAGGCGGACCTTTGAACACATTGATTCTAATAACAGATTGTAGGGTTGATCATTCGGGCCTTTCAATTCATAGATGTGAATCTCGGACCTATGAATGGGGATATTTCCGATACTCACAAAGAAAAAAGGAAGTGACTTGGATAATGGCCATATTGAATACCATGTAGTTAGGAGGACACAAATGAAGTCAAACATGGAATATTCAATATAGATCTCCAATTTGAGAAAGAGATGGAAATCTTTATCTAAAGACTGATTTCCAACCAACTTCTTGATGCAGGTCATCTGTATAGGAATGGAGATTCAAAAGTGTTGGAATAATCAAGTCAAAGAGTTGACTTGATGTGGTTGAGATAAACTAAGACTTGGATCGTAACTGTCATGATTAGGCATGCATCCTTTGACCTGAGATAGATATGCATCTTTATGCATGAGTAGACACATTTGACAGACGAATAGGTTGGTGACCTAGCCAAGGTCCATATACCGGCATGTTGGTGTGCGTATGAAGTCATATGAGATGTATGATCTCTCGAAGGAATCATACAGGTCCATAGTTGATGAACCAGGAGACAGAGCTCACTCATGAGATATTTTGGGGTCAAAATGAATTTCATGCATGTTCATCTTGTTTAGAAAATGAGACACGAATTTGAGATATTAATATGCTTTTGGAAAGTATTTATCATCCAATGATAAAATGAGAAATCTATTGATATATTCCAAAAAAGACATCAAATCAGGGTTTGAGCATAGAATTTATCAAAATCTTCTAGTGTTAAGTATGAATGAGTATTAGGAATACTCAGAGTTACATCTATTGTAATGGATCATCTACCATGACACTTCCATTCCGTTGGAGTGATGAAAGATGATGGATTTTAGTAGCTCCATTGAACTAGATGATTTGTGATTTAATTGGATCAAATCACAATTCATTTGAATCCAATTCTAATTCCAATTTCAATGTCCAAATGTTGGAAATAGAAATGATCATGGAAATGGAATTATACAAGCTCCTTGAGCTCATTTTTTAGCTCCAAATAGTTTGGACTATGATTAAAAATGGTTAAGAAGATGGATTCGTCTCACTGTCACTTTTTCCAACTCATAGAGAGTGTGATGTGTTTTGTTTAGCTCATTGAGAGTACAAAGTATTACATCTTGATCTCAGCATTCGTAGTTGACGGATTTCACAAAAATGATATAAACCCTAAAATTGGATAGTTATCCATATTTCAAGTTACTATACATGGATAATATGATCTCTCTGATATTATCTCCAAGTATCTGCATTTGTATCTCATGAGTTCTAATTGGATTGAAGCTCATACCTATTGACGTCAATATTGTAATAATCATAATAGTTATTATTGCATAAGGCAATTTTGTGAATACAATTCACAAGTATATCTCATTAGTTACAATGAATAGTCATTCACAATAATTAATATGTATATGTATGTGATTCATATAAATATTTATATAAATATGATTTACATAATATTTCCAAGGCATGAAATTGTGTGAACTTGATTTACAATAATTTTGTAGGTGTAAATTGGATTTACATTTAATTTTGGACTCATTAATATGATTTATAAGCTTTGAGTCTTAATTCCATAATTTCTCTAATTTTTATAATGGAATTATCAAGTTAATTAATTAAAATATGAAAAGGCAACAACCTTAACTAATTTTAATTAAGCTAAGTTTTTGCTTATTTAGTGGTAATTAATATTAATAGGAGATAAAAAGGATATAATCCCTATTGAATTAGGACTTGTTACAAGCCTTCGATTTAAAACCCAAGGGACTACAACACACATGTTGGACATGTGGTGTAAGTATAAAAGGAGGGCAAAGCCCTCTCTCTTGCAATACAATTTTGGAGAGAAATAATCCTTAGAAATTTTGTGCCCCATGAGATATGGAAGAGTCTTGAGAGTCTTCATCTCTCATACACCTCTTCTTGTTTCTCTGGTCGACATCCGGGTTCGTAGGAAGCAACGCGATTCATCTCCACGTCCAAGAGAGAGACTTCTACCTATCTGACTTGATTTGGGAGGTTTCTTCATTTAGAAACTCATGCTTCAAGAGGTAATCCTAATTTGTTCTTTATATTCATTATGAATATCATAAATTATTTTGAAAATGGTTTCCTTAGAATTTATAATTTCTGAATGCACGAATTGTTGTGCTACATTTTTTAGTTTATTTAATATGAACTAACATTGTTTTGGCAAAATGTTTGCTAAATATTCTGCATTTTTGCGATGCGTAGTAAATAAATTTTTTATTTACTTCTTTCACACATATCCTTTGAAGCTTGGCTAGTATAGTTAAGTCTCCAATGGCAGGGAACCTTATAACTTTGACTTCAAAGCATAGGACTTGTTTATTGATACATAACTCCGATGGGAATGACTTTTTCATTGACTTTTTACGTGTCTGACTTTTTTGGAATCTTTATTTCAAATATTTTTTAATATATATAGCAGCATTTACATAAAGACTTTTTTATTCTTGAGCTAGTAGAATATCCCTTTTTTGAGTTTTATTGCAATCCACAACATCATATCTTTAGACATCCACACCACTAGAGTAGGTTGGGGTGCACTAGCCTCCTATTGGGGCAATGTATGTTTCCACATGTGTTCTTCTCAAGCTAAAGAATTCTACCCTTACCACCTAATCCGAGTTGAGCTATGTGCAGAGTGCTTGTCCAAGTTAGGTCATTGCCAACAAGGGCCATGTGCATGCCATGAAAATATTCTACTTAAGCAATCAAAATGACATGTAAACATAGTCTTGTGGACTCAAAGAATTAAGTCACATTGAACCGAAAAGTCTTATTCATGTTCCTATATAGTTTTTATGTAATTAAAGGGATTAAGGTCTAAACCAAGCTCCAATCTTCATAGTTTATTCCATACTAGTTCAATTGTCAAAATCATTCTGAAAAATTCGAATGCAAAGATATTTTTGTGAAGTAATTTTCCTAATTTTAAACTTTTTATGCAGGTTTGAAGAATTTAACAAATTTTAATGAATTTTATTTTTTTTATTTTTTAGGTATTTTTGGAAAAGGTTGGTGAATTGTATGTATTTTCAAGTATACCTAGGTATTATGTATATACTAAAAAAGAATTTTATACAAGTATATAAAAGTTTATACAAGATTTTATTTGGATAATTTTGCAACATGATTATGTACAAGGTTTTCAAAACCATTTAAAAGCATTTTAGCAAATATTTTACAAACATATTCGAAAACTTAGTTTGCAAATAATTTTACAAACTGTTTATAAGTATTTTTACAATATTTTAACAAATTTATAAAGGAATATTTTTTAAAGGTTTGCAAATATTTTACAAAGTTTTTTCAAAGGTTTTTCAAAAGATTTTTCATAACATTTTGCAACCATCTTTCAAAATCATTTGCAAAACATTTTCAAACCAATTTTTACCAATAATTTTCAAAAAAAAATATACATATTTACAAGAGGGTTTCGATCTTTTTATTTTTTACACTTACCCATTATTGTAGAGTCATATTATTAAAAATACACGAAAGCACGATTATGGCTAAAGTATATATAACATATATACGACCCTCTATACTTAGTGTGAACTATGTCCTCATAGTGATCAAAGAGCAAAAAGGAAGACATAACTCATGCTAAAATATAGAAGAATACTATACTATAATGACTCAAAAAAAGAATAAGAAATCTATTGTCCTCCCATACTTAGGATCAACTAATCCTGAATATGGAAGATTGTACACTAATCAGGTATGATCGATGGTTAGAATATACAAAATAAATGACTCGACTTGTCTCCCCCATATACTTATGGTAAAAAGCGCATAAGTTTGGAACATAATATCAACAAGAAAGAAGACAAGCGAGGGAACAAAAAAGAAAACTCAGGTCACTCATCCCCCCTATACTTAGGATCCGGTCATCCTAAATTTAATGTTGATGAAAAGGATGAATGAATAATAAGGAAGAATGAAAGAAATGAAAATAATTAGTGTTAGAGAATATTCTGTGTGGCTATTTATTAAGAGAATATTCTATAGGGAATATCCTATAGAATATTCCCCCTTGAGCTCCTATATAAAGAGCCCCATACCCCCTGTACTCATTGAGAAAAGTAATAGAATATCCGCCCCTTTGAGGGCTTCTCCCGTGGTTTCATCCCGCTCCTTAGTGAGTAGGGTTCCACGTAAATCTCCGTGTTCTTCATGATTATTATTCTTGTTTTATCGTTTCCGCTTCCGCTTCTCTGATTTCAACATGGTATCAAAGCGGGTCGATTCTCGAAGTTTTAAGTTCTTATTTTTCGAGATCCATTTTTTGAAGTTCTTATTCTTAAAATTGATAAATTGATGTTTGAAGAGTGTTGCTCAATGATCGTTGTTCAAAGTTATAGGGTTTTGTTTTGTAACCCTATCATCAAGCAAGCTCCAGATCTGATCGTCATGTTCAGGCCACACGAGACGGCAAGATCCAGGCCGCATCTCCCCATCAACATCAACAGCAGGTGGATCCATCATTCCTCCACGAGGTGGAGCTTCCTATCGTTTCTTAAGGCGGCGCGGCATCTTCATTCCCAACCCACGCACGCTCCTGCTGCCTCCTCATGTCCCCTCCAGGCGGATCTAGGGCTCGATGGCGGAGACTTCCCACTCTCGATCGTCATCTCTCCTGATGGCGCAGATCAAGACCCTTTGGCGAAACTCGTTCCTGCATAGACGTGCCACGAGTCCAGCCGCTCCTTTGGTGTTTCCTTCTCCAAGTTGTGCCGCCACCAGCAAAGGCAGCAACCATCCTTTCCAGACCGCTGCGATGCTGATGCTACCAGGCAAATGCGACGCCCTTTTCTTCCGCGCACTCGCGAAGCATCTCTAGGAGATGCAAAGCTGCAGACTCCCAGGCGGCATCGCGCGCCCAGGCGGGTCCCATCTCTCAGGCGAGCCCAGGAGAGCCCCATCAGGAGTTCAGACTCATCGCGCGCACAAGGCGCTCCCTCCTCTTCCAGCCGCACTCCTTGCGCCAGTTCTCCCTCGCGGCAGGCTCCAGGGGCCCCCATGTGCGCCTCCAGCCGCTCCCAGCCACGCTCAGGCAGCGCTGCGCTTCCTCTCCCTCGCGCGCAAAGATGCCGCCCCAGCACAGACCTGCACTGGCGCCTCTCCACGCGTAACGGAAGCCTCTTGGCTGCGAGCTCCCTCCTTCCACCGCACGCGTGCCTCCAAGTCCAGATCTACAGCAGCGGACGGGACTGCTCTCCTCAAGGCAACTCCCTTTGGAGGCGCCCTTTTCTCCAAACATGTCGTGGGCGGCGAGGTTTGTGAACCCTAAATAGAGGGTGTGCCCTAAGTATTTAGAGAGGCCTGATGACCTCTGTTATTAAAAAAAAGGGGTTGCTGTAAAAAAAAAGAGGGGAGAGAGGATGTTGGGCCCAATTGTATGGGCCAAGAATCCAAAAAAAAAGAGGCGCGTACCAAAAAAAAAGAAAAAAGAAAAAAAAGAGAAAAAAATCGTACGCATAAAAAAATGTGATTCATGTTTGCAAAAGCCAAAAAAAAGGAAGAAAGGTTGAATGGCTTAAAAAAAAGAGAGAGAGAGACAAAAAAAATACGTCTTTTGGTTTCTCCCAACTTGATCCGCGATCTTTATTCTATCAAGTATGGGAGAAAGGGGGAGTCAGAATTGTATTCTTCACAAATTCAACTGTCCATCTTCGACTGACAGACACTCCAGCTTTCTACAAGATCATCCATCTTCACCAAGCATCAATTTCTTCGATAGGGTGCATACTTCTTCTTTTGCGACCCGTCTACTACTCCGCGCTGGACTTCTTCTTCTGCAGCGATTCTTCTCTAGACACGACAGAGATACGTTCCGGTGATCTGATATCGCAGCGGCTCTACAGGCATGACAGAGATACGTTCCGATGACCTGAAAGCCGCAGACCCGTCCTCGTGCGAGGTCTTCTACTAGCAGCGGACTTGTATTCTTCTTGTGATGTATCGTGTGAAGATGTGTTGTATACTTTCTTTTTGTTGCAAGCTGCAGCTTTCTCAGCTCCAGCTTGAGGGGGAGTGTTAGAGAATATTCTGTGTGGCTATTTATTAAGAGAATATTCTATAGGGAATATCCTATAGAATATTCCCCCTTGAGCTCCTATATAAAGAGCCCCATACCCCCTGTACTCATTGAGAAAAGTAATAGAATATCCGCCCCTTTGAGGGCTTCTCCCGTGGTTTCATCCCGCTCCTTAGTGAGTAGGGTTCCACGTAAATCTCCGTGTTCTTCATGATTATTATTCTTGTTTTATTGTTTCCGCTTCCGCTTCTCTGATTTCAACAATTAGAAAAGAAATAAAATAAAAATATTTTTAGATGCTTAATTGTCTTAATCTTTTGTTGATGATGGGAGTTTGCCTTGAAATGCCACATCTACTGAATCGACAATGGACAGTAATGTATCATATTCTAAATACAGCTTCAGCAATTGTCCATTGACTACAAATGACTATGCGTCAGATGAAAACATAGAAATGACGATACTTCCATTGCCACACACATTCTTCATTAAAAATAACCCACTCCACCTGCTCTTTAATTTGCCCTTGCACGGGAATATCTTCAATTTTGAATCACATAATCACACCTTCTAACCAGTCTCGAAAGTCTTTCGTTTGATATTCTTGTCGTGCCATCGTTTGAATTTCTCCTTGTACGTCATGTTATTATTGTATGCATAGTCTTTGAAATCCAAGAGTCTGCTCAGATCAATCTTTTGATTCTAACCACTTTATTGTGAGTCCAGGTTACATATGTTTACTGCCCAAATAGATTTTTGAATTAATTTGATAGGCAGATGGCAAGTCTTTCCTAAATAAGGCAATAAGGAGACACACCCAATCGTCTGATAAGCCCATAGAACGAAATCAAGAAGTTGAGACCAGTTCTTCCTATCTGGTCATACAAGTTTCTGCAGAATAGTCATGATCTCTCTATTTGACAGCTCAGCCAAGACAATAGATTGTGGATGTTAAGGAGATGCAACATAGTGATCAATGTCAGACTCCTTCACAAGTTTCTTGACTTCTTTATTAATGAAATGTCTACCCCCATTTGAGATTAAGATTTTGGAAATTTTGAACTATGAGATAATGGTATCCTTGAGAAAGCGAGAAATTGTACAACTATTTACGTATCAGGTGGGAATAGCCTCCACCCAACGACTCACATAATCAACGATAAAAATGTTGTATTCGTATCTCTGACTATCAAGAAAAGAGCCCATAAAGTCAACACCACAAGCATCAAATACATCAGATATTTGGATGAACTTGAGTGGCATTGAATCTTTGGAACCAATGGTACCTCCCAATTTATAACACTCAATGCAGCCTTTCACATATGATGCGGCTTCCTTGAATAGTGTAGGCCACCAGAGGTCACACTACAATACTTCCGTTTCCATCTGCTCCTAGAATGGTGTTCTCCTACTTCGATCTTATGACAGTGCTTGAGGATGATGTTGTATTCCTCCTGAGGAATGCATCAATGCCAAATGAAATACATACCTTCCCTGAAAAGGCATGGATCTTCCCACTGGTAGAAATGAATATCGAATAATAACGTGTCCTTCTCTAGTCGAATCCAATCTTGTGGAACTTTATCGAAATCAAGATATTTAACTGAAGGATATGGAATAATCCTCAAGCACATCACGAAAGCGTGATGATCATATCATATACGATCAAGAGCAACTAGTCGCACTAGTTGCTCGGTGCAGCGGAATTTAAAAATTTTAAATAATGAAGCCACATGATCCAAGAACATTTCTTGGATCGTTTCATCTAATCACATAAAAGATATAGGAATACCTCTTGGAGCTTGGTTGTGATCGAGCCTCTAAGGGAAGAGACCTCATGTCTCAAGTCCGATCCGTCGGAGGAGACACTTGCGAGCGTGGGGATGAGTCGCGTGCTTCTCACAATCCAAATCAATCATCCAAGCAATGTATATCCTGATCTCGTCTCACAAGATCGAACGCCTTGTTCACGAGCGCTACGTACAAAAGTAGATGGAGATCCAAGAGTCGTCAAAGCGGGAGCACAACGGCAAGGCGACGACGAAGGTGTCCTTCTCTATATGAGAGTGGACGACCACTCAAGGAAGGAAGGTAGAGGGTTGGTGTGAGAAATGAGAGAGAGACAGTCATTGTTGAGATTGTGTAACTCGAACAGCAAGTGATGCCTCTTCTTATATAGGGTTTTGGGATTCCATGGATCCCAATCTATGGACAACACACAATCAATGTATGAGATTGATTTGTGTTTCTTTCAATGGCTAAGATGTTGTTGTAAAAAACACAATATCAAATGATCTAATTTAAATTAATTTACATTGATAAATCAATATAATTAATTTCAATTTAAATCACTTTGACTAGAGAAAAGATAGTGAGGAGACCAAACTAATCCCCTAAGAAGGGGGGTATGAGTGGTCGTCCACTCTTCTTGAGCGGATTGGTCAATCTCCTCTAATTTTCATGAGATCTCACTATCTCATGATATCTCCTTAATTTACAACAACTCTTGTTGTAAATATTTTTCACAAAAATAATTCACAATTATCTTGTGAAAAAATTTCAATCAAGCCATTGAAATTATGTGAATCTCATTTACAACGCAAAATAAAATGTAATTATATTTTCAATTAATCATTCAGTGTGAATCCAATTCACATTAACAATTAATCAACAAATATAAACCATAAAAGATTCTCTCTCATATATTATAAAATGCATTTATAATATACATGGATAATTGGATGGTGCTATCCACATTATTCATATCCACAATAATTAAATCACATTTAATTACATTGGATAATGATTCTCATGCATTCAGATAATATGAATCAAATTCACATTATTTATGATAATTAAATCACATTTAATTATCCATTTCTCAATGCTTATATATAATTCAACTTTGGAATTATTCTTAAACTCTTTCAAGAATAATGCACTTTCTTCGTATATACTTGGAGATAAGGATAGGGTGATTGTATTGTACCACGTATAGTGACTTGGATATTGAGATCACATCTCAAATCTAGATCTCATGGATCTCTCATAGATGCTTGATTTAATCAAGGCCGCAAATCTAATCTTCTTATTGCATATAAATCTCATTCAGATCAATGTCCAATACTTGGACCAAGATCAGATTACTTCTCTACTGAGAGGAGTCACTAAAATCCAGACCTATTTTATCACTCCCTCGGAATGGAAGTGTCATGGTTATAGAATCATTTATGATCACATCACCCTCAGGTATTCCTAATACATGTACATCATGCATGCTGGAAGACCTATGATCAACCAAGAGATATAGATCAATTTTACACTGTCATCTTTAGGGTTTGATCATCAAGTTTCTCATTCTTGGTCATTGGGATTTGGTATCAATATATGCTTTCCAAAAGCATATATCATACCTTCAAATTCTTGTCATGCTTCCAAAGCAGGACAACTATGCATGGAATTTGATCGGTCCCAATACCTCTTGAGTGAGCTCATGTCTTCCGGTTCAGAAGTGAACATGTATGATCCCTTTGAGAGATCGTATTACTCATATGCGCTTGTATGCACACTAGCGCGCTGGTGTATAGACCTTGGTTAGGTCATCAACCTATTAGTCTGCCAAACGTACATACTCAGACATATAGTAACGTATTTGTCTCCGGTCAGAGGATGCATGCCCATATCGCGACAGTTTACGATATAGGACTTTTGTTATCTCAGTCTCGTTAAGTCAATTCTTTAACCTAACTAATATGACACCTCTGAATCTCTATTCCCATGCAGAGGACCTGCATCAAGAGGTCGGTCAGATATCATCCCAAATGAGAAAGGATTTTAATCTCTACTCAGATTGGAGATCATCTCTTAACAATCATTTGACGGTTCTTGATGAGTCCTCAATCTAACTCCTTAGATATTCATACAAACACCAGTCTCTATGATTCAATTACGGAATTAATATTTGTATGATTATTAAGATGGCCATGGTAGATAACTTTAATTGTACAGTGGGACCTTATAATGCATTCATTCATTTAATCTCAGAAAGGGAGTGAAAAAGAATCAATAACTTTTATTGATAAATAAAACATTACAATAACATTTATCGTTGGAATGGTTCGCCTCGGGCTCACATGGCCAACAATCTCCCACTAGCCCTAAGAATCATTCAAATACCATCCTTAAACCTATGCTCATTACATGTTGGTCGAAAAACTTCTGTGTCAAAGGTTTGGTAAGAGGATCAACAATGTTGTCGATAGAGGCCACCTTGGTTTGATGATATCACCACACTTTTGAATCTCCTGAATGATGTGGTATTTCCTTTCCACTTGCTTGCTCTTTTGATTCCATCTGGGTTCCTTCGCATGGGCAATGTCTCCTGAGCTATCGTAGAGTAACGGGATGTAAGTATCAGAGGAAACTACGCCAAGTTCCAGGATGAACTTGCGCAACCACACTACCTCCTTTGCAGCATCTGATGTGGTAATGTATTCAGATCTGTTGTTGAATCTGTTGTAGTGTCCTGCTTCTTGGTTCTCAAGCTCACGGCACCACCATTCAACAGGAACACAAACCCTGATGTTGACTTTCGATTATCGATATCTGACTGGAAGTCTGAATCTGTGTATCCCAAGACTTGGATATCACCATCTCCATAGACCAAGATATAATCTTGTGTCCTTCTTATATACTTGAAAATGTTCTTCACTGCATTCCAATGTTATTCTCTATAGCAGTATTGGTAACAACTTACCACACCCAATGCGTGGCAGATATCTGGCCTAGTACACATAATGGCGTACATTAAGCTTCCTATAGCTGATGCATAGGGGCATCCAACCATGGCTTTCTTTTCCTCAATACTTTGGGGAGACATCCTTTTCCATAGGTGTATACCATGACTTAAGGGAAGGAAATCTTTAACTATACATACGGAAACATTCAAGAATCTTCTTAATGTACCCATGTTGTGATAATCCCAACATTCTCTTTTCTCAATTTCTGAATAGCTTCAGACCTAAGATGTAAGAGGCTTCTCCAAGATCTTTCATCTCGAAGGTATGAGATAGCCAAATCTTAACACTGGTCATCATCCCTATATCATTTCCAATGATAAGGTTGTCATCTATGTAAAGCACGATGAACACAATGGCGCTCCCACTAAGAATCTTGTACACACAAGGTTCATCAAGATTCTGGACAAAATCATAACTCTTTATGGTTTCGTCAAATCTGATGTTCCAGATATGAGAAACTTGTTTGAGCCCATAGATGGATTTCTTTAGCTTATATATTTTACCTTCCTCGGTTATGAATCCATGGGGCTGCTCCATATAGATATCCTCCTCAAGGTATCCATTGAAGAAAGTTGTCTTGACATCCATCTACCAGATATCGTAGTTAAGAGATGCAGCTATAGCTAGCAGTGTCCTGATGGACTTAAGCATAGGCACAGGAGAGAATGTCTCATCGTAGTCGATGACTTCTCTCTGTGTGTAGCCTTTTGCTACGAGCCGTGCTTTGAAAGTCTCTACTTTCCCATAAGGTCCCATATTTCTCTTGAAGATCCATTGTACCCAATGGGTTTTACTCCTTCAGTTGGATCCTCTAGGTCCATACACCATTTTTATGCATGGAGTCAATCTCTGACTTCATTGCTAACATCCGTCTATCAATGTCATGATTCGCGAGTGCTTCATAAAATGAAGTAGGATCATTGTTAGACTCACCTGACACATGGAATCCATGCCTTTCAGGTGGTGCAACCACCCTCGAACTCCTTCGAAGAGGTATGTGTGTTTCATCTTTATTTATCTCTTCACTTTCCGGCTCAGGAAGCTCAGAATCCTCAGGGGACTCAATGAGTTCCTCTACTTCAATTTTGTCTTAACCTTTAAGGAAGTCATCCTCCAGAAATCTTACGTCTCTAGAGACGAAAACCTTCTAGGTCTCAGGGTCATAAAGATGGTATCCAATACCATCTTTAACATACCCAATGAAGTAGCACTCTCGAGTGCGTGATTCTAGCTTACTTGCATCCATGTTCTTTGGTTCCGTACCCGAGCTCATGAGAAGTCTTAGGTACAGATTTGCTAAGAATCTTGTTCGGGATATATATATATTGCAGTCTCTGCTGCATATACCAAAAAACTAAATGGTAAATGTGCTTTGCTCGTCATTGAGTGGACCATATCCATGATGGTCTTGTTGCGTCTTTCAGCAACACCATTAAGTTGGGAGATTCCAGGAAGAGTGAGATTGGAGACAATTCTCTTCTCCTTAAGGTATTCCTAGAATTCATCTGAGAGGTACTTGCCATCTCGGTCAGATCGAATATGTTTAATCTTCCTATCGCTTTGGTTCTCAACCAAAGCCTTGAACTCTTTGAACTTTTCAAAGGTTTCAGATTTATAACGTAGTAGGAAGACAAACCCGTATCGCAAATGGTCATCAACGAACGTCAAATAATAATCATATCCATTTCGAGCCGCGGTACTGAAGGGACCACATACATCGGTATGTACTAGGTCAACATTATCTTCGCATCGTGTAACCTTGTCATGAAAAGGTTTCCTAGTCATTTTACCTAGAATACAATGTTCGCAGGTAGGCAAAGACTGAACCTGTAGAAAATCTAAGGGTCTACCCTTTATCAATCTATTGATCCTATCAACAGATAAATGACTAAGCCTATGATGCCAAATCATATTAGAATGATTACCATCCTCCCTAGATCTTTTGGGATTTTTATTAGTGGCAGTAACATTCATGACATGTTCATCAATGCACAATTCATAGAGTCCACTAGAAGTCAAAACACCTATCCGCAATATGCTTATCATAACGATTTATGACTAGTTTATTACAGAAAAGGAATGAATATCCACTTCTAACAAGTTTAGATATAGATATTAAATTCCTTCTAACTTCAGGTGCATAAATACACTCTTTAAGCATAAGGACTCTTCCACTAGATAATGATAGTCTACAGGTCCCGACAGCGATTGCTGCAACACTTGCATCATATCCCATCTGGATGACTATCTCCCCTTCAGCGAGACTCTTAGTTTCCTGAAATAGATGCAACAAATTACATGCATGAACAGAAGCACCAGAATCAACAACCCAACTTCCTTCTCGTCCAACTATAAAGCTAGTTTCAATGATGAAAGTAGATTTCATACCTGCAGGGGCTTTATCATTGTCTACCGACTTCAGGTAATTGGGACAATTTTGCTTCCAGTGCCCCAGCTTCTTACAGTGCTAGAAGACATCGATTTTCTTCAATGTCATCAAAGTGGATGCATTAGAAGATGAGACAACGTCTTGACTATTCTTCTTTCTCTTCTGGGTTGGGCCCTTCCGAGAACTTTGCTTCTGATTATGCTTTCCCTTGACCTGTGCAATCATTACACTTCCAAAGGGTCCATCCTTCTTCATTACGTCTTCATCAGACTTTAATGCAGCCAATAACCCAGCGTTACTAAAATCAACTTTGCTCATGTAGTATGTAACCACAAAGTTGTTGAAAGACATAGGGAGTGGCAGCAGAATGAAGTCAGCTTGCATATCTGCATCCATGTCAGCTCCCAAGGTTTCCAGCTCAGAGAGGTACCCAAACATTTTGAGTTCATGTTCTCTTACAGAGGTCCCTTCCTGCATCTTGCAGCGAATAAGTTCTTTTATAATATTAATGTTGTGTGCGGTTCACATCATCGAACATTTCTTTCAGATTCAGCATGATCTCTTTGCAAGTGTTCATTTCCACATGCTGCTTCTAAAGCACATTAGACAATGAACCCAGAATATAACATCTTGCCAGATTATGATCTTCATATTTATCATTAAAATTGATTTCTTTCCGAGTCTTCGGGTTTGAGTACTTGTCCTTTGAAAGCACATAAGAGATGCGCTCAGCGGATAGGACAAGATCCAAATTTCAGATCCAATCCAAATAATTTGGTCCGGTCAACTGATTAACCTCCATGAGTTTGCTAATATAAATAATTATATATTCAATTACATTTCTTTGATTAAGGAATTTTTAATCAAATTAGTCTTGCTTTGTCAACTTTGAAAGTTCATTCCCTTAATTACTTTCAAAGCAAGAGATATACTTACTGCCATATCTATAGCAAGAACCGGGATCTCCTATTTACCTTTGTCACATCCCAATAATATGAGAAACTGTAACTACAATAAAGAGAAGCAGGAACACATTCTTCCTTGCAAGTCCAACTTGCATTTCCCAATTCGATCTTTAACACCTGGGCCCACCACTCCTAAGGTGACGTTGACTCATCGTTAATTGAACAAACTGTCGACAGGATTAGCACTCGTTGTGCGCAATCCAATATCGCCCAATAATATGAGGAACCAATATTTTGGTCACTACACATACAACCTTACTCTTTCGAGAAGCAAAGAGCCCGATCCAGATGCGCTTGTATGCAGGAGTTGTCACTTTGGACAGGTGTCTCCTACATACAATCTCTAGCGACGGAACCCTTCGCCTTGACGGGAGACCATGGATGTCACTTATGTGATCCTCCACCTCATATTCAAATTTTAATTAATTATCATGAATCACATTCACATAATTAATTCTTCTAAGGTAAATACACATCTATTCATAATATAGTGATTTAAAATTGGATATAATTAATTTAATCAAATTAAATCAATTATAAATCCAATTTAATCAACAAACTTGATTGTTACTTGAAAGTATGGTATAATCTCAAAATACATATTATTTCGAATTTTAATAATTAGAAAAATACATCATGATTTCATAAGCATTATCTCATCCCTACCCGTTGTCATGGCCAGTACTGACGAGAGTGGAACAGACTGCACACGGTGCAACCTACTACCCCAACGCTCCCCGACTAGACACTATATCCGTCTCGAGAAAGGATAATGCAAAATCAATCACTTTGTATTTGAGATGATAATCGATTTTTCAACCAAAGTTATACCATATAGTAATAATCAAAACCAGTTTGATTATAAGGAAATTTGATAAACAAATTCCCAAACTTATTCAAGCAACATGTTTGTTGGAAATTGTATGTTGTAATCAATTTATGATCTAGATCACATCTAATCAATTATTGGTCAAGGTAATGTCACGTAAGGGAACAATTATCACAAAATATTTCCTAAATATTATCCATAATTAATCCAAGAAATTAACCATTAATTGCACAAGTTTCTAAATGACAATCACAAGGTGTAGATAAAGATTGCAATTTCCAGTAGTGACCCTCACTAACTAAAATTGGCATATCTCATTCATTTTAAATCCAAATCATGCAAAATAAATGTTCAGAGTTTGATAATTTGATTTAAAACAGAAATCATATGATTAACACACATTTCTATGCATTTTAAAATAGTAATTAACTCCTTAATTATGTCATGATTCGCTACCTCTGAAATAATGGATATATGGTCATTAAAAATATCATAACTAGAGTTATCAGATTCCAAACCATGCAAACTCAAATCCCGCAGTTTTCTTAAAAAATGGGAAATATTATCCAAGCGATAGTTTTGTGTTTAAACATTTTAAACAGGGCCGAAATATATCACAAAGTAGGGCTGTGAAAATTGAAATGCGATAAAATTCTCGCGACCCCTAACGAGCCCAAATCCTCTTAGGTTAATGGATCATATCGAAAACCTCCAACCTGGTGAAGTCGCCTCGTATACCCTTGTTAATTCCCTAAAATTAATGATCAAATTAAGTGTCAGGTTCGTTGCAGTCGGGTAATCAAGACTTCATCAAAAATACCACGAAGACTTAATGTAATTTTAAGTTTAAGCGGCATATTTATTTTACTTGGGCAAGCCCAAGGTCGAACACAGGGAGGCAGCTGTCTCCTTAGGTGAATTTTAAGTGAATTTTAAGGTCATATTTTCAGAAGAATATTTTTGGTTTTTTTAGCAGTTTTTATGCAAGAAAAGAAAAACAATGCAATTTCCAGCCAATTTTACAAGTTAATCCAGAAAGATGATTAATTGAAGCCCGTAAATTGTGAAAATTGGCCAGAATATGGAATGCTATGAACCTTTGTCTACAATTTTTTTGGAATTTTTAGACTCTATATGAATTTAATATGAATAAAACACGAATACAGGGGAATTTTCACAAAATCAATTTTAATAATTACCAAGACACATTATTTCCATATATAAAAATTATCCTAGATGGATCTAAGTCTGATGAATCCAGGAAAATTAATAAACCTAAAATTCTATGTGAATTGGACCTATTAAATTTAATTAAGAAAATCACTATTGAATTTATTCAGGCCTCATGGTGCGTGCAAAGATAGTGATTTTTGGAAATAGTGTAGAGTAATTTATCCTAGGTTTAATGTGATTTTATGGTGATTTTTGGAGCAACAAGGAATTTAATATACATTAAATGGCACACAATGGGCAAAATATAGAAAATTTCACCAAATTAATATTATTAAATTCCATATGACTCACAAAAATTAGACAAGTGTCACACAAGATAAAGGACAAGTTAAAATACAACATGCAATTTTTAGAATTAAAAAATGGTGATAAATGGACACCTAATTATGCATGCAAAGATAGGGACCAAATTACAAATATAGAAAATAAAAGTTGCTAAAATAAAACGTGTTGATAGGGACTTAAATGCAATTACCTATAATACGGAGGGGGTGGATGCAAAATGCCCACAAAACACGCGCTCCTTGCGTGACGCGCCTGGTAGGGACTAAAGTAGAAATTCAGAAAGTCTCCGGAGCTTCTGTGTAATTTTCCCAACCCTTACGTGAGGGACACATGAGGTGCTAGGCTCGGATGACGTCGGTGGCTCGGACTGAGGCTCGGAAGTGCTACAGGCTTGGGGTAGCTTCGGTGTTGGCTCGGGTGCACCGAGCCTAAGGATCGGGGAAGCGGCTCGGAGGGGACTACATGGCGCGAGATAGACTGTCAGATCAAGATGATCTAACGGTTGTTGATGCTGGATATGTGTCACGCCTTATGACTGTTAGATCGAGATAGCTCTAACGGTGGAGGATGAGGTCGACGTGGCTCAATCAGGAGTCGTCAGATCCTTACGAGATCGGACGGTTGCTGGCGCTCGATGAAGCGGGCGACGTGGCGTGAAGAGGGTCGTCGAGTCACCTTGATACGACGGTAACTGTAAGTCATCTTCTCCGATCCACGGCCTCCTGTCGCCCTCTCTCGTACTCGATGTAGCTCGTCGGTGGCTCCTGGATTGCTCAGAATAGTCATGGAGGCATGAGGGAACCATTGGAGGGCCTGGATGAGGCTGAGGAGGTCTGAATGCCGGTGGCGACGAAGCTCGATGCAGCTCCGGTGGAGATTCCGGCCAATGGAGGGAATCGCACCTACAGGGTTAGTCTGTGCAAGGGAGCATGTGCAATGTGCTCGTGATGTGAGTGCGAGTGCAGTGAGAGGCCTGGATCTAAGTGAAGGCGGTCCGATGACTTGCTCCGTCGTAAGGACAGAGCCTTGGTCGGAAGGGGTTGTGAGGTGCAGTCGGAGGGAATGGAATGGCGCGCAAAGATGGGAGCTCCAAGTCGGAGCTCGATGGACAATCGGAGGGGCTTGAAGATGCGAGGCAAGGCGGAATTAATTCAGAGAAAAATGTGAATAAAGAAGAAGAACGATGGGAAGAGGATGGAGGAGTCTACCTGGGATTAGAAGCTTGGAGAAGAACTTCTTGGTCTTCTCTCAAGGGTCGGTAGCGTCCCGAGCTTGAGCAGCTCATTGGAAGAGCTGCTACACGGCGGAGGTGTGCCGCGGATCTCGCCCGGAGGTAGTCGACCGTCTTCGCTCGATGTCGTGCCCAATCGATGCCACCGATGAGGAGAGTAGAGCTCGAGGGTGCCTCCTGCTATGGCAGATGGTCGTAATGGTGGCCGGAGGTGGGGGTTTTATAGAGATAAGGTGGAGGTGGCAGTGATGGAATGCGAGGTTTCATGGGGGTTGTGGAGTGATGTGGGCAAGATTCATGGAGGACATGGAGGTCGACAAAGATGAAGGGAGTGTGGGCTTCATCGTGGAGCGGTCAATGGGTGGAGATGGTGGTTGTGGTGGTGGAGAAAATAGGAAGGGGGTCGGCGAGTAGGCGAAGTGGGCGACGTGCACGAGGATCTTTCAGAGGAAGGAGATGATGTCATGGTCGTTGGATCTTGCGATCCAACGGTCAGGAGATAGGCGTGCGAGAATAGGTAGGATTAGATCTGGGGGTCGAGATCGAAGGGCGCAAGGGGCGCCACGTGTCGTGATGGAAGCACAGCACTAACGAACTGCAGAGATTAGATCATGCGACGAATTGAAGGGCGGTGATTGAATGGAAGATGAGCGGTGAGATCTAATCATCATAGCGAAGATCCGATGGCCATGAGTGTGCCACGTGGAGAGCATGGGATAAGGCGCTGACGTGTGGTCTTGATGAGATCTGGGGTTGAATCGAATGGTGGGAAGATGATGCGGTATGGAGGGCCCATATATGGAGGGAGAATGAACGGGTGGCACATGGTGAACTATGTGGCGCAAGGTGGTGGAGGCAGAAATGAGTGGCCTTGATGAGATCTGGTCAATGATCTAAGGGTTGGCATTGAGGGGGGGATGAGCGGCTTGGATCTGAAGAGGGGGAGGCCATCGGATGGCTATGGAGTGCACGACGTGGCGGAATGAGATGAGGGCGCTGGTGAGCGGCCCAGATGCGATCTGGGCCTTCATCGGGCAATCGAGGTTTGATGCAAAGTGGATGGCTGGGATTTAGAAAGAGAAGGCACCATCGGACAGTGGGGACAAAGGGGTGTGTGGCGCGTTATGAGCGGGCCGCATGGCGCAACCAGAGGGCGCCACGTGGCCTGCTCTAGATGGCTGAAAGAAAAATATGAGATAAGGGAGAGAAGATGGCCGAATTTGAAAAAACTCAAAACATGAAAGTTGTAGATCTCGATGAGATCTACAAGTTTTATGTTGACCAAAAATGGAAATGAGGTCAAATAAAGACTAAAATACAAGAGTACAAATGTACATACATATAATGTACAATGGGGTCCCAAAATCCAAGTTTTGCATACGAGCTCCGATTTAAATGAAATTGGTCTCATTTTGAAGGTCTCTGAATGTATATTAATTTAAAAGTGAGTAGAACTAAATCAGACACTGTATGAGAGAGAGATATGGGCATTTTAAGGCTCCTAGTTTCAAACTTGGACTCGGGTTTTATTGGTCAATTTTGCAAGTTAGTAATTTTTTTGATATTTTTCCTTTATTAGTGTTAGTAATATATACACTATGGAGTTGATTTTATTGGATTTGGAGTTAGTATAAAATATATACAAGTAGGTGAAATATGGTGAATATACATGTGATTTTTACATGTGAATTTGCCTTCTTATTTAGTGCAGATGCGAATGCTAAAATGCAGATGTTATCAATGCAAGCATGAATGCTAATTATGCAATATTGGTGGAAATATGCTCCTAATTACTCGGGAACAAGGTTCTATTTTCAAATTTAAGAGTGATGAATCACAGATTCATCAACCCCCTATACTTAAACCTTACCCGTCCTCGAGCAACTAAAATGAAATGTAAGAGTGAAATGATTTTGGGTTCCATACCAAGGTCATGAAAAAAAGTTGAAAATGGAGCTTGACTCGATCTTTGGATTAATTATGTGGCGTAACCTTATTGGGATCTAAACTTAAGACCTAACAGACTTTAAGTTCCACAAGTCTTCTATTCAAGACGCCTCAACAGTCAGGTCAGAACAAATCCTTAAACACAAATTTCTGATGACTATGATTCTTACTTGTACTGTGTAAGTGTAAAATAGCTCTCCACATCAGAAATGGCTAAAAAGCAGCATCCTCTAACAAGGTAACTCTAATTCTCCGGTCTAGTAACTCTTTCCTCGAGGAGCGAGGTATTCCTTTCTAAGTTAATGTGCAACCAGCTCAAGAGTAGGGGTGGAGAAAAGAATGGACGGTAGCCAGTGTAGCTACCTATCTCGAGATGCCTGACCAGTGTAGCCAAGTCATCCAGCTGCAGACTTCTTGCTAATATACATACTCTGATAAGTATTTTATTTTCAATCTGGCCTGTCTATTTTTTGGAGCTCTTGCATTTTTTTAAACTATATACAAGGTGCAGCATGTACATCAGGAGTTTTCCTCTTGAGCCAGTAGACTATCCCTCTTTTGAAGCATTATTGCAACCCACAGCATCCCATCTTTAGACGTCAACACCACCAGACTAGGTTGAGATGCACTACCCTCCCTAGAGAAGGACGGATGTTTCCACCCGTGTGCTACTCCAAGCTAAGGGATTCTACCTCCTCACCACCTCATCAATGAAGAGCTACGTGCATGGTGCTTGTCCAAGTTAGGTCACTGTCTATAAGAATCATGCGTGTGCACGAGATATTCTTCTTAGACTAATCAAGATGACATGTGAACATAGACTTGCAGACTCAAAGAATTAAGTCACTTGACCTGAGACATCTTAACTCTAGTTCCTATAAGGTTCCTCTGAAATTAGGTGGATTAAGGTCAAATCAAGTCCTTCCTAAACATCTACTCATAACTTGGTTCAGAACCCACTAACTTTTCACTTTGCATATGCAAGATATGCAGACGAGATGTAGATGACATGCTATGCGGATGAATAAAAATGCAAGACTCTTTTTTTAAGATGCAGAGATGATGTGCAAGAGTAAATAAGAAGCCTATTTTTTGTTTTTTTTTTGTTTTTTTGTTTTTTATTTTTTTTGTTTTTTTTTCAAAATTTGGTATATCTCCTACATTACAACAATTTTTTTCAAGAGTTTTATAAGTGTTATACAATATACCATACAAGTATACAAAATTTTTTTTTCAATTTTTACCCACCCGTAATTATTGCATAATATATACAAAAATACGTGAAAGTACAAGCTATGGGTAAAGTATATATGTAATATATACACGCCCCCCTATACTTAGCATGTGTTATGTCCTCAGAGCACGAAAAGCGGGAAAAAAGACATAGCTCGTGCTAAGCGTAGGAGAGCAAAATAACAAAATGTATAGAAGTCGCTCCACCCCCCTATACTTAGGCTCTGGCAGCCTAAGTGTAGAAGAAGATCAAAAAATGGGGCGGGCGAGGTTAAGAGGGGATATAGAGGAGTATATACACGACGGGCATCGGTCCCCCCCCCATACTTAGGCTCTGGTTAGCCTAAGTATAGGACACAAGTGAGTGTGAGAACCGATGAGATCTAGAGAATATACAATGAATGGTGAAGAGACTCGGGTCACTCTCCCCCCTATACTTAGGATCTGATCATCCTAAGTATAGCCATAAAATGAAATGATATGGAGCCGGGGCGAGTGATTCGAATCATTGGGGAGGGAGGGAGAATATATACAAGAAGGAGTGAGAATATACAAGGATCAAGAAGGTTTGTGACAAACCTTCACCTTCTTGCGGGAGCGAGGAGGTAAGGAATATACAAGTGTGTCGTTGTCGGAATCATCCTCAGATGAATAGTAGTAAGGTGAAGGGATCGTCCAACGAGGGTCGAAACACGGCTGCTTTCTTAGATACGGCTTAAGAACAGCCGAACTGAGCTCATTTATATAAATCACCTTATCCGGACCAGATGAGGACTCCTCAGAAAACTCCTTCTCTGTTATGTTGAAGGAAACTTTCTTAACCGGTTTTCTAGAACTTAAATCATTGAGAGGGAGATGAGAGCGACGTGCCTTGAGAGGTTTGAGGGAATACCTCGAGGATTCAATTCTCGACTTCCTCTCACTAGATAGCCGACTAGAAGAGGGATCAACTGCGTTCTTATGTGGAGTTAATTTAGTCTTGGTTGTTTCTTTGAAGGTTCGGGATGTGGTGCGGTGCTGACCATGGGTTCCTCATCAGATGAGTCACCATATAGATTGGAATATTCCTGAAGGGTCAGCACGTGTGTCGAGAAGGTGCTAGTGATCTCAATTGGCTTGAAATTATTGGGCTCTTGTGTCAGATCATCAAAATGGTCAAGACAGTCAGCAAAAATCATGTCCGACTCAATGGCAGCTTCTGGTCGTGAGTCATCCTTAGAAGCTGTCATGGTGGTGGTGCAAGTAGTTGATGAAGTGGAGGTGTGGGGAGTCTTTGAACCAAAAGTCGTCCGGATAGTCGGTCTCTCAGGTGTAGCAGAGAGGTGGGACTCATCTACCTCTCGATGGTCACGACTATCAGCAGATATGCAGGTCACCTTAGAGTAGAGTGTATCAAAGTATGGGTGAGGTCGAAGCCTTCCCAATGTTGTAAAATCGATTCCCGAGTCTCGCAATCTATAGTCGCCTTAGCCAAGGCTAAGAACGGCTTCCCGAGAATAATCGGAGATTGGGAGAACTATCCTTGGTACTCAATGTCAATGACTGTAAAGTCCACCTGGAGTAAAACATCTTGGAAAGTAACGATGACTGAAATGTTTCCTCTTGAACGTTTGATAGATCGATCAGCCAGCTGAACAATCTCTCTTGACTTTCTGATAGGCCTGAGTTTGAGCTTGTCAAACATAGAGGTCAGGAGGATATTTATCGACGGGTCATCATCGATTCTCGCATGGGTAAAGATGGTGTCTTTGATTTCACACTTAACTCGGGGCAACTGCTTCACTCTGCGGCTCTTGGTCTTTCTCCCCATCACCAAGGAGGTGGCCATAGACACAATGTGTCTTTCAGTCCTTGTTCTCTTATTGTCCGACCTCTTGGGCATCAATTTACTTCTCACAAATCATTTGAGGTCAGGAAAGTGATCTATGGCCTTTATTAAGGGAAGATTAAAAATCAAATCTTCATCGAGTGCTTCCCTTAGGGTAGGATCCACTTTTTCTAAGTCATTTTCAATTTTTATGTGTTTTTTTGGTTTTTCAATTTTTTTGATCTTGAGATTTTCAATTTTTTTGATATTTTTGGTAGATGAATGATCATACTCTGGATTGGAGAGTAAGTGGTAAGTAGAAGAGGGAGGTAGAATTGACTCCAGTTGTACATGATGTGTGGGTTCCCTAGTTTTCGCTCTGTTTTTAACCTCAAAACTACTCATATCCTTTTCCACTTTCATTCCCAAGCTGGCAGAAATTGAGTGCAATATTTCCATGACATCTCTCAACTTGTTACCAAATGATTCATTTTTCGTGATAAGTCGAGAAATGTCATCCTCCCAAAAATTCTGATGATAAATCATGGGAGAGTTCTGCTCAATTGGAGGATATTGCTGAGATATTGGGGTCTCATACTCAACATACCTATACTCTGGCATGTAATAATGGGTAGAGTATGGGACCATACGAATGGCAAATATTGGTCGGAGCCTCATATGATGGAGTCAATAAAACGGGGACTGGTAAGTCTAGCCCATGAGTCCAATCTTGTGAATGTATAGGCTCTCTAAATGGCTGGTATGAGGGCTGGTTAATGTAAGCTTTATCACTGAAGTCAATCAAGTCTGGAAAATCATGATGTGTAGGCCTCTCCATTCGGGTTGTTCGATCGACCAAGTTGTTCTGACATTCATCTGTCTCAGCAGTGGCTTGCTCATCATATGGTTCATTGATTCCAGCAAGCTCTCGAGAATAAGGACAGTCAACCCAAGATGGAAGTGGATCCGGGATGTTAGAATATGAAGTAGGTGAGAAATGCGAAGAAGTGGAGAAGTCAGTCGAAGTTCTGACTTCGTAATCGGGTTGAGGTGGAACCAACCACAGGTAAGAGTCTCCCGTGGATGGCGGAGGATACATGGAAGAAGGAGAAGGCAAAGATGAACGGTATATGATCGAGAAGGAATGACCAGAGGTCTCAGGGTATGGGGACCAATATCCCGACATCTTGAGGAGGAAAGGATGAATGTAAGTAGATCGAGGTAAAAAATGTGCAATTACACAGGATAACACACACGAACAGACACAAAGACAAACGCAAGAGCAAATCTCGAGTTCACACTCAACACGATGAAGGACCCGAAACCGAGTCCAATTAGTCTGGTTGATTTTAAGTATGATTGTTCAAGAAAGTAGCAAAGGTTACGCGGCCTATAGGGGAGTCAGCTCAAAGCCGGATGCATCTCCCATGTTTAACGTGTCGCCTAAGATACCAATGCCCTTCCTTTTTTCGCTCCTATCACTAGTCGAAAGTTCAAGGACCTGCCCCTATCTACCTACATAGTAGGCGGAGGCTGACAAGGCTATAACTTCACCCCTATCTACCTGTCGGAGCAGGCGGAGGCTACTAGCAACTTGTTGCGGTGCACCGTAATTTCGCCCCTATCTACCTACTGGAGTAGGAGGAGGCTACTTGGCGCTGGTCAGTTGAACCTATAGTTCAGCCTGTGATATTTGCTCGGATCGGGGTACGTGATATGGAAGATGGGGATTTTTGGCTCTGCCTTGGGGTGTGCACACACACTCTAGTACCCCCACTCAGCCTGAAATCAAGATCGGGGTTGCTCTCCTGCAAACAAGGGTTAATTTTAGTCAATTGTTTTGGTCCAATTCAATTAGCAGTCTCAATTTTAGAGATTAGTTGTCACTGATATTAATCCACACAAGCAATCACGTCTACCGTCTAGTCCCAAATCCTTTATACTAGATTAGAAAAACTGAGAGAGAGAATCAGAAAAAGCCGATGCAATCGAGAAAATGTTGATGAATGCTTGAATAAGAAGACTTCATTGCCTCCAGCTCTCTACAATGTGGGATGCAATACTAAATTGAAATTTTACACTAAATGAAATGCAAGCGAGAAAAGCCACTCCTAGACAGGTAGTTCTATTAGCGAGTGAAGAACAGATTGTTTTTGGCTAAGATCTGCGGTCTAAGTGTGTCTTTTAATGGTGAAATGAGGTCATAAATATTACGAGAACAAACAGGTCCTAATATAGCTCTAAGAGCCGCAAGTGCATATCTGATTCTACGTAAAGCAACCACACAACACACGGGGACACATTTTATTATGACTTACACGTGCGAGAACCCAAACGGGAATCACTGGAAATGCAAACTCTTTTTTTACAAGTTAACAAAAATGAAAATCTTTTTGGCGTCTCAACAGCCGACTTGATCCACGAATCGTCGGCCTCCGATGCACTTCGAGATGCATCGACTTTAAGAAAGTCGCTCCAAGTCCACCGAGCCGTCACACAAAAAGATACAAAAATGTCAGAGAGAGAGGAAAAATAAATAGAAAAATAATTGGAAAAAATAGAATAATTACAAGGTGGTTCGGGAACAGACTACCGGAGTGAATAGAAAACGTAAATCTAATATTCTAAAGTGGTCTAAGCCGTTTGCCTCCCTGACAACGGCGCTATTTTGAAGTCACCTCGTCTACCCTTATTAATTCACTCAAATTAACGATCAAATTAAGTGTTAGGTTCGTTGCAGTCGGGTAATCAAGACTTCATCAAAAACACCACGAAGACTTAATGTAATTTTAAGTTTAAGCGGCAGATTTATTTTACTTGGGCAAGCCTAAGGTCGAACTCAGGGAGGCAGCTGTCTCCTTAGGAGAATTTTAAGTGAATTTTGAGGTCAGATTTTCAGAAGAATATTTTTGGTTTTTTTAGCAATTTTTATGTAAGAAAAGAAAAGCAATGCAATTTCCAGCCAATTTTACAAGTTAATCCGGAAAGATGATCAATTGAAGTCCAAAAGTTATGAAAATTGGCCAGAATATGGAATGCTATGAACCTAGTGTCTATAATATTTTTGGAATTTTTAGACTCTATATGAATTTAATATGAATAAAAAATGAATACAGGGAAATTTTCACAAAATCAATTTTAATAAATACCAAGACACATTATTTCCTGATATAAAAATTATCCTAGATGGATCTAAGTATGATGAATCCAGAAAAATTAATAAACCTAAATTTCTATGTGAATTGGACATATTAAAAATCAATTAAAAAATCATTATTTAATTTATTCAGGCCTCGTGCGTGTAAAGACAATGATTTTTTGGCACAGTGTAGAGTAATTTATCCTAGGCCTAATGTGATTTTATGGTGATTTTTGTAGCAACAAGGAATTTAATATACATTAAATGGCACACAGTTGGCAAAATATAGAAAATTTCATCAAATAAATATTATTAAATTCCAGATGACTCACAAAATTAGACAAGTATCACACAAGATAGAGGACAAGTTAAAATACAACATGTAATTTTTAGAATTAAAAAATGATGATAAATGAACACCTAATTATGCATGCAAAGACAGGGACCAAATTGTAAATACAGAAAATAAAAGTTGTTAAAATAAAATGTGTTGATGGGGACTTAAATGCAATTACCTATAATGTAGAGGGGGTGGAAGCAAAATACCCGCAAAACACGCGCTCCTCGCGTGACACGCTTGGCAGGGACTAAAGTGCAAATTCAGAAAGTCTTTGGAGCTTCTGTGTAATTTTCCCAGCCCTCACGTCAGGGACACGTGAGGTGCTAGGGTCAGACGACTTCGGTGGCTCGGACTGAGGCTCGAAGGCGCTGCAGGCTCGGGGTAGCTTCGGTGTTGGCTCGGGTGCTCCGAGCCTAAGGATCGGGGAAGCGGCTCGGAGGGGACTACGTGGCATTAGATGTACTGTCAGATCAAGATGATCTAACGGCTGCTGATGCTGGATACGTATCGTGCCTTATGACCATTAGATCGAGATAGCTCTGACGGTGGAGGATGAGGTCGACGTGGCTCAATCAGCAGTCGTCAGATCCTTGTGAGATCGGACGGTTGTTGGCGCTCGATGAAGCAGGCGACGTGGCATGAAGAGGGATGTCAGATCACCTTGATCTGACGGTAACTGTAAGTCATCTTTTCCAATCCGCCGCCTCCTGTGGCGGACTTGGCGGGGCACCGATGGAGAGGGTGTCACTCCGTTGCCCTCTCTCATGCTCGATGTAGCTCGTCGGTGGCTCCTGGATTGCTCAGAATAGTCATGGAGGCGTAAGGGAACCGCCAGAGGGTCTGGATGAGGCTGAGGAGGTCTGAATGCCGGTGGAGACGAAGCTCGATGCAACTCCGGTGGAGATTCCGACCAATGGAAGGAATGGCACCTGCAGGGTTAGTCTATACAAGGGAGCATGTGCAACGTGCTCGTGATGTGAGTGCGAGTGCAGTGAGAGGCCTGGATCTAAGTGAAGGTGGTCAGGTGACTTGCTCCGCCGTAAGGGCGGAGCCTTGGTCGGAAGGGATTGTGAGGTACAGTCGGAGGGAATGGAATGGCGCGCGAAGATGGGAGCTCCGAGTCGGAGCTCGGTGGACAGTCGGAGGGGCGTTAAGATGCGAGGCAAGGCGGAATTACTTTGGAGAAAAACACGAAGAAAAAAGAAGAATGATTGGAAGAGGATGGAGGAGTCTACCTGGGATTAGAAGCTCGGAGAAGAACTTCTTGGTCTTCGCTCAAGGGTCGGTAGTGTCCCGATCTTGATCAGCTCATTGGAAGAGCTGCTACACAACGGAGGTGTGTCGCGGATCTCACTGGAGGTAGTCAACCGTCTTCGCTCGATGTCGTGCCCAATCACTGTCACCGATGAGGAGAGTAGAGCTCGGGGTTGCCTCCTGCTATGTCGGATGGTTGTAACGGTGGCCAGAGGCGGGGGTTTTAAAGAGAGAAGGTGGAGGTAGCAGTGATGGAAGGCGAGGTTTCGTGGGGGTTGTGGAGTGACGTGGGTGAGATTCATGGAGAACATGGAGGTCGGCGAAGACGAAGGGAGTGTGGGCTTCATCGTGGAGCGATCAATGGGTGGAGATGGTGGCTGTGGTGGCGGAGAAAATAGGAAGGGGGCGACGAGTAGGTGAAGTGGGCGAAGTGCGCGAGGATCTTTCGGAGAAAGAAGACGATGTCCGGTCGTTGGATCTTGTGATCCAACGGTCAGGAGATGGGCACGCAGGAACGGATAGGATTAGATCCAGGGGTCAAGATCGAAGGGCGCAAGGGGTGCCACGTGTCATGATGGAAGGACGGCGCTAGCGAACGTCAGAGATTAGGCCATGCGACGGATTGAAGTGTGGTGATTGAATGGAAGATGAGCGGGTGAGATCTAATCATCATAGCGAAGGTCTGATGGCCATGAGCGTGCCACGTGGAGAGCAAAGGATAAGGCGCAGACATGTGGTCTTGATGAGATCTGGGGTTGAATAGAACGGTGGGGAGATGATGCGGTATGGAGGGCCCATATATGGAGGGAGAATGAACGGACGGGACATGGTGAACCACGTGGCGCAAGGTGATGGAGGCAGAAATGAATGGTCGTGATGAGATCTGGTCAATGATCCAAGGGTTGGCATTAAGGCGGGGATAAGCGGCTTGGATCTGAAGAAGGGGAGGCCATCGGGTGGCTGTGGAGTGCGCGATGTGGCGCAATGAGACGAGGGCGCCGGTGAGCAGCCCAGATGCGATCTAGGCCTTGATCAGGCGGTCAAGATTTGATGCAGCATGGATGGCTGGGATTTAGAAAGAGAAGGTGCCATCGGACGGTGGGTAAAAAGGGGCACGTGGCGCATTATGAGCGGGTCGTGTGGCGTAAACAGAGGGCGCCACATGGCTTGCTCTGGATGGTTGAAAGAAAAATGTGAGATAAGGGAGAGAAGATGGTCGAATTTGGAAAAACTTAAAACATGAAAGTTGTAGATCTCGATGAGATCTACAAGTTTCATGTTGACCAAAAGCGAAAATGAGATCAATCAAAGTACTAAAATAAAAGGGTACAAATGTACATACATATAGTGTACAATGGGGTCCCAAAACCCAAATTCTGCATACGAGCTCCGATTTAAATGAAATTGGTCTCATTTTGAAGGTCTTTGTGTATTAATTTAAAAGTGAGTAGACCTAAATAGGACATTGTATGAGAGAGATATGCGCATTTTAAGGCTCCTAGTTTCAAACTTGGACTCGAGTTTTATTGGTCAATTTTGCAAGTTTGTAATTTTTTGATATTTTTCCTTTATTAGTGTTAGTAATATATACACTATGGAGTTGATTTTATTGGATTTGGGGTATAAAATATATACAAGTAGGTGAAATATGGTGAATATACATGTGATTTTTACAAGTGAATTTGGCTTCTTATTTAGTGCAAATGTGAATGCTAAAATGCAGATGTTATCTATGCATGCATGAATGCTAATTATGCCAGGCTCTATTTTCAACTTTAAGAGTGATGAATCACATATTCATCACCTAGCTATGATACCACTTGAAGGATATGGAATAATCCTCAAGCGCATCACGGAAGCGTGATGATCGTATCATATACGATCAAGAGCGACTAGTCGCACTAGTTTCTCAGTACAATGGAATTTAAAATTTTAAAGGATTAAATCACATGATCCAAGAACATTTCTTGGATCAATTCATCTAACCACATAAAAATTATAGGAATACCTCTTGGAGAGTGGTTGCGATCGAGACTCTAAGGGAAGAGACCTCATGTCTCAAGTTCGATCCATCGGAGGGGACGTTTGCGAGCACGGGGATGAGTCATGTGCTTCTCACAATTCAAGTCAATGATCCGAGCAATAGATCTCATGATCTCGTCTCACGAGATCGAACACGTTCTTCACGAGCGCTATGCACCAAGTAGATGGAGATCCAAGAGTCATCGAAGCGGGAGCACAACGGCAAGGCGACGACGAAGGTGTCCTTCTCTATATGAGAGTGGACGGCCACTCAAGGAGAGAAGGTAGAGGGTTGGCGTGAGAAATGAGAGAGAGTCGTTATTGAGATTGTGTAACTCGAAGAGCAAGGGATGACTCTTCTTATATAAGATTTTGGGAGTCCATGGATCCCAATCCATGGATAACACACAATCAATGGATGAGATTGATTTGTGTTTCTTTCAATGGCTACTATGTTGTTGTAAAAAACACAACATCAAATGATTTAATTTAAAATAATTTAAATTGATAAATCAACATAATTATTTTCAATTTAAATCACTTTGACTAGATAAGAGATAATAAGGAGACCAAACTAATCCCCTAAGAAGGGGGGGATGGCCACTCCTCTCCACATGGAGATTAGTGGTCGTCCACTCTTCTTGAGTAGATTGGTCAATCTCCTCTAATTATCATGAGATCTCATTATCTCATGATATCTACTTAATTTACAACAACTCTTGTTGTAAATATTTTTCATAAAAATAATTCACAATTATCTTATGAGAAAACTTCAATCAAGCCATTGAATATACGTGAATCTCATTCACAACCCAAAGCAAAATGTAATTATATTTTCAATTAATCATTCAGTGTGAATCCAATTCACATTAATAATTAATCAATAAATATAAACCATAAAAGATTCTCTCTCGTATATTATAAATCACATTTATAATATACATGGATAATTGGATTGTGCTATCCACATTATTCATATCCACAATAATTAAATCACATTTAATTACATTGGATAATCATTCTCATGTATTCAGATAATATGAATCAAATTCACATTATTCATGATAATTAAATCACATTTAATTATCCATTTCTCAATGCTTAGTTATAATTCAACTTTGGAATTATTCGTGAACTCTTTCAAGAATAATACGCTTTCTCCGCATATACTTGGAGATGAGGACATGGCGATTGTATTGTACCATGTATAGTGACGTGGATATTGAGATCGCATCTCAAATCCAGGTCTCATGGACCTCTCATAGATGCTTGATTTAATCAAGGCCGTAAATCTAATCTTCTCATTGCATATGAATCTCATTGAGATCAATATCCAACACTTGGACCAAGATCTGATCTTCTCATTCATTCATTTAATATCATAAAGAGAGTGAAAAAGAATCAATAACTTTTATTAATAAATCAAACATTAAAATAACATTTATCATTGGAATAGTTCGCCCTGGGCTCACATCCTAACATTAACAATATCGGCATAACAAAGGAGTGATGCGACACTTAGAATTGATTCATCGGGAAAGATCTATGTGATCGACACATTGCTCAGCAGAGTCTCTATGCATTCAAATCTAGATAAATAATCTGCTACAACAATTTTGATGACAAGCTTATATCTTATCTTCAAATTAAATTACTTGAGCAAAAGGATCCAATGAAGCAGTTGTGACTTTGCATCCTTCTTTTACTGTAGGTATCGGATAACAGAGTAGTCGGTGAATATAATTATGTTGGAACCGAGAAGGTGAGACCTGATTTCACATTTCAATTATGTTTCAATTTCGGTTAGACCTAGTTCAATCAAGTTTCAAACAATCAATTGAACCGGTAGTTTGACCAAAATAAGGAATATTCGATCGTACCAATAGCAGTCAATTAATCAGTCCGGCAATTCAATCCAAACTTAATAACATTAGTTGTGGATTTATTTTTTGATAAGCATAGGAGTACGTTTAGTTTTTTGAAATAAAACATATTTAAAATTTGAGTAATTTACACAAAATCCCTTGACCTGTATACCCAGTTCAATGTCATCTTGAATTTTAAAAAGTAACAATGTGATACTCAATCTTTAAGATTTGTTTCAAGTGAGCTTATAAAGCAATTTCTGCAAGTAAAAGAATATAGAGATTGATGGGAGACGGGCAACAAGTTGCACCGCCAATCCCTTATGGATGGCAAGTCCCATTCTTCTAAACACAATATCCATAAACCTTCGAACCATAACATTAATATGCATAATTTTTTGGACCCTCTTGAGGAGCTTTACCGCTTCAGTTGCCAAGAACCTAAAGGTATCAGAACCAAAAGGATGAAAACATGTTGGTTGTCAATATAAACCTTCTCATGCTTAGCAACTTTAGCTGGGGAAGCTTTCTGTGTAGCATATCCCACAATAAAATCGCTCCTTATCGGACTCACCAATGGAGAAACTCATGTCAAATCAACACATTCATGTTCCCCCAAGCCCATCCAAATATTTAAATATATGATGGTCTGAGTGTCAATCTCCCTTCCTATGGATCAGTCAGAAAACTCACAGGTGCTTCTTTCTTTGAAGCAACTCCAGCATGTCTTAGTACATCATAAAGAACATCCCTGACAAATTCATGTCTATATTTAAAACTTGAGAGTTCATGACAATGAGCTGCATGCTTTCCAAAAGCGTCAAGGAAGGATTTGTGGAATATTGGACAAGCTTCATATGTTTGGAAGAGAGGAATCATTAAGAGATACTTGAGAATAGTACGATATTTAATGGATGACATATGCATTCCAAGGTCCACAATAGGAATGGTACGGAGGAAATCTTGAGCATGGTCAGCTTGTAAACAACGAAAAATTGATTTTCGTCTAGCAGTCATGTCAAACTCAACTTCCATTTCATTAACGATTTTGCTAAAAAGGGCACTCGCCAAAGCATTCTGGGCTTTAGGGGGGACCGTGTCCTTGTTAGCAAAACAATTAAGATCGAGAAATGGAAGTGTGACATGGAGGCCATCCAAAGCATTTAGAAAATCTGAATACATACCATGTACCCTACTGTCTCATAAAATATGGTCTTGGAACCACCCAAGATTGAGCTCTAAAGGCCATGAAAGCATATGAAGAAGCCTTGATAGCTGAGTGTAGACCTAAGACACCGAGTCTGATGGGTAATGATGACACACTCCATTGAAAATCACCAAAGAAAGGGCCTTCATACACAAAAATATCCTCAACAACTCCACATAGTCTTTTGTCAAACCATGTAGCAGCTTGTTCCATGTATGCGAGTTGACATGTCCTTAAGCCAAACATGAACTTGGTAGTACCCATACAAGACCGTAATAAAAGAATCTCACGTTGCGGATTATCCAACTGAGGAAGCATATGCATTAAGTCAACAGCTTTTGTGGCCCTCATCATAGCCAAGTCTTCAACAAAGTCTTTGTCCCTACTCACTTCTCCTCCAAGTAACCTCACATCTAGCACTGGCCTCCCAATATCCACGAGAAACAATCCTTTTGCGGATCTTCTGACCATCACATGAAGGCCAAAAAAACTTTGTTTTTTTTATATTCAGAATAAGCCCCATCTATGGACCCATGTGTTGTATATTGTCATGTGCCTTGGCAACCTCCAATGTGTCTTCAATGATAGTCCCATCATCAAGATACCAAGCATGGAGAAGGATATTGTAATTGTATCTGATATCATGAATGAGTGGATGCAATGCTAGAGAAAAAATAAGTAGGCCTAAAGGATCACCATGCTGTGCTCCGGTGGTTGACCATATATGATTGTCTTCAATATACAATCTGGCGGCTTGAGCATAAATAAATTCCACCCATGAAGAAATAGATGGACATCTCCTCCTAACTTCACAGAGCATCAAAGATCTATATATCATATTGAAAGCATTTGAGAAATCTATTGTAAGCAAAGAGAGAGACCCGTCACCGTGAAACTTGATAAAAAGTCAGTTGGTGTTGTGTAAGATGTCTTCCACTCCTCCAGATTTACCAACCCCAAATTGAAAGTAATTGAGATACTTAGACATATCTTTGCCCAACCCTGTCATAGCAACTTTGGATACAAGACGCCTCGAGATAGTTCCTACAACAATAGGACGCATGCCGTTGTCAGACTTGAGCAGTGGAGTAAGAGGTACAGAGGCTACAAACTCAACCAAACTCAGGGGACATCTCCCACCTAACCATAAATTAACTACCAAGGAGATGGCATGAAGGAGATCAGTGGCAATCGTCGACCCCTCCCCACAATGGGCATCTAAAATGTGTTGAGCTCTCAGACCATCTCTGCCACATGATGTCCCTTTAGGAAAGGATTTGATAGCTTGTAAAATAGCATCTGCATCCGCTGTAAGAGGAGTATCTGAAACCAGGATATTTGGAATGGAAGGAGGTAGCTTATAAGGATGTTTAGTCCCCAAAGCCTTCGTGGTGTCTTCATTATAAGGGGTCACTCCTGAAGAGCACAAAACCTTTATGGTTGCAGTAAAGTATCCATTTGACACTTTGCGCAGACACTGTCTAATGTTGGATCTTTGATATTTATTCTCCTCTAAGGGATCATTCTGACTAAGACATGAAGTCGCAGGTATATCACACTTCAAAATATTACCCACCCACTTGGTGAAACCGTCTGTACTGCCCCACGTACTGAGTGAGCTCAAAATAACCTGTTGTTGCAAGGACTTTCTATTGTCAAATCTTCTATCCTGCTTGTTCATAGGTCTAAACACATGTATGGTGCAACGAGGAAGAAGAAGCAATATCGCCCAAGCATGCATGGATCCCGACACGGTGATAATTTGATATAGAGATGTTTCCAAAGTATGAGAGAAAGCCAGACGACAACTGGGAGGAATACTCTTAGCAGTGGTGATCGGTTCTTTGAAAATACGATCAAGGTGCGTAGCATCGACAACAAACCCATCTGTAACATCCGGTACAACATGCAGGATGGGTCTCAAAATACTGATAATGTGCCCTTGAACCACCTCCGCATCATCTGTAACCCGAACAAGACCATCATCATGATGGCAAGCACGACTCATAGCTTGTATCTTCATGCACCTCCCACATAACCACTGATCAAAAGCCCTTAAGGTCCCTTATATGGCCAGATATAGATCAAGATCAAGCTTAATGATGTCTCGCAAAATAGTAGCACACTCATCACTGGAAAGATGTACCCTCTTAATATGAGCGATTAATCGCATAAGCCCTTTGCTCATTTCCCTACCATCCGGGCAACAATGGAAGTTCCTAAATGGACACACCAATCCACATGAACGATGTGAGACAAACATAGTCTCTTCTTCCAAGTCAGACATACTGGAAGCTGTCTCGATGAGAGGAGGGGACACCGACAGACAAACACCGTTGCATGTCAGGCCACGTAGGCCTCACCTGCAGTGAAAAAACCTAGGCTCCACCATGCGGTGGTGGAGAAGATGTCGTGGTCAGGGCACATGGAGAAGGGGGTTGCTGTACGCAGGAGGTGATGAATCCATGATTCATTAACTTTTCTGTCACATTTTGTCTTAAAACCCTTAACAAATGCATGTAAATATTCATTAATTCCCATCTTTTAACAAAATCCTATTCATGAATAAATATTCACTTTTAAGCATAAAACTCATGTAAATAAATAAAGAACAAAGAAAAAGAAAAGAAGGCAGATTGGATATATGTAAATATGTACAATATGACTTATAAATATAAATATAACTGCAATGTATATTTATAGCCTAACCCCCGAGACCAAGTCAGCATGGATTGGTCGGCAAACCAATAAGTAGGGGGAGATAAGGAAAGAAAACCATAAAAATAAATTAAGACACACTTCATAAACCTCTCACTATTTATCAAATAAATACAAAACTTCAATGATTTTTAATTAATTCATATGTATATATTTTTCACCAAACTCTTTTCCTAATTATTTCTAAAATGTATATAAAAATATAAAAATAAGTTAAAAATATTACCCTGTACATATACTAAAAATCCTACTTATAAATTATCAAAATCTCAACTTCCGAACATCATAACTTCTTCATACGAACTCCAATTTCACTCTACTCACCTTTAAAGTTCATAAAATAATATTCTCTAATTAATAAAGGTGGTTTCATCGAATTCGAATTCCGTTTGCAAAAAGTCGATTTTGGGACCAATTGACAACGGGGTTTCTGGGCTATTTATTTTATGTAGAACACATTATTTATAGTTTACTAATTTTATAATTTCTAATTATTTTCATGATCTTGTAATTTAACTTTGATTTATTTCATATTTTTTGGAGCTATTTATTATTTTAATAAAATCAAAAATCCTAAATTATAGGTAAAAATGAATTAGATAACTAATACCTGTATTTATTAATATATGTAAATTAATTTATTAAAATCCCTAAAAATTCACACAACTCTTATTTATTGTTTTAATAATTAAGAAAATATAAAATTGATTTTTACTTATTTATTTATTAAATTAAAAATCCAAAACCTATTTATTTATACATATTTATTAATATAATATTTATATTTCAAATAATATTTATTATTTATAAAAAATAATTATTCCATAAATTAGATAAATAATTTATTTACATTTCTTGTATCTATACTTAATTAAAATAACTTTATTTACTATTTAATATTGAATTTACAAGCCTTTTCTCATCTGGCCAACCAGGTGCTGACATGTGTCAGCACCTGGTTCATCTTCTCCAAGAAGGCCGAACGCCCTTCTGTTCTGACCGGCCAACTTCAATCCATTATCCAGCTTGCATCCTAACTCCCTCCAATGACCTAAGCCCTTGGATTTCATCTCCTAACTACCAAGAATCTCGCCAACCCTTAGATTCAACTTGGGAAGCACGACACATGTCTATATAAGCCCCTAAAGTTGGACATTTCCATCTAACTTCCAACCACCTAAGCTACCCAGCTCCAGTGGCCGACCCCTGACCTTCTCCACCTCACTCTGCCTCGCTCCGGTGGTGGCAACACCTGAAGGCCAGCTCGCGTGGAAGAAGAAGCATCAGAGGAGAAGTTCCACGGTTGATCCCAGCCTTGCATCGCCGCCACCGCGCGTCTAGCTCCGGCGAAGGTCAACCGTCGAGCAGCCTTAGAGGTAAATACACCTCTGAAATCCCATACCTATTCCTTCATCTTTACCACTTTATCTCTCCATCTTCGTACCACAATTAGCGTGGCTAATCACTCCATTAGTTAGTTTAATCCTTTAGCTTAGACGCTTAATCAAATTCCACTTCAAATTGTTTCAAATCCATTCAAATCGCGTCGCCCTTTGCTTACATTCTTCACGCAATTCTCATTTAATCTGGAAACACCATGTTTTGATCTCGCAAACACTTAATCCATCAGTTGATTCCTTGTGAATCGAGCATATAAACGTGTTGGTTGCAGATCTATCTTTCATCAGGAGCGGAATCAAAGCCTTTGGAAGCCTCAATCATCAAGGAAATCATCTTCAAAGAAGGCGCATCCATCTCCTTCAGCCACTAGTATCAGTGGACCTCCACCTTAGTCGAGCTGTAGCCACCACCTCGAGCCTTTTCCGACCGCCATCCACCGCATACGAGCTCGAGGGTTAGAGGAGGTAACCCTCTGGCCCCTCAGGAGGTCCCAGTCCGCTGAAGATCGCCTGAGAAAAATCGGGGAAGAAGCCTTCATCGTCAGTTGCTCAACACGAGAACTTGAAGAACGCCAGACATCCCAGGCTTGCGACGCGTGGAATCATCAGACGGCCAAGATTCACGCCTATGTTATAATCTCAGCCGTTCAAAACGAAACGATGGAAAATTTACAAATTAAACCCGAAGACTTCCAGTAATTCAAGCACGCCCTAGAAGGTTTCCAGATTTACATTTAGGTCCCTCCGTAGGGACCTAAATGTAAAATTTATATTTTCTTTACATTTGAGCCCCTGTTAAGGACCTTATTGCAGAACTTTTTTGATACTTTTTCTTGCGCTTATACCCCTGGGCTGTAGAAGATTTTTGGGCCTATTTTTGACCTTATTTTTTGTAGATTTTCTTGGCGTAGTTACACAACTACCTCCGTGAGATTTTCATTAGTTGTCGCGTATTTTCGACGTGTTTCTATCGAGTTTTGATTCTTCGCAAACCGATCCCATTTTAGTTTGTTTTCGTGTGTTGTTCGAGCCCGTTGCTCGAATTTTTACCTACTATATAGTATCATCTATTTTCACCTATATTTCACCTATTATATCATAAATAAATCTTGTAAAAATATCATTTTGAAAAAATTAAATAAAAATTGGAAAAGAATAAAATCAAATAAAAAATTAAAAAAATTCAAATAAAAATTGTAGCTTTTCCTTGATTGCTTTCAGAAGAGATAAAATAAAATCACAAAAATATGTTCTCTTAAAAAATTAGAATACCCTATTCTGCCTCCTTGAGTTCGACCCAGACACACTTACCTAGATAAATAAATAGTATAGGTTTTTCTAAAAACCGAATTTTGCTTGATCGACTAGGATCTCTTCGCGGCTTTTCTACACCGACAACTTTATAACATTAAAAGCCGCAATCGGATTTTAGCCTCATCAGGAGGTCGTCGATGGAGAAGATGACGATGAAGATGCCGAGGTAGGGCACATGAAGATGCCGATGGCCGGGGCGGGGCTATTAGTCGGCCATAGTTTGAGGCGGTGGGGTGCTGGGGGCGCAAGGGGCAGGGGAGGTCGGGCGCTTGGCGGTGAGGCGTAGGGGCGGCGGTGGTCGGGCGTTGGGGTGTGGGGCACTAGGGTCTGGCAGTGGAGTGGGGGTGCTAGGGCACTGGACGGTGGGGCGTTGGGGCAGGGGAAGTCAGGCAGTGGGGCGGAAGGTGCTAGGGCGCTTGACGGTGGGGCGATGGGGAGGTCGGGCGGGGAGGCGAAGGAGGTCGGGTGATGGGGGCGGTGGGATTTTTAATTCAAATTAAATTTGATTAATACGACTTAAAATTAGAAAGACAAAACAAACAACTAGATTTTAGCAATCTTAAACTTTATTAAGTAAATGACATAAGATCAAGTACTACATTGTTATTTTCTAAAATTTTAATACGAAACTGATTGTATATTCAAGAAACTATTTACATAATTTACTCGTAAAAATCTTAAAAGTTTGTGCGATGAATATCTTGGACTGAAATGACGAGAGCCCGAGTTTGGATACGACTATGGGTCTGTTTGGTTGATGGGTTGGGGTGGGCTAGGGTAACATGATGGGGATAGTAGCTGTTTGGGATGGTTTTGAGGGCTGGAAAGGGTTTGAATAAAGAATGTGATGTGATGTCACTATGATTTATGATAGAATTCCATCTCAAGAAAAGATGGGTTAAATCGGGTTACCCCGAGTAACCCAGGGGTATCCGGGTTACCAAATGAGCCCTATAGGTCTTATTAGGCTCCGAGCAGCCATCAGGCTGTCCCAATCTACCAGACAGATCCAGTCCATTTCCTCCTAATCATGCGGCACCCGAAATTGCCAACAAACGCGGTCGCACCAGATATGGGTGCTGCTCGTGCTTCTGCGGCACCCTCCTTCCCGCTGCGACCCAATTAAATAGGCCCTGCCCTTACGGACCACAACTTCACTCCACCCCCGACGCACCCCAAATTTAATGGTCTCCACCAACCAGAGATTCACCGGGAGGGTGGTCCACGTCACGGCGGATTGGCAGTATGTCCCCCTAATCAACGCCTCCGCGACCGCCTCGTGCCGGTCACTTCGAAGGTTTCACGCCCTCAAACCCAGTAATTAGCTCAGTAATGGCGCATGGATTTGACATACAGAGAGAGAGGGAGGGAGCGCGGAGCAGAGCTTCTGCACCACCATTTATTGCTTCTCGCCCCTCTCCCCCTCCATCTTCTACTTCTACTTCTCCAGTTCTCCTCACCACTTTCCCTCTTCGTGTTCCTCTCCTTGTGATCTTGTTCTCGTTCTTCTTCTTAATTCGAGCACTTACGTAGTCTTTGTTTTGGCGCCATCTTGTTCTGTGGATTCTTGGAAAGGCCAATGTACGGTGACTGTCAAGTGATGCACCACACGTCGTCCATGGTGGGCATGGGAAGGGGAGGAGTAGGTGGTGGGGGAGGGCCCGGGGACGTGATGAGGATGACCATGAACATGGGCAGCGTCAGCGACCCCCTGTTCACGTCCAGCATGGGGAGTCCCAACCAGCTTTGCGGGTTCATTCCGGGAGATATGGGGTACCCATTTCACCAACTGCCCCTAACACTCCCTGTAAGTCACAGGAACCCAACTTGGATTTGTTGGTAACAGCCGGCCCTCTAGTTCTTCTTGGTAACGCGTGCTCTCTTGCAGGAGGAGGAGGAGATGGAGAGTGGGTCCGGTGGCAGTGGGCAGTTGGACGTTGCTCTCTGCGGCGAGGAAGGCGTAACGGAGCAAGAGGACAGGCAGAAAAAGCTGCAGAAGTCGGACCCTTCTTCGAAGAAGAAGGGATATCACAGGCACACTACCCGACAGATCCAAGAAATGGAATCGTATGTCCCTCTTTTCCTATCTCTTATAGAGCCATGTTAAGCAAATCTCATGTTTGGCTTATAAACAAACATAGGTTGTTCAAGGAATGCCCACATCCAGACGAGAAGCAGAGGCTGAGGCTCAGCCAAGAGCTCGGCCTCAAGCCTCGACAGGTCAAGTTCTGGTTCCAGAACCGCCGTACCCAAATGAAGGTACTTGGCAACAGAAATCCATATATTTCTCCTTTTAATTCAAAGCTAATTAAGCTTGATTTGAACTAAGTTTGATTCTTTGCGCAGGCGCATCAAGACAGAGCTGATAATTTGGTTATCAGAGCGGAGAACGACCACCTCAGGAACGAGAACTTCCGGCTGCAGGCGGCTGTCAGGAGCATCATCTGCCCGAACTGCGGTACCGGCGCTGCCATCCTCGGCGAGACGCCCTTCGACGAGCAGCATCTCCGCATGGAGAATGCTCACCTCAAGGAGGAGGTAATTACCCATCTTCCAATCTTCTTCCCACTGGCACTGCATTGATGGTATACGTTGAAGTATGTATGGGGTACATACCTACGTATATACGCATATAGATACAATTTGGACAGTACAAGGTGGGTGGATTTCATTGCCAAGAATTAAATTGTGCACGTTGCATAGCCGAAGGACTGTGTGCATGGATGACATGGTACTGTTTATCTCACGAGTATGATTCACATCTTGGCAATGAAATCTGAAATACTTGTGGGCAGTGGTGACCCAATTTGACTGGACAACTCTGACTCTGCTGGAGGAGTAATCGCCCTCCCAAGTTGGCACTGCGCCCACATCTCCATTAAATTAGTTCATGTGCTGTCATTGCCGAAGTGGCTGTTAATGTTCGTTATGATCCTTCACATGGCAGCTGGAACGGCTCTCGTACGTCACCGGCAGGTACGGCAATGCCCCCCGGCCGATGCGTGTGCCGCTGCCTTTGCTGGCACCTTCGCTCGATCTTGACATGGGAATGTACTCGAAGCCATTCACTGGCGACATGAGGACGCAGACCGTCGGGAGCAGCTGCACCACTGCTGATTTGATGTCCTTCTCCGCCTCGGTGCAGCCTCATGGTGGGTATGTGCTTGCTAAGGATAAGGCTCTGGTTGTGGAGTTGGCAGTTGCTGCAGCTGAGCAGTTGATCAAGATTTCGCGTGGCAATGAAAGGTTGTGTGTGAAGAAGGGGGGAGTTGGAGAGAGGATGGATCCGGAGGAGCGTAGGCGGATGTTCGGGTGCAACAATGGGGAGCTCGGGATGGAAGGAAGTGTGGAGGGGACGAGGAGCAAGGGGCATCTGATGATGAACAGCATTAGCCTTGTGGATGCTTTCTTCGATGTGGTATGCTCTCTGTTTAACTAGTTAACTTTGATATTCGTGTAAATAGTGGGTAATCCTTCGAGCCCCAGTTGTTTAAGTGGGAGTATGTTGTTCATGTTCATGCTTCTTGACAGAGCAAATGGATGGATCTCTTCCCTTCCATCGTTTCGACTGCAAAGACACTTCAAATCGTTAATCCTGGAATCATAGGATACCGAGACGGCTCGCTTCATCTGGTAATGTTCCGTGCTGTTTTCGTTAAATTATCGTATCATTGCCCAGAAATGAAAAATCTACATACATGAGTTTCTGTTCTACCTAAAGAAGTAACTTTCCTGTTCAGTACCTTGTACCACAATCTTTGTTTGAATAAATTAAGTAAAAGAATAGAAGCTCATCTAATTTGATGAACTCCATAAATCGAATTACCGGTACGTTCTCGAGGATCTTCGTGGATATTGAACTTGTCGTTGTTCTGATCATGAACAGATGCACGCTGAGCTGCAAGGTCTCTCCCCTCTGGTGCCTAACAGAGAAGCGTATTTCTTTCGTTATTGCCAACACAATCTGGAAGAAGGATTATGGACAGTGGTGGATTTTCCAGCAGACGGCTTCTGCGATGGGCTTCCGTCGCCTTATTCTTTGTACAAGCGGAGGCCTTCAGGCTTCATCATCCAGGATTCGTCCAATGGACACTCCACGGTGAGGATGTCACAACAAATTACTATCTTAAATTTCTTCTCAAGACAGATTTAAAATATTGTTACTGAGATCGTATAACTTAACTAATCAAAATGGATCTTTCAATAAGAATCCAATTACTACCGAATTTTCGCATTGTCGTAATCATCGATGGAATTCGTGGAGCTTAATTGACACTGAACAACTTAATCTCCTTTTTAATCTCTGTAGAAATCATCTTCCATGATGCAGGTTACTTGGATCGAGCAAGCGGAGGTGGAAGACAAGCCACTGCACCTGGTTTTTAACGAGTTCGTCCGCAGTGGTGCAGCGTTTGGGGCGCACCGATGGCTCGCCGTTCTCCAGCATCAATGTGACAGGCTTTCAGGCCTCGTGGTGCAAAACGTATCCGATGTTGGAGGTACACATGCTCAACGATCAAACTAGTTGGTTCAATATCGTCATCCCTATTATTCATTCAAATTCTATTCTTCTTTGCAGAGATACCTTCTCCAGACGCGAGGAACAACCTGTCGAAGCTCTCGCACAGAATGGTGAGAGCACTCTGTTCCAGCATCAGCTCATCGCGATCCCAGTCCTGGACCGCGCTCTCCGATGCACTGGACGATACGGTTCGCATAACCATGAGGAAGAACACGGAGCTCGGTCAGCCCCATGGCATCGTCCTCAGTGCGGTCCCCACTACGTGGTTGCCGTTCAAGCATCTACAGGTGTTCGAGCTCTTATCTGACGAGAAGAGAAGATCTCAGGTTGATCTTTGGCACAATTATCCTCTTCATGGCTATGATTCCTAGTCGCAAGTACTGATGTTCGAACTATATCTAGCCAGCTTGATGTGCTCACTTGCGGTAGCTCACTCCATAAGGTCGCCAACATCGTCAATATCGCGAATGAACCCATCCAGAAGAGCTCGATAACGCTTCTTCGGATAGATGTGAGTTAAACAAGAATTGAAATCTCGTAGAATTCAAACTGCCATGCAGAATTGAGCATGATCAGAAGCTTTGCGTGCTTGCAGGCTTCAGACAGCTCCTCGAGGAATGTCGAGCTGATGTTACAAGAGGCCAGCACCCACCCGACCGGCGGCAGCGTCATCGTGTACTCCACCATGGACTTCGAGGCTGTCCAGCTCGCGATGAGCGGCGAGGACACCTCCTACATCCCTCTCCTCCCCACGGGCTTCATCATACACCCCGCCCCTGCACCTGCCTGCGTCACTCCGAACTCAAGCAACACAACACCCACCAACGGCTGCCTTATCACCGTCGGCCTCCAAGTGATCACCAGTGCGGTTTCCTCTGCGAAGATCAACCTCTCCAGCGTCACCGCCATAAACAGCCACCTCCGCAACGTTGTCCAGCAGATCAAGTTCGCACTCAGCAGTCCCCATCACTGCCCGGCAGTCGGGAGGTGTTGGGTGATCTCTACTTCCGGTAGTTATAGTTAGTTGGTTGGTTTGTTCTTTCTTGAAAAAGAAGTTTATGTTCTTAATTAAATTAAGCAGAGTTAGATGTAGTAATCAAGGGAGGATTGGGGGGTGGCATTGTGGGGGAGTCAAGAGCGCACCATACGAGGAAACAAAGAATTTGGGTTCCTTGCTACCTGGTTGGACCAGAAACGTGGGTGGCTTCGGGGTGCGGCGGGCTCACCAGGGAGCAAGGGTGTTGGTTCGGGAATTGACTTCCTTCTTGCATTACCCCCCCAATCCCCCATTCGATATCTCCACTATTTTGGGATCTCCACCTGTTCACGAATATTTGGTTGCTTGTTTATTGCTGCTTGATTAATGGTGGCAGTGTGGTGTAAGTAACTGTGTATCTTCTTTCCATGCCTTTTTTAAATAACCTTTGCTTTTGCCTTTGCCTCTGCGATGTGTCAGCTATATTTATATGCGTCCATTGATCATGACTTGTCGCAACGCAGCTTTTGTTTTCCCTCTGTCATTTTTTGCTTCCGATGTATGAGTGGATCATTCATTCCCACCTACCGAGCTGTGATCCGCATGTATTGCGCGTACGCTCAAGTGAAGGTGGTAGTTGAGAGTTGTGAATGTGATGCGTCGATTTGGGTCAATAATCGCCTTTACGGTTTGCCATACAACTGTAGGTCCTGAGTCGAACTCCAAACAGCTTACGTGTTTGATTTGGAGTCATGTTCAACTCGCTAACTCGGCTCGCATCAGGTATTAGATAGGTAAAGATGCATGCACGTCGATGCATCGGTAAATGCATGCACATACACACGTGATATTATAAATACTAATGTAATAGAATGGGGGAGTTTGAAGTTAGTTCAGAAGTTCGTCCATAATACACAACCTCAGGGATCCATTGTTACGGCTTTCCTCCGACTCCTTCGGTAAACTGAAGAAACTTAAACTTAAAATCATACTTCCCGATTTCCGGTTTCAATTTCCAACCCCGCTCTCTCAACCTACCAAAACTCCTTCTCGCCTCAAACTCCCCTCTCTTCCATGTCAAGGCGCTTTTGTCGCACAATCTACATTTTTTCCCAACTTCTCCCCGCTAAATCACTCTTCTCTTTTCCGACCGTCCTCCCCCTCCTCTCCTCTATATGGTGGTCCAGTACATAAAGGTTTATTAAGGGACTAGTGAGTCAACTCGAGCTCAAGTCAATCATCCTGAGCTCAAACCTTGTAGTATCCGCGTAAGGCAGATCCTCTGATGTTACAGCATGTGCTGTAATACAGGGGAGCCGTCGGATCACCATCGGATGACCCTCGAAAGGAGCCGATGATGGCTGGTGCGCATCCCGAGAATTATCCGGGACTCCTCTTCATTACAGCACCTGCTGTAACAGCAGAGGATCCTCACAGCTTGACATACACCCTAGCGGAGACTACTTAGGGACAATTCCATGGGCAGATTTTTCGCAATAATGACGTTGATCTGGATCCTGATGAGAACGAGAAAAGTGGATCCCTGGAAACAGTGGTAGGGTGTGAGGGGAACCCCACTTGCTCAATTGTTGATCCGATGTGCAATGAAGTGATAAATAGTGAGTCGATTATTGAGGAGCGAGGAAGAAGCGAGTCTGAGCATATGGGTTGCTTTGTGTGGAGGGAAATCGTGGAATCCTTAAAGGAGCATTTATGCAATTGTCGGGTTTTTTCATTTGGCTTATGTGCCAGCAAAGAGTGTAGAGGACCATTAACTTCTGACGCGTTGAACGATCCATAAATGGGATTTGGATATACTCATTTAAGGTTGGAATTATACGATTTCTCGATTAAATGATTTTAACTTAGATGACCATCAATCACTATCGTTCTTCAATTAGGAGTGTCCAAAAAGCGGAAGCTCGATGAGCTCGATCCTCGCTCCGCTCAATATGAGCTTGTAAGTCTGACTAGATCGAGCTAATGAGTCGAGTTTGAATTGTAATATGAGGCTTGTCTCCTTGATCTTTGATAACGTGGCTCAAAAACTTGTTATTATTATATTTCTCACTTAGTCTATAGCTGGTTTGGGCTTTGAGCGAAGGATGCAAACACAGATAGAATTTAGGTGTTGCCATATTCTAGCCCAATCTATAGTCTGGACACAGTTGCAGATATTATGTTGAAGGGATTTTTACCTGACAGATCTTATAAGCTTTTTAAATTACCTCTACGATCTTTGAAACATCGATATCCCTCCCTAGCTCCCGTAAACTTGCTAACCCTTACCGGACAGACCCTCGGGTTTGCAGCCGTCTCTTATTACACGGATGGCCTTTATGTCACGAGTGAAGGTCCTATTTTACCCCCAAATTGTGGACCATTGGAGGTGAATGTCCGAACATATCCCTCCCTTCCCAACGGCTCTTTTAAGCATCAACCAACTTATTTGAAGGCCTCACATTTTGAGATTTACTTCAACCTGCTCGTACCTGGGGAGATCACAAAAGAATTTTATTCTCTACACGTCCAAGAGGTAAGAACAGTATGAAGAGATTCACTTTGAAAAAAAATTATTGCTGGTTAAGAGTGTTTCTCAACAAGTATTACACGAATGTTTATATTACAAAAATCAAATTTGACATTGTTTCTAGGTTATGAGATAGAGCAGCTCTCCGCCTCTAGCATCTCTGGCAACAATCGAGTCAGATGTGAATGCCGAAGCCTTGATGTGGTGAAACATCCTCAAGACCATGGAGTAAGGGGAGGAAATTCTATACATGTCCGGATCGAAGCTGTGATTTTTTTTGTTGGATCGACAACGACACGCCCAATGATGAGACCTCACAAGAAGAAAAGAAAATAGAGTTATGACTATTGCAAGAGTTAGGAAAGTTGACCGAAGAATTGAAGATGATAAAATGTGAATTTGCATACAACAGTCCAAATCAAGAACATATGCTTTCATGTGAAGGTCATGTCAACTTATGCACGTGTATTCCTCGCAACTAAACTCATGTAAAATGTATTGGGAAGATTTGAATGTATAACCTCAATGTGAGGGGAGTGTCCTTGTTCGTATGCTCCATCCTTTCTTACAGTGATGGTCAAAGTCAATCTCAACACATATATAGTGTCCATGTTCATGCATTTGACGTACAAAATCTCAAGAAAATTTGACATGCAATGCAATCAAAATAGAACTCTCGAGTCATATGCATTCATTCACACTCTGTCATCAACAGAATAAGTCCCTCTTGTTCACACTGCAAGTAACTCTAAGTTGTTGTTTATCTTACATGTTGAACACAAAAACCCCACAAATTACACAACAAGTAAATAAAAAAATCAACATTCCAGATAAAGAAGTAAATTATGTAGGTGTTGTCCAAATCTTCAAGCTTAAGCAAACTTCATCAAAAATCTTCCAAAAAAGAGTTGTTCTCTACCCAGTAGCCCTACATGGAAACAAAAAAAGTCCAAATAGAAACGGTCATATGTACACTCGTGCAAATGGAATTAATAAATTCAAATTTGTAATGTAATTCATACATCCAAAATTATTTGTTGCAAACTCTCACGATTATGGGTAATCATGTATCTTGAACACTGACAATGTAAATTGACCTTAAGGAATCGTCCAACAAAGAAAATAAAAAATGTTATGGAATTTACATCATTTGGTAATGGGGGGGGGGGCATCTTCACCAATTCGAGCAGCTTTCTTTGGTCGACCCCTCGTCGTAGTGCTTGGACCAGCCTCTCTGGCAACCTTGTTGGCCCTCTGAAAGGCTCTTGCCCTAATTGCCACTCCGATGCAAGGACCAAGGAATCATCGATAAAAGAAGACCCAAAGTGAAAGAGTGATGAGTACAGATTCTGACATACCTTCAAGCTCCCAAAGTAGAAGACTATTGAGTACATATTCTCCCACTTAGATCCTCCATGGATGCCCACACTTGGGTTCCATGTTGCGATTCATTGTCAGCAGCCATGGGTCGTGGATTTATCAGATTTTTGCATGTGTTTCTGTGATGGACAAAAGAACCACACCTTGTGCATTTGTGCTGGGTCTTTTTCTCCTTGTCCCTCATTCTTATTTGATTCTTCTTTGGCCTTCCTGGATGCCTCATGGAGTGTGGAGGTAATACCTTGTACACTAATTTAATGGGTGTCCAGCACAGCTTGTCCAGTAAGGGGGTGACTGACTCCGCACAGGTCGTTCGATAATGTGTTATGCTGTAGTAATTGGATAAGTAGTCATCCCAATTCACGTTGCGCAAACTTGAAATGACAGCACAAGCATGTGTGCAAGGCAAGCCAAAGACCTGTCATCACCTACATGTGCATTGCTTTGCAATAAGATCACAGACATTACGGCCAGTAGGACATTCCACCTCTATGCTGCTCTCGCTTGACCTTCTTATGATGAACCCTAGTAGATTCTTGGTTGAGGTCCCCACGTAGTCTAGTGCAGTAGATACCATCACTCCTCGCATTTTTGAACCTTTCAATATCCGCTCTTCCAAAGTTGTCATCATCTTTTGTCGAATCCAATCTATCAGATCATATATTGGTAGGTGACGGGCCTCACTAATCCACGAATTGAAAGACTCGCTTAAATTGTTGGTGATGTAGTGTCAATGAGTTGTCGTGGTGAATTGGGATCTCGACCATTTCTGGTTAATTTCATGTAGTTAAAAGCACTTGTATTGGCTTTTTTAAGCTCTTTCATCCAATGGAGGAATTGCTTTGTCTCAAAAACTCTGGCTGCTGACCACATTATATGTTCCAAATCACTTCCTGGAAAACTTCATTTTGAAGTTCTTGTATACATGACGCATATAGGTCCATTGGAATTTATCTTTGACTGCACCCTCCAGCCACTTCTGACCATCTGAGATTATTGTTAGACTATTTCCTTCGCCACATTGGATGGCCTCGTCCAAATGCTGCAAGAACCAGTTCCACGTAATGCTGGACTCATTCTCCATGACCGCGAAGGCAACAGGAAATAACCCATTTGATGCATCTAGGGCAGTAGCAGAATGCAGTGTTCCCAAGTACTTGTCCTTCAAGTGGCATCCACCCAAACCTATAAAGGGTCCACATCCAAACATGTAGACATCCCTATTAGCATTAAATGAGATGAAATATCTAAGGAGTCATCTTCCTCCAAGAAGTAGTGGATGACACTATTCGCATTGTGATGCTTCAACTCTACAATAAAGGAGAAAATATGCGCATATGACTCCTCAATACTCCCAAATAACGCATCCGATGCCCTCCTCTTTTCCTTATAAATGGTCATATAGGGCAGACAAAGCTTGAATGCTTCATTGATCCTATCAGATATCTGCTTCACTGGGATTGATGGGTCCTGCATCACCCAAGTTGATATCTGGTGCGATACCCAGTGTTGGCTAGCCATGGTGTTTCCAGCAAGAATGTTCAAAGTGTAAGTGTGGTCAGACACCAAAGTTCTCACTTTGAACATGTTGATGTTTCGAATCAAGGAGGCGTGTATCCTCCAAGGACATCCTTCCTCCCTACACCTTGTTGTGACTCTGGTGCTTTCGCTCTTGATGAATTTGGCGGCAAACTCCTTGGTGATGCAATGATATGCAAGTACGGAAAGGAAGGTTTCTTGGCTTTCGAATTCAGCCCCCACTTCAAACGATGGGGCATCCAAATCCACATTCGCTTCAAGGCCCTCACATCGCTCACATTCTCCACGTCATAATCAAGAAGATAATGATAGCTATTCTCAGAGATAAGGTCATCCAAGTCATCTGAATCATCACTATCCTCCACATCATCGTCAACAAAAATGTAATTGGAATCAGAAGAATCAGAATTGGGTGTTGCTTGGTAGTGCTCATTGGTCCTATGTGTATCTACTGATCTTGTACGTCTTCGTTTGGATGGTGTCTGGAGATGTGTCTTTCTTCCTACACACGCTCTTGTACGCTTGATGTGGATATGCTCTTCAACCTCCGAGGTTATCCCAACATCAGAAGCTCTCAAACGATCGCTCCTCGGACTGGTGTAAGGCTCTTCTCCCTTCTTGGCACCAGAGACTTCTCCTCTACTTGTCATTTGAGGTTCTTCGTCTCTAAGAGAGACCCACCCTCCTCAGCACTACCCTCATTCCCACCATCACCTATCCCCCCCCCCTCATTCCCACGATCACCCACAGGTGCATCCTCTGTCCCACGATCACCCACAGTGTATCCTCTGTCCCATGTTCCACATTCCCCCTCATGATCCCAACATCATAGTTCCCTACTTGGGAATTAAGCCATTTCCAAACCTTGTCCGCATCTCCCTCCTCACCCATGTTCCAGTCCATCTACTTGTATGTAAACGACAAGGTCATCTTAGAGCCTCCAACACCACCACGATCCACATCTTGGAGCTGTGTCTCCATGGTGCCTCACGAGTTCTCAGCAGGCAGTACGAGATCCACGGTGCCTCCGGGGTTCTCTACGGCCACTGGACATGCGTTCTTCTTGCTGAGAAACTCCTTCACTTGGATGTAACTTGGAGAATCTACATCTGTCATCTCCACCACAAGCTCGAATCGGTTCCATCATTGTGTGCATTGAACATTTCCATCATATCTTTCTCATTCTTAATCTCTACAAACTTGCTCCCTCTTATGTGAGGAATCTTATATTTCAAAGTGATCATACACCTAGGCTCCCAAGGTACGACCTCAGAGATTACTTCCATAAGATCAAACCACGAGGTAGTGTCCGGATCGATCCCGATCCTCTCTTTGATTCCAAGAAAATACTTTTCTCCCTTAATTCCTCACATCCATTTGAAGTAGCCTCCATGCCTAACGCACTGATGAATCTCAGATTCATCACTCTAAATCTCATTAATTAAGCTCAAATCCATCAAAATCATCAGCATTTCAGCATCTATTCAGCATAATTAGCATTCATGCATGTTTTCATAAGAATTGCATTTTATCCCTTATTTTTGCACAAATAAGAAGCTAAAAATCCCAAACTAAAATTGACGTGTAAATATCCTAACTTTCCTGATTTTAACTAATTCATGCTTACTCCGAATACCCAAAACTACCTCCATTGTGTACATATCACTAACAAGAATAAATGAAAAATACAAAAAATCACTAACCCAAAAAGTGGACCAAAAACCCAAAACCTAGTTTCAAGATTTCCGGACTAAAACCCTCATATCTTCCTCGTCCAATGTCCTTTTAATCTTACTCACTTTTGAACTAATGTACATTCAATTACCTTCAAAACAAGATCAAGATCAAGTGAATCAGAGTTCATATGTGAAAGTTGGGTTTTGAGCCTCTTTTGTACATTTTGTATTTTAGTTGATTTTGACCTATTATTTTATGTGTATAATTAACCTATTTTAGTTTATTTCTTTTTCATTTGTCTTCTTTGATGAAAGTTTTATTAAAACACGCAAAAATCCAAATCCAAGTTAAGCTTGAAATCAAAGAAGCAAATTGGCTCCGAGTCTTTACTAACTACCTGTACAAATTTGGTCTTTTTCATGTTTTATTTTATTTCTTCTTTTTCTTAATTAATAAAAATCCAAAAAATTAGATTAATGTGTAAATATTTATTTTGGATTTTATCATATTTTTTCCGAATTTTATCTGGTTTAAAAATGATAAAAAAATTATAAAACATAAAATCAAGGTATTTTATGTACATGGGATACCACAAAAATATCACTTTATGCAATTGATCGATTTTGGTTTTGAGTATTTTCATGAAAGTTGTAGATCCCATCGAGACGAGCAATTCTCATGAAGAAATTTTTTTGATCCAAGACCGTTTCTTATTTATTTTGGATTTTACAAAGTTTTTATTTGTCAATTTTTGTGCTGCTGACGCGTGGCAGCTCCTGGAGCCGCCACATGTCAGCCTTTTTTCAAATTTTCATTAATTCATTTTTATCAAAAAAACTAAAATGACCATGCACGTGCGGGGCACATGCCTTCCGCGCACGTGCCCAGCATGTGTCGCGCCTCTTCCCTTAAATCGTCGCCACGAGTCAACCATCTGGGCCATCCGATCTTCGGGCGATCGGACGGCCCAGGGACCGTCTTCCTCCTCCGATTCCTCCGTCGCCCGCAATCCCCAAAATCCCTGCCAGCGATCTCGCCTCGCCATCTCCACCTTCAAATCCCAGCGATTTCGCCGCAATCTTGCACCGTTGGCCGCATCTCAGATCTCCAGATCAATCCCCCAAAATCTCGCTCCACCGCCTCTCGATCTGATCTCTTCAAATCTTGAATCATCGCCGACCTACTACTTTCCATCGCTGGCTGTCTCCATCATCCTATAAAACCTATGCCGCCTCGACCAAAGCCCCCATCCACCGTTTATCCCCTTCCGGTAGTGATAGTCAAGGTCCGCGTGATCCGAGGGCCCCAAGCCCCTCGTCGCAGCAACGCCCAAGAAGCTGCTCTGCTCCGATCGTACACCGTCGTCGAGCCCCTCCAGGTACCCCTCCTCCTCCTCCGCTTCACCTCGCATCTCCGGAACATCGTCCCTCCCCTGATCGACATCTCCCAATCTCCACAATCGATCTCCATTTATTCATCTTCTCTGTCAACAATCCAACGCTCACCTTCAACTACGTCGTGCCCTTCATTAACGTCAATGCCTATTCCCTCCGACAGACACGCCAAGACCTCCATCGTCGGATCAACTGTATCAATAGTGCACATCGAGTCACCAGCCTTGGATCCAGCCCTGAGCCTCGGAGCAAGGCCGAGGCACGATATATCAACACGTGGAGGCTCACGCCAACCCTCCTGCCCGAGCCTGCCACCGCACGTGATCTGCACGTGCGCCACAGAAGAATTGCAGAAGCGCCCCTAGATAATCCCCAATTCACGCAGAAGACCTCCGCCGACTAGAGGGCAGGTGCCACGCACGTGCCCCTCTAACAAAATTGCAACAGCCCTCCCAAAGCTCCTGGTAATTGCACCTAGGTCCCTCTACTGCATTTTATATTTACATTATTTATTGCAATGGCAGTTATACCCTTGTCTTTCCCCTTGGTTTTGAATAGCTACATGACATTATTTTTATCATCCAAAAATAATGTGATGTTCGTCGATTATCTATTGTTTGACATATTATGGACATTTCTGTGATCATTGGTTAATTAATAATTAATTATTCTTTGGAAAATTGCATACTTTGCCCAATTTGTGCTTTAATTTTTATAATTTATTAATCGTTGCTCTAAAAATTCTCGAAAAATCATAGATTGTTGAAGTAATTTTGGTTAACATTGTGCCCAAAAAGGATTGCATTTACATGCATAGTTTGCCATATAAAAATCATTTTGCATATATCGATATTTAATTTTTAAAGGTATTAGATCTCATATTTTCGAAGTTTAGGATTTTTCTGCGATCCGTTACCTAGTGTAGATCTTAGATAATTTTATCCCTTGAAAATAATTAGGTTTAATATTTATTATAATTAAATATTGAAATTTACTCTGTTTACATTCAAAAAATCATAAAAAAATCATCTTGCATCCAAAAATTCCCAAAAAATTATAGTGCATTCATTTTTCATAATTTGCATCATGGCCAAGTTCGTATTTTTCAGACATTGTTTGATCGACATTTACATTTTAGTCCCTAAAATAGGCCGAATTTGCATTCTGCATCCTTTATTGCATTAAAAATTACAAAAAAGACCGCCTCGAAAATCGCGCACGGACTTTGATAGACATAATTCTAGGTTGTTCCTTTACAACCTTGTGTTCGACCTTGGGACTTGCCCAAGTAAAATAAACATAAAACCACGTGCTTAAAAATTGAATAAATATTTGTGGTTATTTTCTTGACCGATTCCGATTGTCGCCTACAATGAAACGACACAAATTATTTTTAAGCAGTTCAATTTTTGATTCGTCAGATGGCGCCGTTGCCGAAGAGGCAAACAACTTAGTTTTGTGTTTTGAAAATTTTCGTTCGGTTTTCTGCATTCGGGTAGTCTGACCCCCGAATTGTTCATTGAAAATTTCATTTTTTTTCCTGTATAAATTTTATTTTATTTTTCAGCATTTATTTCTCTTATTTTATTTTTGATTTATTTTTGAGTCACTCTCTTACATTCTCTCTCTTATTTTTCTTGCAAGGTACCCGACGTACGTGGAGCAGTTTTTCAAGAATCGATGCATCTTCACCGACTTCCGAAAAAGCCGCAATTGATTTAAGAACGAGTCGAGTCATGAGAAAGCGTAGAGTCTAGGATTTTAATTTCTGTAAATTTTAAATTTTTGTAATTAATTGCTCATTTATAGCGGTGTCCGTTTGGACTCTCGCTTGTGTAAAAGACTTTGAACTCTTTATGTGGTGTGTCGTGGTCTGTTTCACTCTACGGTGAGGGTGGGGCCCGACTTGAGTGGCGCTTAGGATAGACCTGCACATACGGCTTTTAAAGCATTTTAGATTTTTGATTGTGCTCATAGGATCTAAGGCCACACTTCACTTTAATTGAGACATACATTAGATTGTTCAATTTAGTTAAATTTAACTCAATTCTTTCCTGATAATAGAACTTTCTGATTAGGTGTGGTTTTTCATTGGCTTGCATCCATATAGATTAATCTTTCAATTCTGTATTGCATCCATTGCGAGGATTCACTGTAAGTCTTCTAACTGAGCATACATCATAGTTTTTCATGTGCATCAGCTTTTCCTGAACTTCTCTCTCTTGTTTTGTCACATAATTCTAAAGGAAATTGGGACTAAACGGTAGACGTGCATTTGTGCTCATTTAAATTCTTCAGTGATCACCTAAATAAAATTAGGACTGCCAAATATAGCCGATCTTAATAACCCATAAAATCAAGAATTCTTGTGGGAGAGCAACCCCAACATTGTATGCTTTATCTTGTAGCGAGGAGAGAGACGCACACTAGGATGAAGCGAAGCCCGGATTTTCATATTGACTGCTGATTCTACCAAAAACGATTAGCTACTTTTCAGTGAGGATCTAACGGGTAGCCGGTAAACAGTCCGGATTTCCTTCGCATAATGGGTGGTTTAGAGGACACTGCGTAAGGCTCCGTCCTCAAGTAAAGGGTAGTCGTTGTACGGTCCTTACTTACTCATACTTGCTGAAAGTAAGTGCAACTAGTCGTATGAATTTGGGACGGTCGGTAGGGAAATACAGGCACCTAACAGCTCGTTTAAACGGCTTGCAAGATTTGTATTCTCACCAATTAAAACTGACAAGATAATTGGTCGAACCCTTACGGCCTTCACTGAGTGAGTTGGTGAAACAAACCTTTGTACTGTGTTTGAATTGTGCGTAGAAACTACATAATCAACGAATACCGCACACTTGTGCCTAGATCATGAACCTTAAACCTCTTGTTGATCTGTTGAAATCGAGAATGAAATATTGTGGTAATTCACGTTCAGACTCCACTAACCGTTCTCTGGCTGCCACAAACTTTCCAATCTCAAAGTTCGGAGGCACTCTTACTCAGGACCACCTTGGGTTCATGGACACCTTTCTCGTGAATCCTGCTCTTATAATTCTTTCATCTTCTTGTAAGGAGGTCAATCCCATACTCTTTCTTTATCTCCTGATCACGTCGAGGAAGAATCTCACCTCGATAACTCTGATTCTGATTCTTTCAAGTCTATTGACCCCGATTTCTCACATTCTGAAGGTGAAAAGAAGAAGACAAAGAAGATGCCTCCCAAGTTACCTCTCAGAAAAGACCATGAAGAAGAACCCAATGAAGATCCCATACATATGATTTTTGCAAGATTAGCTGCATCTGAGCAGCAATAGCTTTTACTGAGAGAGCAGCTAGAGCAGTTGAATGCTGGGGGAGAACCGCCAATGGAAGCCGCATACAATCCTGGGCAGTGCAGAGTGAGGAATTATTTGCAGCCACCTCGGCCAGAGATTAACTATGAACTAAAGCCACATTTCTTGAGTGAATTACCACAATTCCATGGTAATGCGACTGAATAGTCATATGAATTTTTGCGAGACTTGGAGCTAATATGTTCTAATATGAGGCACCCATAAGTCAGCCAGGACTACATTCATCTCACTGCACTATCTTTTTCCTTGAAAGGGAAGGCAGATTACTGGGTGAAGAACTTAGGAGTGACTATAACCACTTATGACAGATTCAAGAACCTATTCTTGAAGAAATTCTACCCTTTGAGTCGGACCAACCAAATGAGGACCCGCATCACCAGTTTCTCTCAGCTGTCTCATGAACCACTCTTTGATGCTTGGGATAGATTTAAAGATCTATTACGGAAGTGTCCCTGCCATGACCTGGATAACAACATCTTAGTTCACTCACTCTACTCTGGCCTTAACTACGAGACTCAAGGCTAAGTCAGCACTGTCTGCGGAGGAAATTACACATCACGAGGAGCTGAGACCGTCTGGAAAGTACTGGAGCAGATGGCAAAGACAAGCCACTCACAGATCGCCAGTAGAGCATACACTGATTCCCTGAATACCTTTCAAGCCAAAGGAGGAAAGCAAACTGTCGCAAAGATAGCAGAGTATTAGATTCCGAACATGAACATCATCGCTGATAAATTGACAGTTGTAGATCAAATTCATAAGAGGATGAACGACATCGACAACAGATTTCCCAATTTTCGAAGCAAATGGAGGAGCTCACTGAGAAGGTATCCAAGATGGGGATGCCTACTGCACCTACGATCCCGATCTATCGTGTACATCATGTCTAGGAGCATCCAGGATCAGGATAACAACAACCATGGACTCATGACCAATCTTATGCCCAACCTTCCCAGCAGTCACCTCCACCAGCCGAGACTGTTGAAGAGGCCCCACCTTTGACATTTGAAGTGAACGACATTTGGTACACTCAGGACACTACCTGATAGGGTAATATAGGAGACTGTCAGCCTTACCAACTTCCGCCTACTTTCTATAATGCTGCATTTCCATCAGCTCTGCAACACACTTAGAACACTACATCATTCCAGCATCCGAAGTAGCAACAGCAGCAACCATACAACCGTCAGGACCAACCTCAGCAATACCGTCATCAATATCAAGTCCAAAACAATCAGCTCAACCATCCAACCCTCCAAAAGAACCGGTAGATATACATAGATAGATGCTCGAGGAAATTCGCAACTTTCGAAATGAGCTACAAGATCTACGGTTTGATGTTAATCGCCTGTCCCGTTGAAAGGATGAACATACAACCCGGCTACAACCATTCCCGCCCAAGTTCAAGCTAACCCTAATAGCTTGAACAAATCTCAATCTTCACAACACAATGGCAAGGTATACTATTCAGATTTTTCCACATCTGAACATGAGATCCTTTCGTTTGACAATATCAATGCTATGTCACTTAGGAGTGGAAGGACCATGGTCGTACCTGACCGACCGGGCACGAGAATTGGATCATGAAGACTCGAAAGATCAACCGGAGTATGCTTCCAAGAATGAAGAAGAAGGACGCCTCAAGATCCCAGCACGCGAGAAGGGAAAAGCGTCTATGGAGTCTGCAGAGGACCTTGAACCTCTAGTTGCTGCAAAATTACCTTTTTCACCTTTTCAGCAACCTGATTTTGATTATTATTAGAAAACTAATGATTGTAATAAAAACTCCATTTTTAATAAAGATGCTCTTATTTCTGATTCTGGCTCTCTATCTCCTGTCTTAAATGCTTCCATTCCTTTCCCCCATGCTCTTAAGAAAGAAAACAAAAGAAAAACATTCAAGATGACATAGAAATGAAATGGTTCTGCGAACAAAATATCACAGTCAAAGTGCCCTTTAATCAATATGTGGCCAGCAATCCATCATTTCAGAAGTACTTGAAGGTGAAATTCACTCCCACCAGGACTCATATAAAGAAACCAAGTCAATTTGTGGAGACTCATATCTTGACAATTTCCACTACCAAATTTGTCAAAAATCAGCATTTACCAAGAAAGAAAAGGGATCAGGGTGCTCATTATGTTGAGAGTCGCATTGGCAGCATTGCGTTCACATGCACACTTCTCGACAATGGTTCTTCCATCAATCTTCTACCCTTATCCTTATATTATAGATTGGAGTTAGGTCCTATCAAAAAAATTATTATATCTACTCTAATTTGCTGATAAACCCGCTAAAAGACCTAAGGGAGAAGTGAAAAATGTAATTATCGTGATCGAGGGTACGGAATATTAAGTGGACTTCACTGTCCTTGATATGGAGACAACGAACCATTGGAAATCCCAAATCATTCTTGGAAGACCATTCTTAAGAACCGCTAAAGCCGTATTCGATTACGGTGTCGAAATGATGAAATTCTGCTCTCCAGGCTGAGAAGTGGACTTGGAGATGAAACAAATAAAATGGCAAAGACCAGACTCCAAATCCACCACTGAATATGCCAAAACATCAGAATGCAATCTCATCAGCACTACTGGACCATGGGACCAACTGCCAGACATTCAGATTGAAAGCACCTCATCAGAAGAAGAAACAGTGCACAGTGTAGTTTACGAGATGTTGCCAAACCTATCTAGACACCCAGATGCCTACAACCTTGATGACACAGAAATCCTTTCGGATTTGTCAGTCCCACCTTCTTCGGGATAATCAAGAAATATCGATGACGAGTCGGACGCGGCTTTAGCCGAATTACCGCACTACTTTAGCGATCCGACTCACCTTTCCTCGGAATTAGTAGCTAGCACATCATAGAGTGATTCACCGTCAACCGAAATTGAGCCAGATGCAAAAGTCATTCAGCCAGACTTAATTGATGATTCAGATTTGCTAGAGCTGAAACCACAGCCTCCCACACTGAAGTATGCATTTCTTAATGGACCCAAAGAGAAATTCCCTATGATCATTAGCTCATCATTGACCATGGACCAGGGATCTAGATTACTTGAAGTTCTTGAGCAAAATCGAAAAGCAATCGGTTGGACTGTGTCGGATCTCATAGGAATCAACACCTCTCTCTGCTCGCACCAAATTTATGTTGAGGATAATGCAAGGCCTTCCCATGAATTTCAGAGAAGATTAAACCCCAATCTTCGGTAAGTAGTTAAGAAAGAGATAGAGAAATGGTGCAAAGCAGGGTTTATATACCCCATTTTGACTCCAAGTGAGCGCCCCCCCTTCATGTCGTCCCGAAGAAGTCGAAAAACCAAATGGTCAACAGGCGCCTGAATGTTGCGACCAAGAAAGATTACTTTCCACTGCCATTTATTGATCAAATTTTGGAGAGACTTGCAGGGAAAGCATTCTTCTGTTTTCTTGATAGGTACTCTGGCTACAATCAAGTAGCTATCGCTCTCGAGGATCAGGAAAAGACCACATTTACATGTCCCTTCGGTACCTACACATTCAAGCGCATGCCATTTGGGCTTTGTAATGCTCCAGGCACATTTCAGCGGTGCATGATTGCTGTATTTGCCGAAATAGTTGGTGATTTCCTTGAAGTCTTCATGATGACTTCTCAGTTCATGGTGATTAATTTGATACATGTTTAGCGCACTTGGATAGAGTCCTCCAGAGATGCAAGGAGGTTAATTTGGTACTCTCCTGGGAGAAAAGTCATTTTATGGTGATAGAGGGTATCGTGTTGGGGCACGTCATCTCTAAAAAGGGAATGAAGCTCAACCCTGTCAAGGTGGATGTGATCAAGAAACTTGAGCCACCAACCAACATCAAGTCAGTGAGGTCTTTCTTAGGGCATGTTGGATTTTATCGAAGGTTTATCCCTTATTTTTCAAAGATCGCCCATCCACTGACTGAGCTCTTAGGAAAAGACATAGAGTTTATTGTGAATCACAAATGTCTAGAGGCCTTCGAGCTCATGAAAAAGAAAATATGTGAATCGACGACATTAAAAGCTCCGATTGGTCTCTTCCCTTTGAGATCATGACTGATGCATCGGATTTTGCTGTCAGAGCAGTACTTGGACAAAGAAGAGAGGGAATTCCTTATGTGATTCACTACGCGAGCAAAGTATTGGATCCTGCACAGAGAAATTATACGGTAACTGAAAAGGAAATGCTCGCGGTTGTCTGGGCCCTTGAAAAATCAGATCATACATATTGGGCTCCAAAGTACTTATTTTCACTGATCATACGGCAATAAGATATCTTATGGATAAGAAGGATGCCAAAACACAACTTTTGAGATGGATCTTATTAATCCAGGAATTTAATTTGGAGATCAAGGATAAATCTGGAATAAAGAATGTTGTTGCTGATCACCTTTTCCGAATTGAGCAAAATGATTATCCTGACACTGGACCAATTAAGGAGCCTTTTCCAGACGAATCACTTTGCGTTATTGATTCAACCCCATGGTATTCCAACATCGTAAACTATCTTGTCTCCAAGAAGGTTCCCTTTGGTTGGACCAAGAGAATGATTGATCGATTGAAGTCGGATTCGAGAAAATACCATTGGGACGATCCTTTCCTTTTCTATGAAGGATCGGATTGCATCTGACGAAGATGTATTCCTCAGGAGGAATACTGGAGTGTCCTCACACATTGTCACTCTCTCGAGGCTGGAGGACACCATTCGGAAAAGAGAACCATGCACAAGGTACTCTAATGTGGATTTTACTGGCAGACCTTATTTCGAGATGCTAATGATTTTGTACGGTCATGCTCGATTTGTCAAAGAATAGGAGGAACTGTTGGATATAGAGATGAAATGCCCATGCAACCAATGATTTTCTGTGATGTTTTCGATGCATGGGGGATTGATTTTATGGATCCTTTTCCTAATAGCAATGGATTTGAGTACATCTTGTTAGCGGTTGATTATTTATCAAGATGGGTAGAGGCTATTCCAACCCGAACCACATATAGCAAAATTGTCTGTAAGTTTATCAAGGATAATATCGTTGCAAGATTCGGGATACCAAAGTCTTGATTTCAGATGGAGGTAGCCACTTTGTGAATAAGGAAATGAGATGTTTTGCTAAGGAGTATAAATTTGAGCATAGAATAGCCAACCCATATCATCCACAATATAATGGCATGGCGGAGGTTTCTAATAGAGAGGTGAAGGGTATTCTTCAGAAGTTGGTTCGTCCAGATAGGAAGAACTGGTCAAAATTGTTGGACCAGGTTCTGTGGACCTATAGGACAGCCTACAAGACCCCACTCGGTACTTCACCTTTTAGGATGATCTATGGCAAGCCATGCCATCTACCCGCAGAGTTGATTCACAAATCAGAATGGGCGATCAAAAAGCTGAATTGGAATTGTCACCTTGAGAAATTATGCCAAGACTTAAATCTGAATGAGCTAATTGAAATCTGAAACCGGCCATACGACAACAGTGTAATCCATAAGGACAAGGTCAAGAGATGGCATGATAGATACATTCGAGATAAAACCTTTGTCCCTGGGGAGAAAGTATGGTTGCTTAATGCCCAGTTGAAGATTTTTCACGGGAAACTAAAATCAAAATGGACGGGTCCCTACATTGTCATTGATGTGCATACCAATGGAAGTGTGGATATTGTCGAACTCAAAGATGATGCACAACCTTTCTCAGTGAATGGACAATTGCTGAAGCCATATATAGAACCATCCAAAGAGTAGACAGTTCAAGTTAAGGTCATCTACTTCACGCAGAGCGAGGACACTGAAGATTCATCAGATCATTCCCACCCTACCTCCCGACCACATCGATCTCCTTGTACAACTTCTTCCTCTACTTAGGCCAAGGCCTAAGTATAGGAGGGGACCGATGCCATCTGTATATACCATCCTTCTCCTATCTCCCGATAACCTCACTTCCACACTTCATATATACTTAGGCTGACCAGAGCCTAAGTATAGGGGGAAACCGACGCTTACCTATATATATTCTCTTCATTCACATACTCTGGCCGCTTTATTTTTTTCCACTCTTCGTCTATATTTAGACTGTTCACAGTCTAAGTATAGGGGGTGGACCTATGTATCTTGTTCTTTTTCTTTTCCTTTTTCACTCTCTTACGCTTAGCCCGAGCTATGTCTTATGTATGCTTCTTGTGCTCTGAGGACATAGCACTCGCTAAGTATAGGGGGTATGTATATATACTGTGTATATATTTTAGCCATATCTTGTACTTTCACGTAAGTTTATATGTATTTACGGGATGGGTAACTAACTTGAAAAAACACAAAAAGAAAAAAGAAAAAGAGTTTTTCTGCTAACACTGACTGGGCCCAATTTTTTTAAAAAAAGGCTTCTTATTCATTTTTGCAAAAAAATCCCTTGCATAAAAATTCAAAAAAAATGTGTCTGTATTTCACACACCTGCACTTCATCCAGCATTTCATTCATTTGCATCTGTGAAAAGTCATTGGGTTATGAACTGAGTTATGAGCAGAAACAGAGAGTGGTCTGGACTTGACCTTAATCCACCTAATTTTCAGAGGAACTTCAGTGAGAATAGGATTTTAGAAGCTTCAGATCTTTGACGTAATTCTTTAAGTTCCACATGACAATGTGCAGCGTTTGACTCTTAGTGTCTAACCTGGTCTCTTCATTCTGGTTACAACTCTGGAATAGGGAATTAATTTGTACTCTCGCACTATGCACTTAGCTTAACTCAGACGAGATGTTGGAAGACTGTGTGAGTTTCTTTTCTGGTAGCATGGAAATCTAAAGACCAGAGTATAGGTTGAAATAAAGCTTCGGAAAAGGGATGGACGACTGGGCACAGTTTTTTTTCTAAGACCCCAAAAAATGTATGGAAACAAAAAGATTCTATATCCTTAGGGGCACAACAAGATCCAAGCAGAACCACCAAAAATTCCAAATACAAAGAAGCCACTACCAAATAAATATCTGACCAAAAAGGTCCAAGCTTCAAAGAAAACCTGCAGATCTTGGTGGAGACTCGGCTACACTGGCCATTTTTACAAGGAGAGGTGACTACACTGGCCACCCTCCAGTTTTTTTCTCCTTCTAACTTCTCCCCCAATTCGATTGTGAACACAACATGACAAACCTTAGAAGAAAATACCTGAATCCCCGAGGACGAGTTACTGGAGAGGAGATGAGCATGGTAGTCCGGCATTCTGGATGGGAAGAGCTAAAACCTTTCACACACATGAGTCGATTGTTCAATGTTCATAGGGTATGCTTTGGGAAGAGGATTGATCTAAGATGACTTTTGAGTCAAAATTGTGACAATGATGTGTAGAACTTGAAGGTTGTCGATTTTAAAATTCTAAGTCTCACCGAAGTTTTGCCACAGTATCAATCCAAAGGTCGAGTCTAGTTTCATTTTCACCTTGAGCTTATGATCTTGGTATGGTTTAAATATAGGGGAATGATGAATCTCATATTCATCACTCTAAATCTCATTAATTATGCTCAAATCCCTCAAAATCATCAGCATTTCTGCATCTATTCGGCATAATTAGCATTCATGCATGTTTTCATAAGAATTGCATTTTACTTATTTTTGCACAAATAAGAAGCCAAAAATCTCAAACTAAAATTGACTTGTAAATAGCCTAACTTCCCTGATTTTTAACTAATTCATGATAACTCCGAATGACCCGAAATCACCTCCACTATGTACATATCAATAACAAGAATAACGAAAAATACAAAAAATCACTAACCCAAATAAGTGGACCAAAAATCCAAAACCTAGTTTCAGGATTTCCGGACTAAAACCCTCATATCTTCCTCATCCAGTATCAATTTTAATCCTACTCACTTTTGAACTAATGTATATTCAATTACCTTCAAAACAAGACTAAGTTCAAGTGAATCAGAGTTCATATGTGAAAGTTGGGTTTTGGGCCTCTTTTGTACATTTTGTATTTTAGATGATTTCGGCCTATTATTTTATGTATATAATAACCTATTTTAATTTAATTCTTTTTCATTTATCTTTTTTGATGAAAGTTTTATTAAAATGCGCAAAAATCCAAATTGAGCTTGAAATCAAAGAAGCAAATTGGGTCTGAGTCTTTACTAACTACTTATACAAATTTGGTCATTTTCCATGTTTTATTTTATTTCTTCTTTTTCTTAATTAATAAAAATCCAAAAAAATAGATTAATGTGTAAATAAATATTTTTGATTTTATCATATTTTTCTGAATTTTTATCTGGTTTAAAAATGACAAAAAATTATAAAACACCAAATCAAGGTATTCTATGTACATGGGATACCACAAAAATACTACTTTACGCAATTGATCGATTTTGATTTTGAAGTTTTCATGAAAGTTGTAGATCTCATCGAGATGAGCAACTCTTATGAAGAAACTTTTTCGATCCGAGATCGTTTACTGTTTATTTTGGATTTTACAAAGTTTTTATTTGTCAATTTTTGTGGTACTGACATGTGGCAGCTCCCTGAGCTGCCACGTGTCAGTCTTTCTTCGAATTTTCATTAATTCTTTTTTATTAAAAAAAATAAAATGACCCCGCACGTGCGGGGCACATGCCTTCCACGCACGTGCCCAGCACGTGCCGCGCCTCTTCCCCCAAATCGCCGCCACGCGTCAACCATCTGGGCCATCCGATCTTTGGGCGATCAGATGGCCCAGGGAATGTCTTCCTCCTCCGTCTTCCTCCTCGGATTCCTCTGCCACCTGCAATCCCCGAAATCCCCGCCAACGTTCTCGCCTCGCCACTGCCACCTTCGAATCCCAGCTATTTCGCCGCAATCTTACGCCGTCGGTCGCATCTCAGATCTCCATATCAATCCCCCCAATCTCGCTATGCCGCCTCTCGATCCGATTCCTTCAAATCTCCAATCATCGCCGACCTACTATCTTCCATCACCGACCATCTCCATCATCCTATAAAAGCTACGCCGCCCCGACTAAAGCCCCCATCTGTCGTTTATCCCTTTCCAGTAGTGACAGCCAAGGTCAGCGTGATCTGAGGGCCCCAAGCCCCTCGTGACAGCAACACCCAGACAACTGCTCTTCTCCGGCCGTACACCGCCGTTGAGGCTCTCCAGGTACCCCTCCTCCTCCTCCGATTCGCCTCGCATCTTCTGAACATCGTCCCTCCCCCGATCGACATCTCCCAATCGCCACAATCAATCTCCATCTATTTATCTTCTCCGTCAACAATCCAACGCTCACCTTCAACTACGTCGCACCCTTCATCAACGTCAACGCCTATTGCCTTCGACAACTAGTTGCATCATCGTCAGAGCCCCTATCCTCCAGACGCTTCAAGCTACAATGTCGCACCTGCTCCTTCCGGCCTTTCTCCGTTTCGCCACGCGTCTCCGGTGGAGTCGGCCCTCCGCAGTGCAATTTTTGGATTGTCATGCACATGGTGAGTATCCCTTCGTGTCCACCCAACCAACCCATCGTCGGCACATGCATGATCGATACCAACAAAAAAGCACTGATAAATTAGAAATCCTAACATGTTTAACCTTCATTTGCTAATCCGATGAAACCCTAAACTCGCATGACCTTGATTCGATTGAGTAAGAATAGATTCCGTGATACCTGCATGATGGAGTGGGAAAGGAAGGGGAGGGAGAGGTTGATGGAATGGAGCAAGAAGGGGAGACGTCGACACGGTGGAAAGAAAGGGGTAGTTCGATGGAATCAAAGTGGAATGGGAGAGGTCTATGGAACCGAAGTGGAATGGGAGAGGACGAAGGCTAACAAGCATCAGATATCTTATTTTCCAAGCATCACACCAAAACCCTAAACCCAGGACAAGTGGCACGCTTCTGGCGATTGTGGCATACAAGGGTTACCCACACGACTTTCATTAGGTTATGAAGAAGATGTCGCACAAACGGAGGGTTCATGTGGTAAGACAGAGCAAGTTTATAGGGTCTTGGGCGGAATATCAATGTTTCAAAGGTCGTGGAGGTAATTTAAAAAGATTATAGGGTCTGTCGGGTAAAAATACCTATGTTAAAATCATGGTTTTAAAAATTGGACTAGATTGGCTAGTCATGAGCTTGTTGATTAAGTTGATTCTATGTAATTATTTAAAAGAGTTTTTACAGTTATACATATCTTAGCTTTTGCAATATGAGATATGTCTCCTCCTTCTTACAATGTCATTTGTGTCCTTACCTTCTTACAAAATTCACAGTTATGCTTTTGATAAGGTAAAGTAGGGGCAATACTGATATTACGTACAAAAGGGCAGAGTTGTGAATTTTGTAAGAATATAGGGACACAACTGATGTTACAAAAAATGGAGGGACATGACTGATATTGTTGAATCTAAGCGAGGTGTAAATGTGAAAAATATAGAAAAAAAAACAAAAATTGGGTTTAAGTGGCTGTTGTGGTTTGGTTGAACTGGACAGGTCAAACCCATATCAATAGTGGGTGTAACTGACGTATGTCCCCCAATATCCAGTGTACGCTAACTCGCCTTCCCCCTCCAATGACGCCTCCCACTTATGGCACTCCTTCCCATCGTTGTCGACTCCTCCCCTTCCATTGTGACGTTGTCGCCTCCTTATCATCAATGCAATAGGTCCACCCAAAGATGCAAAAAACATGGGTAAAGTACAAAAAGGGACTCAACTTTATATCGATTCCTAAATTAGGGACTGATTTTTACATTGTAACAATTAGGGGACTCAATTTTAGTTTGACGGTAAAGGCTCTAATGGCGTCAGTGGGGCACTTGATTTTTCATGTCGGATGACGAGAATACTCTCATCCTATATAATCCTACTTTCACCTTCCTTGTTCGTATCTCCCATGGACAGAAGCCTTTCATCCCACAACCTTGATCCACAATGGGCAGCGCTGGTTGACAGCGAGCAACCAGGAAAACAAGTCTCTCGTTGTTGACCAAACGACCTCAATGCAATTCGGGAATTGTGATTTTCTTCCTCAAAACCTTTGTATGCTCCAACAGATGTTGATTGATAATGATTTTTGATCTCTGAGGAAGATGTTTGTGGTTTGATTATCAGCTATGAAGGCAATAGTTGATGATGCTCGGATCTTCAACAAGTCATGTTTTGCTCCTACTGGTAGTGTGATGTTCCAGATATGATGAAAACTACAACACACGAGGGTGATCTTTGAGGACTTATGGAATGACGGGGACGCTCGAAGTTTTGGACCCGTCTATAGAACATAGACTCCATGGATCATCGTATTGCATTTGGAAACTGTGGCTCGAGGATACAAACTGATTGGTAGCTACAGAAGATATAGGGTGAGTAATCAATTCAAAAAGTGTGACAGGTGAATGGCAAAGTGTGAAATGGAATCAAACATGATCGACTGTGATAATGCAGATAAAATTATAATGTTGATCAGAGATATGAGATGGAATCGAAGATTAAAATGGATCAAAATTGAGGGGAAGATGATGAACGCAAATCAAATGGAAAACATATATAAATGCATTGAATCTGATCCAACCCTCAAATCAAGTATGAAAAAATTGAAATTAAAGCAAGTAAATGATCAAAAGATAATGAATGAAAATAGGATGATGAAGATTGTGATTGACGCCTTTGCACGAGGAAGGTCGAAGCTTCAGCATGGCGGAGCACGATGGAGAACTTGTCGGCGATGGATCTCGTCCTCCTCCTCTTCTCGACCACTCCCACTCAAGTTTTGGGTTGGGTTGGTACTCGGTGGTTCATCCTTCCCCTTGGCTCAAACGCTTCGACCCACCGATATTGTTGATCATTGATGGATCTTGAATGGTTTACCTAGTTGGGTGTCACTTGCAAGGGTATATGACTTCATGGATGGTGCACGCTTTCCTTTGAAGGACAAACACAGAGAGGTGAAGGAGCTTTAGGGATCCAGAAGATGCTCCTTTTGATTGTCAGGAGGTGTAATCAGAGGTGTATGTGAGGAATGTGTAGAAACGGAACTATCTCAGCCAATACCTGCAAGCGATGTTGAAGCTCGAGCTTATAGAGCCCGACAATGGGGTTAGATGAATTTCAATCAAGAAAAAGGTGGATGAAGGGTACAATGATTTGCAGTGGAAGGAACCCCGATGCTCTGGCTACTGATCTACCGGAGGTACCCCCTGTTGCCCACCATGGATTATGGGTGGAGGATGAAGGGGGAAGGGCGTTTGTTTGTGAGAGGTACGAATAGACAGGGAAGGTGAAAGAAGGACAGGAGAAGGGTATTGTCATCATTCAACATGAAAAATTAGACATCTCAGTAACGTTGTTAGGGCCTTTACCGTTAAACTAAAATTGAGTCTCTTAATTGTTACAATGTAAAAATTAGTCCATAATTTGGGAATCGATGTAAAGTTGAGCCTTTTTTTGTAATTTACCCAAAAAAAAGTATTGATGAAAGAATATCACCTAGGAGATCTTAGGCTTGAGATGCAAAGCTCTTGGAACGTGATAACATTGACATCTTTTTGTAAGTTTTCATGCCATGCAACTAATTCCGAACACAAAAATAAAATCAACACAAAACAAAAGCAATATCAACGTGAAGTAGTACTACTATTAATTATATTGGATTTAGGGATATAAAATATATTGGATTCGGAAACTTTAGTATATTATTGTTTGAACGTAATATTTTAAGAGTTTTTTAATAATATATTGGCAATACTATCTATAATAATAACTAAAGTTGGGTCATCTCTAATGTTTTTTACCATCTCAGCATAAAGGATGGCTTAATCATGGGATAGTTATGAGCGTTGGGTATTGAGAGGTGGTTGTTTCGATCATACACGTGTCATGCATGCAATAAATGATATTTAAGGAAGAAAAGGAGCACGCTTCATGAAATATGAAATCTTACCTACTATATGTCCATTTTCGCCAGTTTTTTAAATTTTTTTAAAATACTTCTGTGAATATTCTTAACTATATCATTCTAATATGTCATTCTAATTTCGTCAGAAACAGGGAACCCTATTCCTTTCATCCAGAACAAGTCGACTACAACAATTCTAAGACCGTTAAAATTATATGTTCTAGAAGGAGGGCATAAGAATCTCTATTTTCGACGAAATTGGAATGACATATTAGAAGAATATAGAGATGAAAATACATGGTAAAATTTTCTAAAAATATAAAAAAAAGTGACAAAAAATGTTAAGCTCGATATGTCGCCTCCTTTCCCGAGACCTAGCCCTGCGAGACGGAGAGAGTCGCTAACTCGTACTATATATCCGGGCGTAGCGAACTTCAAAAGAAAATAGAATACATATAGAATGACGAGAGCATATTATAAAATATAGTAGATCTATTTAAACTCGAAAAAGCTACTTGAATATTTCTGATTAATTAAATCAATTTGAAATTAGTATTGAAAATAGATTAATGAAATATGAAAAAAATCTGAATTAAGTAATCGTCAATCAATATAAAATGACGAGAGCATACTCACCATCTATATATGTAGTAGGTAAGCTTACCTACTTTACGAAGTAGGCTCCCTTTTCTCATATTTAAGATTGTTTTTGGCATATGTAGAAATAGTCTCTTGTGGTTTTTCATCTTTTTCCTTTCGTTCTGCCAAGGAGACTTCCATTGTCGTCCGAAAGAAGGGCATTTGGGGTTTTCGTTTGCTCTGACGATAAGAGCTTTGGTGGTTGTTTTCGACAAGTTGGGTCTTTGTCCTCGTGCTGGAGGTTTTGACGTATTTCGATTGTGTTATTGTGTTTTATTTATTGGTTTATGCTACCATTTTGATCTTTGATTGAATCTTAGGGCTTTCTTTTTCTTTTTCTCTAGTGATGAGAGTGATGGCGATTGTTTCTGAGTGGTTTGTTCTTCGTCCTCGTGTTGAATATTCTTCTACCTCCATAAAGGTTTCTAAGGTCTCCTCCATTGTCTGGATATAGTGTGGTATTTCAGTTGTGCTATTGTGTTTTATTGATCGATTTTGGTTGTCATTTTGATTTTGGTTCAATGCTAGGGTTTCCTTATTGAATTTCATAATGTGTTTCCTTAGCTTTGAAATCTAGTGTTTGGCAGTTGTTTGTGAGGGCCTATTAGAATGATAGATTGCTGGTTTATTTGTCATGTTTGACCAAAGATCTGCGTTATGTTTTTTTAATTGTGTTATATAGATTAGTAATTTTGATGGAGTTTGCTTTGAACAAGGATAGCTAGTTTATTTGAGTTGTTAGATCGAACACGAATTTAAAAAATTACTATAGGATACTATAGGTTTGTAGCGAGGCTCTATATATGTTGTTTAATCTGAAACTATTGGGTAATTTTGCTTGGTTTATTTTGTTTGTCTGCATGTTTGATTTTTTATGCTCTCCTAGATATTAAATGAGGATATTATTTGGATTTCAATTTAGATATCTGTTAAAAGCTTTTACTGATATTTTTGTTTATTCTTTTATTGGGAGAGGTGATGATGTAAAGTTGATATTAATGCAATACTTCATTGTATTTTCTTTGGATTTTTGGTAGATATATATATATATTTCATTGTTTACAGTAAAGTTATATTTACTGTTCGAATATTGCTGATTTTTATTTTGTTGATATTAATGAAGTTCTTGATGGTGGCAACTTTGTTTTTGCTGATCTTGTTGTATGAAATGGCGACACAATTTGGTTTTGTAATTTAAATCCATTTTGCAGCTTTTAATTACTTGTGAAATAACAAGGATGATGCTAGGATGCTCTGAACTTCTCTTGCAAATGTTTAGTACTGTTGTTGACACTAGAATTGTAATTTTCTATATTGGTTGTATCTTGATTAATAGTTTGGCAGAGGCAATTATATTTTTGCTAGCGACGCAAATTATACTTGAGATCTTTAAGCATTTTTAGTTTCTTTCTTAAGTAGTATTTTAGTTCACATTTATGTTGCAGTAATATCAGTAGATTGTGTAATTGTATTGTTTTATTGTCTATTCTTTCTTCTTTGTTTATAATATTGTCAACATCCTACGAAGGTTAGGGATGGGTGTAATTTTGCAGGTTATGCTATGGTTGAAATGCAGAGGTAATTGGAATTTATTCTTTAAATTCATGATGCATTTTTATATATTGGAAGTGATGTACTTTTTTAGGAATTGGTTTTAGTTTTTTAGATAGAAATTTTCTCTCTATAGATGATTTGGGTTATTTGTTTTTATCTATATGTATTGTTTAGGTTAACATTTATGTTGCAACAATATCGATAGAATGTATAATTGTTCTATTTTATTGTCTATTCTTGCTTTCTATGAAGACTAGGGATTGATATAATTGTGGAGGTTATGATTAAATTAAAATGTAGATATAATTTGGATTTATTCTTTTAATTCATTCCGCACGTTATATTCTGAAAGTGTTATAATATTATAGGACCCAGTTTTATTTATTAAGATGGATTTTCTTTAACTACTTAATTTGATTTATTTTGGTGAACTTAAATCATGTTTTTATCTCCTTCACATTTCTCTTGATTATTCATGATGGAGTCTAGTAAAATCTTGACTTCTCTAAACATTTACATGTGTGTTTTGCGTGCAGTTGGGTTTTCTTATTACATTTAGTTCCTCTAGTATTGTCTCATTAAAGATGATAAATCATAGTTACATATTCCGTTGATGAGAGATGATTCGGTGTTTCTTTTTTCGTACGTAACCACCTATTGTTTACATTTTTTCCCTTTTTATATTTTAAAAAGTTTACTGTATTTTTTTTATTATGAGAGATGATTTGATTTATTTTTATTAAGTAGATATATGATTTTTTTATTATAATGCATCATTACTGTATTTGTGATTATTGGAATAAAAAAAGGAGGATAGATTGTTGGATTGCTTCGGTGTTTAATCTAACAAGATGGAAAATGTAACTTCTTTGTTTAATAGCCGATGAATATCCATTTCATCACCTTTATTCTATCATTTTGACCTTTGAAACCCTAATAAATGCATGTAAATACCTTTAATTTGCATAAATTAACATTCGTGCTTTGTTGTATAAATATTGTATAAAATACTATTTTTAATGTCATAATTATAGAATAAAAAAGAAAAGAAAAAGGAGAAAACATCAAAAATATTTTATGACCCTAAACCCCGAGACCTAGGAATCTTGATGACTAGGTCGAAAGAAATCAAGTAGGAGGAGATAAGGGCCAATAATACAATAAAATTTCCATTTATTTATTCTTTATTTATTCATTTTTTGGGACCCATTTTATTTTCTACCTTTTATACCTCAAATAAATAAAATTTGTACATGAAAGTTATAGATAATAATGTATGAAAATATACAAAATTGAGTTCATATAAAAATAACATACAATGTAAAAAAATACACTATGAATAAGTTTCCAAAATTCCAACTTCCCAGACCTATATATCTCAAATAAAAACTCAAAAAATATCAAAATCACCTTTAATATTTAACTTTTAATAAGCTATTAAATAAAGGTGGTTTCATATTTTTTGGAGTTAAGATGTGAAAGTTATGTTTTGGACCCTATTGTATAATATATCCGATTAAAATAATCAATTTATTTATTATTTATTATTTTTTATAATTTTATATTTTTATAAATTTGTAAATATTATTTATAGTATATGTACATATTGAAACTAAAATAAATAAAACACTAAAATAAAATACTTATATAAAATACATAGGTAAAATACCTATACTTATACATATATATAATACTCCTATTTAATTAAGTATATATAATATATCAGAAAAATATAATAAAAATATATTTTAAGTATCTAAAAAATTTATAATTTTATAAAATAATAAACCAAAATAACAATAACAAAAATACAAAATAAAAATAAAATATTTATTTTATAACTTAAAATTATTAAAATCAATTAATAATTAATATCGAATTTATAAATAATTTAGGCAAGGTTTTTCTTGGTTGGTCCACATGGACCAACTAGGTTGAGTCTAGAGTTGACCGGCGGTCAACTCTTCTGACTCCCCCATACGCCTTGTCAGACCCGCGTTTCGACTCTCGTCACTTTTTTCCAAGTCGATCCGAGCATCGACTTTGTTCGATTTCTTCTACACTTTTGAACCTCGTTCATTGGTGAATCACGTGCAAGTGATTCCTCGACTAATGGATCATCGGTGCGCCTGATGCACCTCATTCTTTAGAGCCATTCAACCATGCGTATAAGAAATCACCTCCATCCAAGATTCATTTTTTGATCCTTCTTCCACCACTTTCGACCCAATTCCTAACCCTAGATCAAACCTCGGTGATAGTGGCATTCTCTAGGGCTCACTCGTGGTGTGATTTGGCATCGAATCGAATCGATCCGCTGCTCACCGCCACTTTGCCGGAGCTCCTACTTCTAGGCTTCCTCGACGGTGAGCTTCTATCTTTTTTCCCTTTTTTGAGTCTTTAGCGTAGTGTTAGCGTAGATCTCATCTTATTTTCATTTAATTCCCACTGGCTCCGTGTATCTTCTACCTTGTCCATTCACTGGAGCTTGTTGCCCCACCTTCTGTTTCCGATCACCCTGATACACCTCCACCTCTACAAACGCATACGTCTTCTCCCCATTCCGCAGTCCTTCACCCACATCACCCTCAACCACCCAGATCTTGAAAAGATATGGATATCAAGCCATCCATCTCCATTGCCCGCCAGAGGACATCGCCGCACACCATCCTCGCCCCTTTCCGACACCTGAAGCCAAACTTGGCTTCGTTTTCGTTCCCCTAACTATTTAATATTTATGTCTCAACTTTTCTCTACCATTGAAATATTTTTGTAATATTTACGATTAAGTCCCCATACTTTCTATTATTTCCCTTAGGTCCTCCGTCACGTCAACTCATATGCTTGTGCGCGTGAGGTGCGGGCATTTTGCAAAGGACCCCTTGCGGGTTCTACTATTTATTTTTAGTCCTGAAAACTAAACTGCATGTTGTAACTTTTGTGAAATTATAGGGTAGCCCTTGGACTTTATTTTATTTACAAAAATACCCATACCAGTAATGTAATCTTTTTTGTTTTCTATATTTATTTCAAATATCTACAGTGCTCGAAAGAAATCCATAAAATAGCATAAGGTTCATGGATGCTTGCATTTTCCAGCCATGTAATTATTTTAGCATTTTAGGATCCTTTATTATTTATTAAAAAAAAAATAACACTTTTCGTTCTTGTTTAGCTTAAAAATTCCGAAAAAAATATAAAATCATTTCTAAAAATTCCCAAAAAATACATTTTATTTATTTATGTGTTTTTAGTCTTTAGACCAAAAATCATACGAGGCTCAACTACCAAGCAGTATACACTAGCCGCTTCGCTTTTAAGGCAATCGACTTTCTTCATCCTCCCTCTTTCATTGTTCTGGCTTCCCCACTTACGCATCTATCGTATTTGGAAAAGTTTGCTTCGTGGCTCGATCATCTGGTCTGGATTGATCCTGGTGAGTCGATGACCTAGTCCACTGGCTTGCGTCGTAAGAATGACTAATCTATTACATCTGCACTAGGAAGGGAACGAGCATACTAACTATAGGAGGTGCGAGATAGGAGCGAATGAAGGGGAAGTGAGTCAGAGGAAAGTCTTTTCGTAATGAATGACCCTCGAAACCATAATCAATTGATATACGGCATAGATCCAGATGATTGATGGAAGAAACATCAGACATATCACATACTTATTTTTTTGTTCGCCACATCACTTTCCGAAGAGCTACGGGAAAACCCGGGACGTTGTCCCACCCTCTCGTCGACAGGTCACACATAAGCCACCGGGTCGCATGACAGAAGAACAACCAACATCAATATTAAGACTCATGCATGTTCAATATGAAAAACAAAACTCTTAAAAAGGTGAAAAATTCCAAAAATACTAATAAAAATTATAAAATTCCTAAAAATTCCAAAATTGTGTTTTCTATTTTATAATTTTCTCTATATTATCAATTATAAGTTAATATTAATTTGGAGAAATTTGGATATTGTTTGCTATTTTTCATCTCTATTTTAATTTTGGTCTATTAATTAAACCCTGATTTAGGGTATTTTTTACTTTAAATATATATAAAAATTACCAAAATTCTCAAAAAAATCACAAAAACAGTAGAAAATATTTAAAACCTAAAAAATTTAAATTCTGCAATTTGTGGTTATTTTTATTTATATTAATATCTATATTATCTAATATTGTATATATCCTATATATAGCTATATTACTTATTTAAAAGAAAAAGAAAGTCCAAAATATAAAAATTCAAAAGAAAAAATATAAAATTAAAAAAATACAAAATTATAAAACAAAAATAAAATATAATATTAAAATATATTAAAAACCCACAAAAATTGATTTTTGGTTAAGTGTTTAAGACATAGGGTGTTGGATTTTTATATTGCCTACTTCATTCCTATGTTCGATCCCTACTTGCTTGTCACTATGCACTTTTAGTAGGGAATAATAAATTTTAACTCTTGTTCTTAATTGTTTAACTATCTGTATGGGTTAATTGTTGAAACTGCAGGAGGATTTGAGTAGTCGCCTCAGCGACAGTGAGCCTGATTTGTCAGGCCATTATTAGTGATTGATTTTCTCGCTTTTTAATAGCCTTCTTATATTCTAGTGAAAAAGTAAAAATGGAGATGGATTGATGGATTAGCTGGATGTTTTGCATGTAGTTGGACCCTATATATGTTGCTTTATCTTGAATGATGGGTTAATTTTGCTTTTTTTCTGCGCGTTTGATTTATGTATTCTCCGTTTGACATTAAATGAAGAGATTATTTGGATTTCAGTTCTGATTTCTTCAAGCAGCTTTTACTATCATAGTTGATCATTTTTAAATTGGGAGAAGTGATGATGATGTTAGTGGATTCTAATGCAACATTTGATATAATTGTTTTGGATTTTTAGCTACATATTACAGTATTATTGCTAACTTTGTATTCTCGTATTGGTATATGTTGTGGTTTTGTTACTTTATAGGTGTTTTGAAACTAATAATATACTAATTATGCACTATTGTTATTATTTAAGAATATTTTATTGGGAACTATATGAGAATTCATTATTTTTTAGATGTTGTAATATATGTAATGTTTGTTTATTGTGTTATTTGAGTTGTTATGTAAAGCTAGAAATTTGACGTTGATTGTTTGATTGTAGATAGTTATTTTACTTGATAGTATTTTTATGGATCTTTTGGGTACATATTGATGAACAAGAGTAAATGGTCTGCTATGGCTAACAAGCTAACCAAGAAAAATCATAGCGTTGACCAACCTCTGATTCAATCAACAATCAATCCACAATCCAGATAAATCAATCAAATGTGTGTGAGTTAAAATTTATTATAATCTACAATAATGTGTATAGATGTAAGTATGGTAGAGTGTCAAACTCAGGGAAGCCTAATGAGGATAGATAAACTATTATTAATTATTGCAAATTAATAATTATTTTTTGGTTTTTGGTTTTTCTTATTTTTATTCCCTTTTCTTTTTATATTTTGTGGGGTTTTAATTATACTCATTTTTTATGTTTTTTATGTTTTATATTTTGTATATTTTTATATTTTTTATAAAATGGAAAACAATGCAAACGAAAAATACAACAACACAAGTAGGGTTTTAAAAATGCAAATCAATCCAGAATCAATCCCGACTTAATTTTAATACAAAGTATATACAAAAAACAAAAATCAGAGATAGAAAATAAGATTTTTTTGGAAGTTTTGATAATTTTTTCAATTTTTTATAATATTTTCGAGAGTTTGTATTTTTTAGGGTTTTGGTTTTGAGATTTTTAAATATTTTTGGGCAGATGATAAAATACATCAAGATATACCCACTGTAATTCTGGAATTTTAAAAACATTTTGAAATGTTTATGGATTTTTAAGTGTCAAACATGACAAAATAAAGCATTTATGATTTTTATGGAATAGAAAATTTAATTAAAATGCCACATAAAAATTATATCAGATCATTCTCTAATCCAATCACTTAGAATAAATTTCCTAGCACTTATGGATCATCCTAAGTATTTAATAAAAATGAAATGCAAGAAAATAAAATACTCCGCAATAAAGGGACCAATATGTAATATCCGAGAAATTTCAGAGCATTTCAGAACATATTATCAAAATCTAGGACAAATATGTAAGAAACCCAACTAAACATGCTATACACGTGCCTGGTTGGGACTAAAATGGAGCATTTAATAATAGATCTAGAAAGTCTAAGGGGTTCACGTGGATCCCCATGTGAGGTGACTTGACACTGGACTAAAATGCAAATGCAAAAAGAGTCGAGCGTCCAAGTGCAAAAATACCTAAAGTTTTTACACTATTGATGGATGTTTAAATACTAAAAAGAAATAACAAAAATGAGAGGTTAGATGTGTAATATGCCCCCACGTGCACCCTATCAAAAAATCCAGGATGCTCCACTTAAGGCGGTCAATGGCTCAGCTTGCATACTTGTTTGCATCTGGTCAACGATGTGGATTAGAACTGGATGGTGCTTAGATCGGTGGCTTTGAGAAGGTGACGAAGAATGGGGAAGAACAACTCCTCCCCTGACCTTCGATCAGCTGCTTCTTCCTCCTCTGACGGTGTATCAGCTCGATGTTAGGAACAATCGCTTCATGGGAGTCACTACAAGAAAATGTCCCAGATGAGACAGTAATATGGGACGGTTGTACAATGCACATCCCTTCTGCCACCAAAGGGGACGATCATTTAGTGACCATCCCTTCTATTTTTAGAAGGAGAAAGTTGAAGTAGATGACCTTCTCCTCAAATGTAAAGTATCCTCCACAAACTAAGAGAGACCAAAAGGGATGGTCGTAGAAATCATCCCAATTACTTGAGTTGCTCACCAGATGCTTTTTGTAGGTTAAAGCAACTATAGGAGATGGTTTTGATTGTCCCCTCTGTGTTTATAGCATCGTCTCATCACCTCGAAGTCGAAGATGGCCAAAAGGGATGGTCTGTGCGACCGTCCCATTTGCTTGAGTTGTTCACTTGATGCAGTATGTGTAAAATAACTCATATGGGATGGACATGATGACCATCCCCTCTGTGCAAGACCAGAGGCGACGGTCATGATGACCATCCCCTTTGCTTGAGTTGCTCGATGGATACTTTTTTGGGTGAAAGCACCCATGTGAGACGGTATTGATCGTCCCCTATGTGCTTTTGGTGTCATCCCATCACCTCGAAGTCGAGGATGACCAAAAGGGACGGTTCATACAACCATTCACATTGCTTGAGTTGCCCACTGGATGCTTTATAGGTAAAATAACTCATAGGAGACAGTCATGATGACCGTCCCCTCTGTGCAAGACTAAAGGTGACAATCATAATGACCATCCCCTTTGCTTGATTTTCTCGTTGGCTACTTTTTTGGGGTAAAAGCACCCATGGGAGACGGTTTTAACCGTCCCCTCTGTGCTTCGGGTGTCATCCCATCACCCTAGAGTCGAGTATGACCAAAGGGGACAGTCTTCGTAATTGTCCACTTTAGTTTAATTAGCACCATCCCCTCTTATTGGAGAAGATATTTTAACTTAAGGGACACCATTGGGGACTGTCAAAATAATCATCCCCAATGGTGTCATCGAGAATATTAGCCCCACCCATTCATTTCCTCCAATGTGTGCTCCATTCTCCCTTCTCCTCCTCCTCCTCACTATATACCACTGACATGGGTAGCCTCCTGATGTGACGTCATAGTGCTCCTTCATCGTGGTGCTCGTGTTTGACATCCTACTATTGCCTTGTCAATGTGTTTCCTCCTTTCTCCCATGATCAAGTTTGGTATGTCTTTCTTTATGTGTTTTTTAAGAAACAACAATGTTGATGTAAAATATATTTATTTCAATAATAATGTGGTATACTATCACCAAGTTATGCAGTATTTAAAGATTGATAATCTTATTTATATGTTATAAAGTATTTTCCTAATCTTGCTTGAAGCCTTCTATGTGTTTTCCTAATCTTTACATTGTAGGATCTTCACGTGCTTGCAGAGGAATATTATTGAGTAAGAGTTGCTAACTCACATACTGCTTTGGACATGTCTAATATGAATCTTCAGTGCAATGATGTCAACTCGTGGAATCAAGCTCAAGAAATGAAAATTTTGTATAACATCAAATGACAAGGTAACATATCAATATATTTCCACCTAGATTTTTTGATATATAAATCGATGTGTTATTTAAATCAAAAGGACATAGTCAATCAAGCATAGAAAAATAATGTAATTGTCTTAGACAAGTTTCTGTTAAATATGTATGGAATTTCTTACTTCTGAATATAGACGGATGTGAAAGGCTTATATGTTCTAGGTCTCCCCACGTATTGTTTTAGAATGAGTTTCAATTACCTATCTAATAGATTTAGATTAAATTGCTTGCTTGGAAATGAGTCTTGGCAGATTACATTCTCTGATGTGGCTTTACAAAAGTAGGGGTTGATATGCCCAAATATTTTTTAAAAATTCAAATTAACAATTGAATCTTGTATATATGAAGTATATATACTATGTTTGTGTTAAATATCTTATCGATTTGAGGTATATAGATCTTATCATGGTATGTATAATCAGATATTCACATTGGCGACTCTATTTTTTGTAAGAAACATATCAAAGGGGACAATTGTGAATGTCCCCTTTTTTTTCTAACAAAGGGGGCAGTCACAATCGTCCCCTTTGATGTACACAAAGGGGATGGTCACAATCGTCTCCTTTGGTTCAAGCAAAGGGGACAAATGAAACCGTCCCCTTTGGTAGAAAATAAGGGACGTTCGTTGACATTGTCCCTTATGATCAAATGGGATGCTACCAGAGGGGACGAACTTGTGATCGTCCCCTTTGATAAAAGATGACGACCCTTTGCTCAAAGGGGACGATCTGCGACCATCCCCTTTTCTACTCCTGCATATAGTGAGTGTAAAGTGTCATCTAGGGTCGCTCAGAAGGTCTAGGTCTCGTTGGAAGAGACCTGGAAGTCACGGTTTCTCAGGCAACTTGGGAGGGCTAAATAGGTCCTCGATCTACTCCAGATGGAGTCCTTCATCCCTGAGACCTACATAATAACCTTCATGGGCTCTAGGGTATGTCTTCGACTCATAACAATGATGCAAACATAAAAAGGGTAAGGGGGGATAGGCCTTCGGTGATGGGTGCTGGAATGGAGGTGTTTTGACGATCCTTGCAAGATCGGGTTGGGCAAAATGATGGATTGATCAGGCTAGTCAGAGATAATGTGTTTGACTCTAAGAACAATGGTGGGGGCAAGTATCCACCATACTTCAGATTATTGAAATAACGATAAACTATTGCATAAACTTGGAAACATGAACTATAACTAAGATAAGGAAGTAAAAATGACGCAAAAACTAACCCTAACTAGGCCTCAACTTGGCAAATACTTGGGAGGCGAGAACCACCTCCTAGAGATGAGCTCTTCCAACAGGGGGGACTCAAATTCATCCTCGTTATCATCGTCGATGCTTGAAGGATACTACTATTGTCACGTGAATTCTGAATCATGATTAGATTTGGGGTTACAGAGGCGCAATCAAGCTCCCTGAGCTCGGTTGTGGGATGTGAATGCTTATACACGACAACAGAAGGAGACACTTTGACCTAGGGCTTTTTCCCAATCCGAGGATGATCGGGTTGATTTGACAAGTCGCGTAAATCATGAATGTAAGGGGGAAATTTTTGTCGAAGGATCGATGTCAAATGAGGTCTGTGCCAACGGGAGACATTTGGACATGACAGCATCGAACCAGTCCGGGGAGGTATTTGTATGAAGGAGGCAAGGTTGACCGAGGGTCAACCTCTCCTCGACCCCAATTGACTTAATTCCCTTGTTAAAATACAAAATATAACTAAGAATGGAAATTGTACAAATATACTTAGAAAATGATCTATTTAATAAAAACCCATAACATAAAAGTTGTTCGTTATTTGTTAAATATTTTTTGGAGATATGTATTTATTTTTATAGACATATTTATTAGTATATATTTTTTGCATACTTCATGTATAGGTATTTACAACTATATACTTTATATTTGAATTTTTATTTTATTGTTTTTATACTTATTATTATATTTACTCAATTTATTTAATATAATTTAATATATATATATATATATTTAAAGATTTTTGTGGAATGTTTACTGTTTGGTATATGTATATAAATAAATATGTATAATTACAATATATGTATCTTATACCTATGTATTTAGTATTTATTAATTATTTTTGGTACCTTTAAATGATTTTAATTTTATTTATAATTTATATATGCATCAAATAATATGTACAATTAGTGAAACATATGAAGAAGTTAAAAATGTAAAAGTAAAATATGTTTGATTAATATACAAATGTACAAGCACCATAGTACCCCAATTAGCCAATTTCTGTGCTTTGACTTCAATTTAAATGAAACTACCTTAATTTTATAGGTAATTTAATTTGAAATACAATGGAGGTGAGTTTGATGAATTTTGAGTTCATATGGAGAAGATATTGATCAATGAAGTTCTGTTTGTGGCTTTTTCAATTGAGTATACAAAGTAACTAGTGCATGCTTCATTTGTCCTATTTTTTAGTATTTTATTATTATTATGTACATGTTTCATATTAATAATATTTTTATTTCATGTATGCATGAGTGTGAATAAAACCATGTAAATATAGTCTATATACAATTTACGAGCACCTAAGGTTTCTAGGGTTCTGTGTATTTTATTACATTATCCCGCCCTTATCTGCCCCTACTTTATTTCTTGTCGACCTAATCAATATTTGACTAGGTCTTGGGGTTTAGGGCCAGTCAGTATCTTTGATACCTCCTTTATTTTCTTTTCTTTATTGTTTATTTTGGGTTTAACTATAGGTATTTACACATTATTTATAGAGTAATGTTACGATGTTAATTCATGAAAATTAGTGGTATTTACAGGTATTTTGGTAGAGATCTAAAGCCAAAATAGGAGAATAAAGGTATCTGAATGTCAATTCATCACCCCCTATATTTACCTTTGTTAGTCCCTAGTAAACACTTCTGAGTTCCAAAAGAGAAAATAAAGAAAAGGAAAATAAAGAACATATGATTGTGATTTTTAAACTCATCTTCATAAAATCAAAGTTTAGATACCACTAAGACCTTTAGATTGTTAGTTTATCGAAACATTATTGAGAATAGGATTTAGAACTTAACAGCCCTCAAGTTCCACAATCTGTTGTTCTATTTACCTCAATAGCCAGGCCAGAACAAGTCTTTTCATGCGCAAACTATTTGACTATGATAATTACTTGCATATATATGTGAAATGTAGCTCCCGACATCTGAAGTGGCAAAGATACGGTCTCCCTCAGCAAGGTAACCCTAATTCCCTAATCTAACTACTCTTTCCTCGAGGAGCGGGGTATTCCCTTCTAAGTTCAAATGTAACTGACTCAAGAAGAGGGGGCAGAGAAAGAAGATGGATTGTGACCGGTGTAACCACATAGCCTTTAGAGCTTGACCAGTGTAGTCAAGTTTCCAGCTGCAGGCAACCTTGTAACATTAACTTTGAAGCATAAGCCTTGCTTATTGATACATACTATGACGAGGATGATTTTTCATTGACTTTTTGCCTGTCTATTTTTTTGGAGTTTTATTTTATTCTTTTTTTTAAATATATACAACAACATTTATATAAGAAAATTTTCTTCTTGATCTAGTATACTATCCATCTTGTGAAGCTTTATTGCAACCCACAATGTCGTGTCTTTAGATGTCCATGTCACTAGATCGGACTGGGATGGACATGCCTCCTATTTGGGTGGCATATGTCTCCACATGCCTGCTTCTCAAGATAAAGAATTCTTCTCTCCACCACCTCATCTGAGTTGAGATATTACAGAGTGCTTTGTCCAACTTATACCATTGTCGCCAAGCATCATGCATGTCTTGAAATACTACTTAGACTAGTCAAGATGACACATGAACATAGTATAGCGGACTCAAAGAATTAAGTCTCATTACGTGAAAAGTCTTAATCGTAAGGTTCCTGTGAAATTAAGTAGATTAAGATCTAAACCAAGCTCCAATCTTCAGATTTTATTCTAGACTAGTTTGATTGTCAACATCATTCTGAAAAATATGAATACAAATGCAGAGATATTTTTGGGAAGCAAATTTTCTGGTTTTGAACTTTTTATATGATTTTTCGAAAAGTTTTTCAAATTTTTATGAGTTTTGAAAATACTTTTTAAATGTTTAGGTATTTTGAAAAGGGTTAGTAAATTACAAATCCTCACAAATAGTACAAGGTATATTTTCGAAGGTTTGAAAAATATTTCACAAAGATCTTTCAAAGGTTTTCAAAAGATTTTTCAAAATGTTTCACAACCATTTTCACAATCATTTGCAAAAAAATCAAATCAATTTTTACAAATATTTTTCAAATATTTTCACACATATTTACAAGAGTTTTTAATCTTTTTATTGATTATTTTTACCCAATGTATTATAGACATATATTGAAACTACAAGAAAGTACGAGTTATGGTTAACACATATATACCACATGTACGACCCCATATACGTAGCTCAAACTATGTACTCATAGTGACCAAGAAGAAATAAAGGAAGACATAACTTGTGTTAAGTATAAAAGAGTACTATAATATAACAACTCAATAAAGAATAAGAAGTCGATCGCCTTCCCATACTTAGGATCAACTAATCCTGAGTATAGAAAACTGTACACTAAGCAGGGATGACCGAGAGCTAGAATATATGAAATCAACTACTCGGCTTGTCTCCCCATATAATCAGGGTAAAATTTCTCTAATTAAAGACAGAATATCAACAAGTTGAGAGACAAGTGAGAGAACGAAAAGAAAAAACTTAAGTTACTTAAACCCCCCTTAATATTTAGGATGAAGTCCATCCTAAGTATAACACTGATGAAAAGGATTGAATGAATAAATGGAAGAATGAAATAAAAAGAAAGAATCACTTAAGGAAAATATTTTTTCTCAGATAAGTGTGAATCTTCTATTTTGCTAGGAGATCGTCCTGAAATACCATATTGATGGAATCCGCAACGGACAGGAATGTATCATTCTCTTAGTATGGCTTCAACAATTTTTTGTTGCCTACAAATGTTTATATGTCATATTACAACTAAGATATTAGATGCTTCCGTTATCACACAATGTTTTCACAATATACTTCCCTTTCCATTTGCTTTTTAATTTTCCCAAGAATATCCGCAACTTTGCATCAAACAACCAAACCTTATGACTTGGCTCGAAAGTCTTTTGATTAATGTGTTTGGCATTCCAACGCTTTACTTGTCCTTGTACATCAGATTGTTGTCATAGGCATGGTCTCGGAATTCCAAGAGCTTGTTTAGATCTACCTTTCAGTTTTGACCACATTTTTGTGAGTCCAGATTATAGATATTCACCATCTAAAAATATTTATGAATTAGTTCAACAGACAAGTGGCATGGATTACCATATACAAGCTGATAAGGAGACATATCTAATGGAGTCTTATAGGTCGTGCGAAATCTCATATAATGGAATCAAGAATTTAAGACTTGTTCTTTGTATCATTTTGTACAAGCTTCTGTAGAATTGTTTTAATCTCCATATTAGAAAGTTCAGCCAAGACATTTGACTGTAGGTGGTAAGGAGATACAACATAATGATCAATGTTGTATTCCTTCACAAGTTTTCTGACTTATTTATTCACAAAATGACTATCCCCATATGAGATCAAAAATTTGGGAATTCTGATCCACAAGATAATGTTATCCTTGAGAAAGTGACAGACAGAAGATGTATTCAAAACCCTGACTGTTGGGAAATGGGCCCATAAAGTCAATTCCCAAAGTATCAAAAGCATCGGATATCCAAATGAATTTGAGTGGCATCGAGTTTTTGGAACCACTGGTCCCTCCCAATTTCTAACAGTCAATGCAACCTTTGACATATGGTGTGACATCCTTGAATAATGTGAGCCACCAGAGGCCACACTGTATTACTTTTGTTGTCGTTCGGTTTCCTGGGTGGTGTCCTCCTACTTCAAGCTTATGACAATGCTCGAGGATACTAGTGTACTCCTCTTGAGGAATGCACCTTCTCCAGATACAATACGCGTATTCCCTGAAAAGGTACGGATCTTCCCATTGGAAGAAATGGATATCAGACAAAAAATTGTCCTTTTTTGCTTTAGTCCAATCATGTGTGACTACCTTGGAAATGAGATAATTTACAATATAGGCATTACAGGGGAATGTAGCGACACTCAAGATCGAATCATCTGTAAAAGTATCTGTGATTGGTGCATCACCCAAGGGAATAACCAGGCATTCAATTCTAGATAAGTGATATGTTACCACATTTTTTACTTCAGGTTTATCCTTTATTTCCAAATGAAATTTCTAGAGCAGAAGGATCCAATGGAGCAGACATAATTTGGCATCCTTCTTTTGCTGTAAGTATCTGATAGCAGAGTGATCAGTGTAGATGACTTTTGATCCGAGAAGATGAGATCTAAAATCTCTAAGGTAAATACAACAACCATCAACTTTTTCTCTGTTATAGTGCAATTCTTTTGGCTCTTGTTCACATAGCGAATTGCAAATGGTAGTCCATCCCTACGTTGCCCAAGTGCAGCCCTAATAGTTAAGTCTGATGCGATGGTCATGATCTCAAATGGGAGAGATAAATCAGGTGGATGTAGGATAGGCACTTGAGCAACCATTTCTTTGAGTTGTGTGAATTCTTGGAGGCCTTATGATCGAAAATGAAATCGATCTCCTTGCTTAAAAGATTAATGAGAGGTCATACAATCTTGTTGAAGTACTGAATGAATCTTTGATAAAATACGATATGCCCCAAAAATGATCTCACATGCTTTATTATTTTTGGTGGCTCAAGTTTGACAATTACATCCACCTTTTCCAAGTTGATCGCCATGCCTCGCTTGAAAACAACGTAGCCCAGCACAATTCCTTCGATGATCATGAAATGACTATTCTCCCATGAGAGCACAAGGCTTACGTCACAACATCTCTTTAGTACCCAGTCTAGGTGAGAAAGATATGCATCAAAATTATCAACATAGATCGAGAAATCATCCATGAAAACATCTAGAAAACTACCCACCATGTCGGCGAAGACGGCTAACATACACCTTCGAAATGTAGCGGGCACGTTACATAATCTAAATGGCATCCCTTTGAAGGCATATGTTCTAAATGGACAGGTGAAAGTTATTTTCTCTTGATCCTCAGGGGAAATTGACAGTTGTTTATATTCCGAATACCCGTCCAAGAAACAAAAGAACTTCCTCACCGCCAACCTTTCAAGTACTCGATTAATAAACTGTAGTGGAAAGTGGTCCTTCTTAGTAGTTGAGTTAAGGATCCTGTAATCAACACATACGCACCAAGATGTAGGTACATGGGTCAGAATATCATGTCCTTGATCATTTGTAACCACAATGATTCCAGATTTCTTTAGAATCATATGCAATGGGCTGACCCATTTTGAGTCAGAGATGGGATAAATGAAACCAACTTCACACCATTTCATGATTTCCTTCATGATGACGTCTCGGAGATTAGGATTTAATCTTCTATGGAATTCACGGGATGATTTACAGTCACATTCCAAAAAGATGTGGTGAGAACACAAAACTAGATTGATCCCACGGAGATCTGAAATACTCCAACCAAGAGCCTTGCAATTTTTTGTTGGAACCTATAGCAAGTGATATTCTTGATCTATGGTCAATTGACTACTGATGATGACCAGATACTGTTCATTTGCACCCTTAAGGAAGGCGTACTTAAGATTTGCTAGAAACGGCTTGATTTATGGTGGGGTTGGAATCAATTTGGTGGTATCCTCAAAAGTTGTGTCGGTGGTCGATGTATGATGTGCCAATGTTTGGTTGTCCACCTCGATTACTCCTAGTTTATATAAAAAGATACCGAACATATATGTGATGAGTTCCTCTTATTGGGTTTAAGATGGATCTTCTTTGAACAATTTGATTATCTCTTCAGAATGGATCTCCCTGTCGGTTTGAAAGTAAGGTTCGAATGTGCTCTCCAGGTCTTCCTCGGAAGCGATGAATTCTTGAGTCAAAATGTCATTCAGTGATAAGTTAGGGTCTCTGATATTCTAAGTATGTCATAGTCGATTGTCTGCGGTTCTGATTCCCTTATCGCATGTGTGTTCTCTGTTGCTTTAGGTTCAGCATCCATATCCAATGTGACCTTATCACTGCAAGAGCGAAGGGTGATTTTCCAAATGAATAGTCAACTACTACCTAGGCCATTTGTAGGAATGGCTGACCAAGTAGGCGTATGGAGTAATAGCACGGTTGTATCCATGTCCAAGATAATGAAGTCTATTGGGGATTGCATGCCATGCACCATTACAATAATATCCTCTAACACACCTTTAGGTCACTTAGTGGATTGATCGGCGATGAATCTATGATTCATCACTTTAAAAGTTAAAAATAAAGCTTTGTTCCCGAGTAATTAGCTGCATATTTCCACTTATACTACATAATTAGCATTCATGCATGCATAAATAATATCTGCATTTTAGCATTCATATTTGCATAAATAAGAAGCCCAATTCACTTGTAAAAACCACTTGTAAATACCATATTTGTATATATTTTATATTAACTCCAAATCCAATAAAGTCAACTCTATAGTGTATATACTACTAACCCTAATTAAAGAAAAATATCAAAAAAATACTAACTTGTAAAATTGACCAATAAAACCTGAATCAAAGTTTGAGACTATAAACCTTAAAATGTGCATATCTCTCTCATATAGAATCCAATTTAGGTCTACTCACTTTTAAAATAATATACATTCAAAGACCGTCAAAACAAGACAATTTCATTAAAATCGGAGATCGTATGCAAAACTTGGGTTTTGGGCCCTCGTTGTGTATTATACATATTAACATTTTCACCCTTGTATTTTATCTCTTCATTTGATCTCGTTTCCATTTTTGGTCAACATGAAACTTGTAGATCTCATCGAGATCTACAACTTTCATGTTTTGAGTTTTTTCAAATTCGGACTCCTTCTCCTTCTTATATCACATTCTTCTTCGAGATAATATGGTTGCGCCACGCGGCCCGTCTATCTAGTTGCCACGCGTTCTCTCCTTCCAGCCGTTGGATGGCTTTCAAGCACCCCAATCTGTGCCATCCAATTTCACACCCTTCCGTAGCCGTTCGATCATTCCAAGATTGCATCACGGCCGCCTGCTTCCGCCTTCACCTCCTTGCGCCACGTAGTGCTTCCCGTAGCCACTCGATCTCTTTTACGACGCCTCCATCTCAGTCGTCACTTCTCGCAATCAACAACCACCCTTCGATCAATTCCAGATTGAATCATGGTCGTCCACCAGCACTTAAACCTCATCTCGTCACGTGTCTAACTCCATTACCATCCAATCATCTTCTCTTCCTTGCATCTTTGCCATCGGTTACCGCTAGATCCTCAACCATTCGATCCTTATCCCTGGTATAATCTCCACCGTCCTTAAACACCTTCACCACATCTCGCCACGTGGTGCTTCCTACGCCCTCCAACCATGCCTCCAGGATCTAATCCATGCCGCTCTTCATCGCCTGCTTCTCAGCCGTTCGATCACGAGATTCAACGGTCGAGATATCTTCTTCTACTTCTGGATCGCCCTTGCCCACATTGCCCATCATCACAACCATCCATGCCCTTCCTATTTTCTCGACCATATCATCCACCATCACCACTCTTCCACCAAGCTACGACGAAGCCCCATCTCCAGTCACACTCGCGGGAGACCACGCTCTCCATAACTCCCTCTCCCTCGCCCCATAATCTCCACACAAACCACAACCCTCATCACCAGAACCACCAAACTCTCTTATTAAATACACCGCCTCCGCCCTGTTCCATGATCATCCACCTTTACACGAGAGAACCTCGAGCTCCTATCTCCTGATCTGTGATAGAGATCCATCCAGAAATCGAGCGACGACAGGGATTTCTTCAGCGAGATCCAAGATGAGCTTTCGTCGTGCCGCAGCTTCACCTTCAAGCTGCTTGAGCTCGGGCATCTGTCGGCCCTAGAGTGATGACCAGAGGCTCCAATCAGATCCCCTAATCCCAGGCAAACCCCGTCCATCTCCAGGTAAATTTCTTCTTCTTCTTATTCTTCTCTGATTCTCCACTTCTTTCTCTCTGATCTTCTCTGAATTTATCGGGCATCCCCGCTCAGTATCACCTCTCATCGACCAATGATTGAGCTTCACCTCGCATCCCTCATCTTCTCTCGTCCCTTCGCTCCTCCTCTCAACCTGTCGAGACTGTCGATCACCCCTGACCACTGCTCCACCGTTCAATGCGAAGGAACACATCGGTCGTTCACCTCTTCGCCCCACAAGGCCTCGAACCACCCCACTTCATCCACGAGATCACACGCACCACACTTTGGCTATACACTAACGTGTAGGTGCCTACTTCGTCATTGGCCGGAGCTGTTGTCGGAGCCTCCTTGACGAACTCTTACTCTTGCGTTCAAGGGGACCCAAGATACTCTAGGACTTCGTGTTTCTCTGCCACGCTGCAGCGAAGACGACTAGCCAATCATGAGATGCTGAGGATCCTCTCCAAGCAAGTTAGGAGGAGGCGGAGCAAGGGCACCTTCACCGGAGTCCAACCAAGCCCGCCGCAGGAGGCGGCAAGGAGGAACTAGAAGAGCAGTCACCGTCTGATTTCCAAGATCGGACGGTTCACCAAGAGCCACATCATCGCATCCCCTCGCAGCAGCCACCGTTGGATCGGTTGAGATCTAACGGTTCACAATCGGCCATATGTCCTTCTCCGCAGTCACAGGAGCCACTCGATCTCTATCATCTGACGGCCAGCGATCGTCCACGTCAGCACTCGAACCTCATCTCCTGACCTCAGCTTCGGGGTCAACCTAACCACCGACGACAACCACGTGGAAGTCCGGCCCAAAGCAACCGCCGAACCAGCAGCTCATGTGACCCATGTGCGGATGTTGGGTAATTTGCAGTCGTGCCCTGCAAGTTCTGAAAATTGCATTTACGTCCCCACCAGTCAGCATCACGTGAGGTGCACGTGGTCCCATGGGTCATTTGCATCCATACCCTCATCAGTATAGGTAATTGCATTTCAATCATGTAAGCACGTTTCTGTCTTAATTAATTTATTTTCTACTTTGCATCCATACCCATGTGTTTGCATGTTTATTTAAACACTCATTTAGCCTCATTTCTTAATTCCAAAAATTGCATCTTGTAGAACATCTTAGGTTTTACCATTGTGAAGGCTTGTTATATTTTTGTGAGCTTCAAAGAATTTAATATAATTCTTTTCGTGGAAAATTACATATTTTGCCCATTGTGTGCCTTTAATTGATTATTAAAATGATTATTGCTCCAAAAATCACCACAAAATCAGAATAGGTCTAGTTTAGGTAGTTCTACATTGTGCCCAAAAATCACATCATTTGCATGCATAACGAGGCTTTAATAAATTAATTGGTGTTTTGCTTAATTGATTTTTAATAGGGATTTTTACCCAGCAGACCCTATAAACGTTTTAAAATGCCTCTATGACCTTTTGTATAACGTAATTACCCCATCGACCCTGTAAATTACCCCAAGAACCCCCACGAGCTTAAAACATATTACCCGGAGGGTTTATGGGGTAAGAGTTGGCAAGTTTACGAGGTCGAGGGGGAATTAAGTTGTTTCAAAGGTCGTGGAGGTGATTGGCCAAGTTTATAGGGTTTGCCGGATAAAAATCCCTTTTTAATAAGTCCAAAATTAATCATTTTTTAGGTCTAGTATTTTTCCTAGAACCATCTCACATAGAAGTATCTAGGATAATTTTTATCTCTGAAAATGATTTAATTTGGTATTTATTAAAATTAATTTTGTGAAAACCACCCTTCATTCATATTTAAGTCGTAGTAAACTCATATAGAGTCCAAAAATTCCAAAAAAAATGCAGTAGCTTAATTTCATTAATTTAACATTCTGGCCAAGTTTCATAATTTTTTGACTTAATTTGAGTATACTTTACATTTTAACCTTGAAAATTGGTCTGGATTACATTGCATTTACTTTATTGCATAAAACAATACCACAAAAATATTTTCCTGAAAACCTAACATCGGAATTGACTTTGAATTAATCTAAGGAAAAAGTTGCCTCCCTGAGTTTGACCTTGGGCTTGCCCAAGTAAAATAAAAATTGCAGTTGCGTTTAATTGACGTATTAATCAAAGTGGTTTTGATAAGTCCAACTTTACCCGACTGCAATGAACACACATTAAATTCGATCGTTAATCCGGTTGAATTAAGAAGTGTAATCTAGGGTTTTTCAAATGGCCGCATCGCCAGGGAGGCATGGCTTAGGTAATTTTTAGAAAGTTTACATTTTAGCTTTTCCATCCCCGGGTAGTCTGATTCCTGGTTTTTCTTGTGAATACTTTTCTACTATTTTCAATATTTGTTTATTTTGTATCGTCCTCTCTCTAACCATCATTTATTTTTATGCAAGGAACACGAGGCATCAAAGGCGATTCGCTAGGAAAGCCGAAGACCTGCATCGATTTGAACTGAGTGATTTTTTAGAGAACTTGTAAAAAAAGAAGAAGTTTTGCATTTCCAGCAGTTCCCGTTTGGGTTCTCGCGAATGTAAGTGAATAATAAAAAGAGTCTCCGTGTGTTGTATGGTTTCTTGATGTAGGATAGACCTGCACTCGCGGCTCTTAGAGCTTTCTTTGGACTGCTTGTGCTCGTAACATTTAGGACCACACTTCACTATTAAAAGACGCACTTAGACCATAGGACTGTAGCCAAATCTAACTTGTTCTTCACTCGTTAATAGAACTGCTTGTCTAGGAGTGGCTTTTCTCACTTGCATTCATTTAAAAAAAATTTCAATCATGTTTTGCATCCCGCATGTAGAGCGTGAGGATCACTGTAAGTCTTCTGAACTTGCATACATCATTGTTTTATTGTGCATCAGCTTTTCTCAACTCATTCTCCCTTGGTTTTCTAACTTAGGATTAAAGGAAATTGGGACTGGACGTTAGGCGCCTTGTGTGTTGGACTAATCAAGTGGTCATCTAACTTAAAATCGGGACTGCTAAAAAATTGACCAAAAAATCAACATAAAATCAGAAATTCTGTTTGCGAGAAATTAACCCCGACCTTGATTTCAGGTTGAGTGATGGTACATAGTGTGTGTGCACACCCTAAGGCAGAGCCAAAATCCCCGCCTTCCATATCACGTACCCCGATCCTAGCAAATATCGCATGCTGAACTATTTGGGTTTCGACTGACCAGCGCCAAGTAGCCTCAACCTGCTCCGAAAGGCAGATAGGGGTGAAATTGCGGTGCACCGTGACAAGTTGCTAGTAACCCTTCGGGGTGAAGTTATAAGCATTGACAGCCTCCGCCTACTTTGGTAGGTAGATAGGGGTAGGTGAACTTCTCAGCTGGTGATAGGAGCGAAGAAAGGAAGGGCGTTGGTATCTTAGGCGACATGTTAAACAGGGGAGACGCATCCGGCTTTGAGTCGACTTCCCTATAGGTCACGTAATCCTTGCTATTTGTCTGAAAAATCATACTAAAAATCAACCAGATAATTGGACCCAGCTTCGGGTCCTTCACCGTGTTGAGTGTGAATTCAGGGTTTGTGATTCATTTGCTTGTTTTAGGTAGGAGTCAATCCTATCTTTACACACTTGTGCTCCTGATTCTTCTTTCTGCCATTAAAGATGACAGACTGGGGGGATATTTACTCAAGCTTCACAAATCTCTCATTGAACCTCTCACGAAGTTCGTCTTCATTGGCCCAAGTGCAACTTGGGCCAACCTGAGTTCATGACCCTCTTTAGTTCGGGATCCCTCACTCTCAGGACGGTTACCCTCAAACCATTCCTTTTCTCTCCTCTCATCTCATTGAGGAAAACCATCGCCTCGGTGATAGTGTCTTCATTACTACGTCCTCTAACCTAGACCACATTCTTTACCTAGGTGAAGAGGACGAACCAGAAACCAAGATGCTTAAGAAACATCCAGATGAAGAGGAACACAGAGATGATCCTATGCACCAAGTCCTTGCCCGATTAGCTAGAGCCGAGCAGCTGAATGCAAATCTTATGGCTAGAATGGGATAGTTGATTGAGGCAGGTGGAATTGACCGACCGATGGTAGATGCCTACAACCCAGCTGAGAATGAGATGCATAGTTGGCTTGTACCGAGGTACCCCCAGAAGAATTCAAGCTGAAGCCCCATTTTCTTAGTCTGCTACTGAAGTTTAATGGAGATATCACTAAAGAACCATATGCTTTCCTGAGAGACTTCGAGCTGGTATGCAACAACCTTAGTCACCCTAGGGTTGGACAAGATTACATCAGGCTGAAGGCTACCCCATTTGCCTTAGGAGATAAGGCGGCTCATTGGCTGAAGAATCTCATGGTTGGATGTACGACCTGGATGCAATTCAAAGATTTATTCTTGAAAAAGTTCTACCCACTCAGTAGGACTAACCAGATGAGGACGAAGATCACGAGCTATTCCCAGGGTCCCCACAAATCATTCCATGAAGCCTAGGTTAGTTTCAATGATTTGACACAAAAATACCCTTGCCATGGCATTACCAAGGTGATCTTAGTCCAGACCTTGTTCTGTGGCATGACCCCTGAAATGCAGGGGTTAGTAAGTGTAGCCTATGGAGGAAGCTATCTAAATAAGAACGAAGATGTTGTATGGAAGATTCTAGAGCAGATGGCGGAAACATGCAGATCTTAGGCCACCAGGGACTATCAGTTGTCTCCCTCAAGCCTATCTAATGAGACAACTAGTAGGACTGTAGTAGATATGACAGATGACCTAATCCCAAGCATGGGGATAATAGATGATAAGCTCACCATGGTAGAACAGATCAACAAGAGGGTCACTGAGCTTGAGGTGCTTTCACAATTACCGAAGCAAGTGAAGGAATTGACTGAGAAGGTAGCCAAGATACGACTACCTGCCTCTTCTGCACCACCTGTACATGTACATTGAGTTCATCTTGTACACGATCAGGTATAGGGGCCTCAGAGTAGCTGGGTTAAGGAGTAGCAGTACACTCAGCAAGAGCAACAAGCACCCCCACAAGTGGAGTCAGTCTACAAGGAGCCTCCGCAGGTGTTCGAGATCAATGGGTTGTGGTACAGTCATGACCCCGTCGGCAGACAGTCAGGGATAGGGAACGGTCAGCCACACCGATCTTCCCTAGCTTACCAAGAAACCAGCTCCGTACCTACACCGCGAGTTGTACAGTCCCGACCAGGACAAGGATATCGGCCTCAGCAGCACCAGCAACAGCGCACATTCCACTCGGTCCAGCAGGGCCCTCCACCACCTTACATTGCATCGTCCCACCAGCAGCAGTACCGGCAAGGCCAGCAGGGCCAGTATAGAGAACTGAATCACTCATCCTCTAGTCAACAGCAGCAGGCCCCGCCCACTAGTGAATTGGAGTCCCTCACTTTGGCCATCCAGACTCTGACTGATAGAGTCCAGCACATACAGAACGGTTACTTGGATATTAGAACATATCTGAACCGTGTCTCACACCACCAGGATCAGCAGATGGCACCAAAGACTCCAATTATCGCCTAGGTTCAGGCCAACCCAAATAGCCTGAATCAGGGTCAGCACCGACCACGCGATCAGGTATACTATTCAGATTATTCTCTATCTGAACACGAGATCCTTTCGTACGATAATATGAATCATATGTCCCTCAGGAGCGGAAGAATTGTGACTGTACCTGATCGGGCGCGGGTACATGAGGAAGACGCCCCAAGTCTCTACTTGAGGAGAACTTGGAGGCAGAGGAGCAACATCACCACCACCAGCATAATAAGAGGATTTCCAGGTCCTCAAAGCACCATGGCAAGAAGAAGGAGAGGAGAACCAATAATGAATCAAGCAAAATAGATGAGGAGCCCGCACCTCCATCTGAGGAGGACGCACCAAAAGTCGAGGTAGATGTATCACCTGTTTTGCCACATGAATTTCTTTTTCGTCCGAGTCAGTGTCAGAGTCCTAATCCTATACAGAACTCAGTTTTCCATTTGAATGAGAATCTTTCAGCTTCAGAATCTGAGTTATCATCAATAATCCCTTTCCCCCATGCCCTTAATAGTGGAAAGAAGAAAAAGACCAAAAAATCCAAAAAGATGACCCTGAGATGGCAGAGTTCTGCAACAAATATATCAAGGTCACATTCCCCTTTGATAAATATGTGGATATGACACCTGCATTTCAAAAGTACCTTAAGGTGAGATGCACACCTACTAGGGGTTAGCAGGAAAACCAGAAGCCATGTTGAGAAGCACGTTTTGTCAGTAGCCACTAGCGCCATAAAGAACGTGTTTCCAAGGAAGCAAAGGGACATGGGTGCTCATTATGTGGTGAGTCATGTCGATGACACTGCATTTGCACGCACTCTTTTAGACAATGGATCCTCAATTAACCTGATGCCTACAGCCCTCTATGAGCGGCTAAATCTAGGTCCTCTTAGGAAATCTAGAGCCTTACTCTAGTTCGCAGATAAATCAACCAAGAGGTCCAAGGGAGAATTGAGGAACATTATCATCAAAGTCGAGGGTCGGGATTACATGGTGGACTTTACAATCTTTGATATGGAGACCTCTCAAAATTGGAGAGATTCCCATATCATTCTAGGAAGGCCCTTCCTTAGAACAGCAGAGGCTTTATATGATTATAAGATCGGGAAAATTCAGTTCCAAACTACATGCGGATATGAGGAACTCGAGATGAAGCAGATAAGGTGGCGGAGGCCAGATTCTGAATCTAGCACCGAGTACACTTCGTCAGAAGCATATTGTGTTCATGTAGACACCATTGGGCCATGGAGACGATACTCGACGAGCACCGATGAGTCCCTCTCCTCTGGAGAGAGTCTTGTATATGAGACAGTTTGCGGCATCCTTAGGAATGAATACAACGCAAATCCTTCAGAGAATGCATCCCCCTACATCTTCGATGACACAGAGGCCCAGCCGGGCATGTCAGTCATTCCCTCTTTAGGACAATCAGAAGATGAGGACGATGAGTCGGGCGTGGCTTTCGCCGATTGCTTGGATACTTTTGACGATCTGACTCCAGAGCTGAATGAGTTGATGGCAGTTACTTCAGAGACAAATCCAACCACCACCAGCATAGAATCAAAGTTGATTGAGCCAGATTTCCTTGATGACCACACCATACCTGAGCTCAAACCATTATCATAATCCTTAAGTATGCCTTCCTTACGGGACAAGAGAGGAAATTTCCGATCATCATCAGTTCGCGATTGACCGAGGAGCAGGAATCTCGCTTGCTAGAGATCCTGGAGAAAAATTGCAAGGTGATAGGCTGGAGCATCTTCGATCTCCACGGGATAAATATCGCTCTATGTTCGCACCATATCTATCTTGAGGATGAAGTTAAACCCTCTCGTGGATTCCAACGTAGCTTGAATCCAAATTTACGAGAGGTCATGAAGAAGGAGATTGAGAAATGGTGTGACGCGGGTTTTACAGGAGATTGAGAAATGGTGGCACCCATCCATGTTGTCCCGAAAAAGTTGAGAATCCAGATGACCACCAATGAGGATGGATAGGAGATCGTGACACGAGTACCCACGTTGTGGTGTAGGTGTGTGGATTACAGACGCTTGAATGCTACGACGAAGAAGGATAATTTTCCCCTACCATTTATTGACCAGATCTTAGAAAGATTAACGGGAAAGGAATTCTTCTGCTTTTTAGATGGGTTCTCGGGCTACAATCAAGTAGCTATCGCTCATGAGCACCAGGAGAAAACCACATTCACTTGCCCCTTTGGTACCTATGCTTTCAGGCGCATGCCCTTAGGGTTATGCAATGCTCCCGGTATATTTCAAAGGTGCATGATAGCAGTATTCGTCGAGATGATCGGTGAATTCCTGGAAGTCTTCATGGATGACGTCTTGATCCATAGTGATTCCTTCGATTCCTATCTTAGAAGTCTGGACCGAGTCCTCAAAAGATGTTGTGAGGTTAATCCAGTGCTCTCCTAGGAGAAAAGTCACTTCATGGTGACGGAGGGCATTGTGTTGAGCATGTCATCTCCAAGAGAGGAATGGAGGTTGACCCTGCCAAGGTGGACGTAATCAGACGACTCCAGCCACCAACCAACGTAAAACAGTTGCAGTCATTCTTTGGACATGTTGGATTTTACAGGAGATTTATCAAAGATTTTTCAAAGATTGCCCGGCCTTTAACTGAGCTTTTAGACAAAGATGTGGAGTTTATTGTAGATCACAAATGTCTTCATGCCTTTAAGCAACTTCAAGGGATGATCATGGATGCCCCGATCCTACAAGCCCCAGATTGGTCTCTTCCTTTTGAGATCATGACGGATGCCTCAGATTTTGTTGTTGGGTTTGTATTAGGACAGAGGCAGGATGGTATCTCGTTTGTTATACACTACGCAAGAAAAGTGCTTGATACCGCTCAGCATAACTATACAGTTACCAAAAAGGAGATGCTTACAGTAGTGTTCGCCTTGGATAAGTTCAGATCTCGTCTTATCGAATCTAAGGTGATTGTGTTCACGGATCATACAACACTACAGTACCTAATGGAAAAGAATGATGCGAAGGCGTGTCTTCTTAGGTGGATTTTACTCATCCAGGAGTTTGATTTGGACATTAGAGATAAACCTGGAAAGAAGAACGTAGTGGCTGATCACCTCTCCCGTCTCGAAATTCTTGGTACTTCTGATGATACACCTATTCGAGACTCCTTTCCAGACGAGTCAGCTTTTGTTACCGACTCACTCCCATGATACGCCAATATAGTGAACTATCTTGTCTCTAAGAAAGTTCCCGAAGATTGACCCAAGAGTTACATAGACTGACTCAAGTCGGATGCAAGACATTACCATTGGAAGGATCCGATCCTTTTCTTTGAAGGACTAGATTGTGTCTTAAGGAGGTGTATTCCTCAGGAGGAATATCAGAGTGTCCTTACTTTTTGCCATAGTCTAGAGGCAGTAGGACACCACTCCGGGAAGAGGACCGCTTGGAAGGTTTTACAATGTGGCTTGTACTGGCCAACTCTGTTTGACGATGCTCTCACCTTTGTGAAGTCGTGCCTAGTATGCCAGCGAATGGAAGGAACTGTTGGTTCCAAGGATGAGATGTAAATACAGCATGTCATCATTTGTGATGTCTTTGATGATTGGGGTATCGACTTCATGGGCTCATTCCTGGTTAGCCATGGTTTTGAATATGTCCTTCTTGCGGTAGATTATCTGTCAAGATGGGTAGAGGCTACCCTGACTCGAGCCGCAGACAGCAGGACTATCTATAAATTTATCATAGATCATATCATTTCTAGGTTCGGGATCCCCAAGTGTTGATATCTGATGGGGGTAGCCATTTTGTGAACAGAGACGTGAAGAAACTCTTAAAGGATTACGGCATCAAACACCGATGTCGTGAGTCCTTACCTCCCACAGACCAATGGCATGACAGAGGTGTCGAATAGGGAGGTTAAGACAACCATATTGCAGAAGTTTGTCCGCCCAGACAGGAAGGACTGGTCCCAGATCTTGGATCAGGTCCTTTGAGCTTATAGGACAGCTTACAAGACACCATTAGGAACCTCCCCATTCAGAATGGTGTTTGGGAAGCCGTGCCATTTTCCCGCAGAATTAGTGCATATATCCAAATGGGCAATCAAGAAGGTCAATTGGAACACACACCTAGGGCAGAAACAGAGAGAGATGGATATGAATGAACTTGTGGAGATCAGAAACTGAGCATATGACAACAGTTTGGTGTACAAGGACAAGGTAAAGCGTTGGCACGATAGATTCATCAGATGAAAGATCTTTGTTCCTGGACAGAAGGTATGGTTGTTCAATTCAAGGCTGAAGATTTCCCAAGGGAAGCTTAAATCCAAGTGGATGGGTCTGTTCATAGTCCATGTTGTGCATGATAGTGGATGTGTAGAGATCTCAGATCTTACAGATGGAGCACATGCATCCCTAGTTAATGGACAACTGTTAAAACACTTTGTCGAACCTAATGAACAGTTAGTCTGTGTTGAGGAGATTGTTTTCATGCGTGAGGTAGACTCAGAAGACACACATAAAGCTGCACATGGGACCTTGCAACACTGAGCTCTCACCATCAGCAGCATTGAAAAGATTCAGATCTTGATCCTTATATATACTCATCTCCTTTTGTACATACTTTCTATCCCTCCCTCCCCTGTGATTTTAATCACTCGCCCTAGCTCCATATCATTTCATTTTATGGCTATACTTAGGATGACCAAGTCCTAAGTATAGGGTGGAGAGTGACCCAAGTCTCTTCACCATTCTCTGTATATTCTCAATATCTCATCGGTTCTCACACTCACTCTTGTCATATACTTAGGCTGACCAGAGTCTAAGTATAGGGGGTACCGATGCCCATCATGTATATATACTCCTCCATATCCCCTCTTAACCTCGCCCACCCCATTTTTGATCTTCTTCTACACTTAGGCTGCCAGAGCCTAAGTATGGGGGGGGGGTTGACTTCTATCCTATTGTAATTTTAGCTCTCATACGCTTAGCAAGAGCTATGTCTTTTTCCTTGCTTTTCGTGCTCTGAGGACATAGCACACTCTAAGTATAGGGGGCATGTATATATTACATATATACTTTACCCATAGCTCGTACTTTCACGTATTTTTGTATATATTATGCAATAATTACATGTGGGTAAAAATTTAATTTTTTTATATACTTGTATAACAAATTTGTATAATACTTTTAAAATTCTAGTAAATTTATTGTAAAATAGGGGTATACCAGAAAATTAAAAAAATAAAAAAAGGAAAAAAAGGCTTCTTATTTACTCTTGCATATCATCCTTGCATTTCAAAAAAAATCTTGCATGTCTTGCATTTCATAGCATGTCATCAGAATTTCATATGCATATCATGCATATGCAAAGTGAAAAGTTAGTGGATTCTGAATCAAGTTATGAATAGATGTCGAGGATGGATTTGATTTGACCTTAATCTACCTAATTTTAGAGGAACCTTATAGGAACTGGAGTTAAGATTTTTCAGGACAATTGACTTAATTCTTTGAGTTCGCAAGTCTATGTTCACATGTCATCTTGATTGGTCTAAGTAGAATATCTCGTATACATGCATGATTCTTTTAGACAGTGACCTAACTTGGACAAGCACCATGCACGTAGCTCTTCATTAATGAGGTGGTGAGGAGGTAGAATCCTTTGGCTTGGAGTAGCACACGGGTGGAAACATTTGTCCTCCACTAAGGAGGGAAGTGCATCTCAACCTAGTCTGGTGGTGTTGACATCTAAGGACGGGATGCTGTGGGTTGTAATAAAGCTTCAAAAGAGGGATAGTCTACTGGCTCAAGAAAAAAACTCCTGATGTACATGATGCACCTTGTATATAGATCAAAACAAAAGAAAGAAAGAAAAAAAGAGAGAGAACCCCAAAAAATTGGACAGGCTTGGTTAAAAATTAAATGTCTACCAGAGTATGTATAATTGCAAGGCATATGCTTCAAAGCCTCATACCATAGAAGCTTGTAGTTGGATGACTTGGCTACACTGGTTAAGCATCCTAGGATAGGTAGCTACACTGGATACCGTCCATTCTTCTCTCTACCCCCTCTTCTTGAGTTGGTCACACTTGAACTTAGAAGGGAATACCCCGCTCATCGAGGAAAGAGTTACTGGACTGGGGAATTAGAGTTACTTTATTAGAGGATGCTAGTTCTTTGCCATTTATGATGTGGAGAGCTATATTTCACTTACACAGTACAAGTAAGAATCATAGTCATCAGAAATTTGCGCGTGAGGATTTGTTCTGACCTGACTGTTGAGGCGTCTTGAATAGAAGACTTATGAAACTTAAAGTTTGTTAGGTCTTAAATTTAGATCCCAATAAGGTTCCGCCATACAATTAATCCAAAGGTCGAGTCAAGCTCCATTTTCACCTTTTGTTCCTGACGTTGGTATGGAAACCAAAATCATTTCACTTTTGCATTTCATTTTAGTTGCTCGGAGACGAGCAAGGTTTAAGTATAGGGGGTTGATGAATATGTGATTCATCACTCTGAAGTTTAAAATAGAGCTTTGTTCCCGAGTAATTAGCTGTATATTTCCACTTATGTTGTATAATTAGAGATCTTGCATGCATAAATAATATCTGCATTTTAGCATTCATATTTGCATAAATAAGAAGCCCAATTCGCTTGTAAAAATCACCTATAATTCCATATTTATATATATTTTATTATAACTCCAAAAACAATAAAGCCAACTCTATAGTGTATATACTACTAACACTAATTAAAGAAAAATATCAAAAAAATACTAACTTGTAAAATTAACCAATAAAACCCAAATCCAAGTTTGAGACTATGAACCTTAAAAAGTGCATATCTCTCTCATACAACATCCGATTTAGGTCTACTCATTTTTAAAATAATATACATTCAAAGACCTCCAAAACAAGACCAATTTCATTAAAATCGGAGATTGTATGCAAAACTTGGATTTTGGGCCCCTGTTGTATATTGTACATATTGACATTTTCACCCTTGTATTTTATCTCTCCATTTGACCTTATTTCTATTTTTGGTCAACATAAAACTTGTAGATCTCATCGAGATCTACAACTTCCATGTTTTGAATTATTCCAAATTCGGACTCCTTCTCCTTCTTATATCACATTCTTCTTCGGAATAATATGATTGGGCCACGTGGCACCTTCTGGTTGCGCCATGCGACCCGTCTATCTGGTTGCCACGCGTCCTCTCCTTTCAGTCGTTGGATGGCTTTCAAGCACCCCAATCTGCACCATCCAATTTCGCACCCTTCCGCAGCCGTTTGATCATTCCAAGATCGCATCACGACCGTCTGCTTCTGCCTTCTCCTCCTTGCTCCACGTGGTGCTTCCCATAGCCACTCGATCTCCTTCAGGATGCCTCCATCTCAGTCGTCACTTCTTGTAATCAACAGCCACCCTTCGATCGATTCCATATTGAATCATGGTCGTCCACCAGCGCTTAAACCTCATCTCGTCATGTGTCTAAATCCATTACCATCCGATCATCTTCTCTTCCTTGCATCTTAGCCATCGGTTACCGCTAGATCCTCAACCATCCGATCCTTATCCCTGATATAATAGCCATCGTCCTTCACCGCCTTCACCACATCTTGCCACGTGGTGCTTCCTACACCCTCTGATCATACCTCCAGGATCTAATCCACGCTACGCTTCATCGCCTACTTCTCAGCCGTTGGATCGCGAGATCCAACAGCCGAGACATCTTCTTCTACTTCTGGATCGCCCTCGCCCATATCTCCTATCATCATAACCAGTTGCGCCCTTCCTATTTTCCTGACCATATCATCCACCATCACCACTCTTTCACCAAGCCACGACGAAGCCCCATCTCCAGTCACCCTCGCTGGAGACCACGCTCTCCATAACTCCCTCTCCCTCGCCCCATAATCTCCACACAAACTACAACTCCCATCACCGGAACCACCAAACTCTCTCGTTAAATACGCCTCCTCCGCCCCATTCCACGATCATCTGCATTTACACGTGAGAACCTCGAGCTCCTATCTCCTAATCTATGACAGAGATCTAGCCAAAAATCAAGCGACGATAGGGATTTCTCCAGCGAGATCCACGATGAGCTTTCGTCGTGCCGCAGCTTCACCTTCAAGCTACTTGAGCTTGAGCATCTGCCGGCCCTAGAGTGACGATCGAAGGCTCCAATCAGAGCCCCTAATCCCAGGAAAACCCTGTCTATCTCTAGGTAATTTTCTTCTTCTTCTCTGATTCTCCACTTCTTTCTCTCCGATCTTCTCCGAATTTATCAGGCATTCCCGCTCAGTATCACCTCCAATCGACCATTGATCAAGCTTCACCTCGCATCCCTCATCTTCTCTCACCCTTCCTCTCCTCCTCTCGACCTATCGAAACTGCCGATCACCCCTAACCACTGCTCCGTCATTCACAGTGGAGGAACAAATCGATTATCCACCTCTTCGCCCCACAAGGCCTCGAACCACCCCACTTCATCTAGGAGATCACATGCACCACGCTTTGGATATACACTAACATGCAGATGCCTGCTTCGTCATTGGTCGGAGTTGTCATCGGAGCCTCCTTGACGAGCTCTTACTCCTGTGTTCAAGGGGACTCGAGATACTCCAGGACTCTGTGCTGCTCCGCCATGCTGCAGCGAAGACGACTAGCCAATCATGAGCAGATGAGGATCCTCTCCAAGCAAGTTAGGAGGAGGCGGAGCAAGGGCACCTTCACCGAAGTCCAACCAAGCCCGCTGCAGGAGGTGGCGGTAAGGAGGAACTAGAAGAGTTGTCACCATCTGATTTCCAAGATCGGACGGTTCACCAGGAGCCATGTCATCACATCCCCTCGCAGTAGCCACCATTGGATCGGTTGTGAACTAACGGTTCACAATCATCAACGTGTCCTTCTCCGCAGTCACAGGAGCCGCTCGATCTCTATCATCTGACGGCCAGCGATCGTCCACGTCGGCACCCGAACCTCATATCCTGACCTCAGCTGTAGGGTCAACCTAACCACTGACGACCACCACGTGTAGGCCCGGCCCCAAGCAACCGTCGAACCAGCAGCTCACATGAGCTCGTGCAGAAGTTGGGTAATTTGCAGCTATGCCCCTGCAAGTCCTGGAAATTGCATTTACGTCCCCACAAGTCAGCATCATGTGAGGTGCGCGTGGTCCCATGGGTCGTTTGCACCCATACCCTCATCATTATAGCTAATTGCATTTCAATCATGTAAGCATGTTTCTGTTTTTATTAATGTATTTTCTTTTTTGCATCCATACCCCTGTGTTTGCATGTTTATTTAAACACTCATTTAGCATCATTTCTGAATCCAAAAATTACATCTTGTAGAACATCTTAGGTTTTACCATTGTGAAGGCTTGTTATATTTTTGTGAGCTTCAAAGAATTTAATATAATTCTTTTCGTGGAAAATTGCATATTATGCCCACTGTGTACCTTTAATTGATTATTAAATTGATTGTTGCTTCAAAAATCACCAAAAAAACACAATAGGTCTAGTTTAACATTTGCCCAAAAATCACATCATTTGCACGCATAACGAGGCCTTAATAAATTAATTGGTGTTTTGCTTAATTGATTTTTAATAAGTCCAAAATTAATAAATTTTGAGGTCTAGTAATTTTTCTGGAATCATCTCACATAGAAGAATCTAGGATAATTGTTATCTCTGAAAATGATTTAATTTAGTATTTATTAAAATAATTTTGTGAAAACCATCCTGCATTCATATTTAATTTGTAGTAAATTCATATAGAGTCGAAAAAATTCCCAAAAAATGCAGTAGCTTAATTTCATTGCATTTAACATTCTGGCTAAGTTTCATAATTTTTGGACTTAATTTGACTATACTTTACATTTGAACCTTGGAAATTGGTATGGATTGCATCACATTTTCTTTATTGCATAAAAAATACCACAAAAATAATTTCCTGAAAATCTAGCATCGGAATTGACTTTGAATTAATCTAAGGAAAAAGTTGTCTCCCTGAGTTTGACCTTGGGCTTGCCCAAGTAAAATAAAAATTACCGTTACGTTTAATTGACATATTAATCAAAGTGGGTTTGATAAGTCCGACTGCAAAGAATACACATTAATTCGATCGTTAATCCGGTTGAATTAAGAAGGGTAATCTAGGGTTTTTCAATCGGCAAACTAAAGGATCATTCTTGTCAGTTTGAGTGGACCCAACTTGAAATCCTTAAGCAGTGATGTGAGCATGACGTTGATAGAAGAATTGCTATCAAGAAGATTGCGATCAAGAGTCTGATCAAAGATCTCACACTTGAGAAAGGTGCTCCTAAATCCTTTTTATTTGATGAGAGGTTGCTAATCACATTAACTGTAGCCATTGTGAGAATATATTTTTCAGCTCTATTGTGTCTATTCTTGCGAGGTTGATGCCTTGTTGTACATGCCTCTTTCGGACATTCCTTCACTTTAGGCATGGATTGCATGAGTCGCATTTCCAAAAATTTATTCTTTAGAATTCCAACAACCCATGATTAGATAGAGTTGTTATGAATTTTGCGATTTTATTATGATTTTTCATTGCTTACAGAAATGGAACATTTACATGATTGTTGGAGTCGGTGTTTACAAATGAATGACTAGGATGTGTACAATCATCCATTCATGGGGGAAAATAAAAGGTAGAAATGGAAGCTCTATCGGCTGGACATGATTGGTAGGGGCTTCTCCTTGGCTTGCACGGCTCAACCACTGTTGTTATTGTCTTTTTGATATTTTTAGTTTTATAGTTTTTTGTATTTATCTTTATCTGGTGTGGCTCCTCCTTGTTCTTCTTCTTCTACCAGATCGATTGCGGGCTCAGCTATTGAAGGTGATGAAGACTTATCGTTTGAAGTTTTATTCCTTCCCTTCGTGATTACGGATGGTTGTAAGGTTCTACCACTCCTGAGAGTTACATTATTAGATAACAAAATGGAATTCGTACCTGATTCGATATGAATGGAGGAATCATCACAAACTACCTTCTCCTTGCCACGAAAGTTGTTTGGATTTGCTTTAATCTACATAGAGAGAATAGTTTTAGCTATCATGAGATTATCTAGCTTGTGGTTCATCTTGGTCATACTCTTCACGAGTTGTTCTAGGTAGTCGAGGGCTAGATTCATGGGTGCTTCCTCAAGTTGATCGGTGGGTGGGGCTTGCTGACTCTGAAAATTGTGCAGATGTTTTAGTTGTTGGTACTATGGAGGATGAGGATACTGGTATTGTTGAGGAGGAGGTACTGCTGATACTGTTGAGCAGACAGTTGCTGCCGATGGTACTGGTGGTGATATGTTGGTTGTTGATGTTACTATCTCATGAGTATTGTGGAGACTATTGTTGGTGAGGCTGGTGATGGATAGTTCTACCACCGTGAGGTTGGTGGTATGGGCGCATGGCTGATGACTAACCCTGATGTTGTTCATCAGGACAGATCATTTGCTTATAATGTCTTCAAATGTTATTCACCTCCTGAATGTGGGGGGACAATGGGAAGAACAACTTGACGTAGGAAGGCTAGGACTCCAGGTGGTAAACTGCCCATCTGTATGTGTGGCTATTGTTGTGAAGGTGCCTAGTTAGGAGCTTGTACATAGTATACATATTGAATTGGCGATGGTTTCCCTAGGCTATGCTGCGGCTATTGCTCGCTGGTTTGTGTCTCGGTTGATGAGCTTGCAGACTAACACAAGTTGATTGTACTGACAAGAAGCTCCAGCTTCTTGGCAATCTGGTCGAGCTTATCTAGACCCTTAGTTCTTTGTTTAATCATAGTGAGTTTGACAAGGTCCTATGATTGCTTCTTGATAATGTCCACTTTGGATAGGTGGTTTCCAATGATTATGAGATTAGAGCTTTCGCAACTATCCTCTTCTTGGGAAGCCATCATGTTGACAAATTTGTGGAAGATCTGTGGTTGTTTTTGATATGTTCGAGATCAAGAGAGAGTGTCTTCTCCTTCAGCCATTTCTTTAAAAAAAAAATTCCAGAACACATCTTCATCCTTGTTTAAATGTGATCCACCACAGACAATGTCCACCGACCTTTCACTATTCTCAGTCAAGCCCCCAAAATAAGTATTGGATGAAGATGGTATTTGGAATGTTGTGATGGGAGCATTTATCCAATAAATTTTTAAACTTCTCCCATGATTAATGGATAGATTCATGGGGTCCCTCGGAGAAGCTTGCAATCTTGGTCTACATCTGATTCAAATGACCTAGGATGGAGGAATGCAGACTTCAATTCCTCCTTGGTTGTCACCACCTTCCCCAAATGGTTGATCCGGTAAAGAGCCTTGTCCTAAAGGCTAAATGAGAATGCGGTCATTTTAAATACACATAACAAGATGTTGGGGTAGTGAGTGGTTTTGCAGATGCGGCCAAACTGTTGCGGATGGATATACGGTTCTTCTTGATAATTCCTGTGGAATGTCGGTAGAAGAGACAAGATCTGTGTTTTTCGCTCAAAGTATTTGTGGATTGGTGGGAACTGAAACCACTTAGTCACCTGACCAGTGCCAGGATTGTATGTCTCTTTTATTGTGGGCTTCTAAGCCTCTCATCTCTCCTCTGATTCCTCTTTATGGGGTCCAGCTGCATGTTCTTCACCTCCTCCTCTATGTTCTCTATCTCTCCTTGGCTCCAGGAGCATCTCTTGGAAGGTGGCATGTGCATCGACCTATGCAGTCATTTGTTGTTGTATCTCCTATATGGAGGTGAGCATCTATGCATTGACTTCATTCTGCACAACCTATTGTCCCTTCCCTTTCTACAGAGCCATCTTTGGTTCTGAATCTGACTAGGAACAATTTAGATCGGGTTCTTGATCTGCAAGTGGAAATACACTTTGATCATGTTGGAAAGAAGCACCATATGTATAGAAGAGTTCAAAATTAGGGTGAATCATAAAATTTATTAAGGTTGGAGATGTGAATAAAGACTGAGTGGTCTTCATTCAGAAGGAAGACAACTCGGGAAGAGAGTCGTCCTGAGTTGTTAGGGAAAGAAGTTGGGAGTCTCGAGAGTAATTCGTAAGATATGAACCAATCTCACGGAACCACCCTGAATTATTACAAATGTCGGGATCAGGGAGTTGATGTGGGTGTTCGTAAAGTCTGAACCAAACCATCCATGATCTGACATCTTGAGAGACAAAAAGGAGATAGAGGGGGAATAGGAAGAATACGACATGAAACATGAAATAAGAAGAGGAAATAGAAGAAAGGCTCAAAGTGAGAAAAATGAAACATGGAATGAAAAGAAGTGTAGATGAAAATACACAAGTGTCTGGGGTTTTTATCTTTGACCTAAATCTAATCAAATAAACCTTAATGCAAAATTTGGATTAACCAACTCAACACATAAAGCCATGAAAGTTTGGCTATTAATCTTGATCACTTTTATTGTTATTTTCAAGCAATCTTTCAGACTTAGCTTAATGCTACCCCAATAAGAGAGTATGTACTACCAGATAAGCGTCATGTACTTCTCACTTCCTTTGTAACCAATGTCCTTTACTTTTTAAGGTCCTTGATATCAGATCTGGGCTTGCTACTCAACTAAAGAAATAGAGAGAAAGCCTATGTAGCGAATCAAATACTTCCCTTGAAGGGTACTCAGACATGGCACAATGATATAGGGTCCTGTCTTTGTAATACCCCTATGTTCAAGTAATTCAAGCCGATCCCATAAGCGAACTTGATCCTACTTACCCATGTACCGATAGAAGCGCTAATACTTCACAAGCCCAGGTGATAGTCAAGGTAGTAATCAGGCTAGGTTTTGGGCTCTAATCCTTAAGGGTCGTGCATCACTCAGTCTGAAGGTACCTGAAGACCATGAGAGCTTTAGGAACCCAATACAATGAAGTCCATTACCAATTTTATTTAGATCAAATTGATATTAATAGTCTCTTTTTTAACTTTGGTTTCACTTTTTGGGTATTTTTTAAGATAATCGCCTAACGAATTTTTTGATTTCCTTTTTATCTAAGTCCAAGAAAACAAGTGAGAAGGCGGAAAAGTCGATGCGCGAGAAACTATGAATGCAAATGCTAGACAAAGGAATGCATACCTTACGCCAACACTCTACATGCAAGATGATCCGCTCGTAAATTAAACCTAATCGATGAAATTGCCCTAAGCAGAAGTTGCTATTATCGTGAAGAACTTGTTTGATTTGACTAAGTCCAAGCATGAAGAACTACAGGTACATGAACTGTATTAGGTTGTTGACCTAGCTATCGAGCAAGCATCCTAAAAGTATAAGGGCCCAATCAACAAAGATGTAAATGAAAAATAAGGTGAAAAACTCAAATCACAAAAAGTAAAACAAAACAAAGGGGATCATAGAGAGAAATAAAGATAGAAGCAATGAAAACTCGATAAAATTGATCGTGTCCCTCATGTAAAAAAACACATGATGAAATGGACCCGCGAAAGAGTCTAAGTGTCTGAGTCTAATTAATATATTACAAATTAATAAATAAATCTCTCTCTCACAAAAAATAAAACTATACTACCTTAAGGTAAACTACACTAATGCTCTTCGTGGCTCTTGTCCTCTTCAGTTGCTCTCTCCTACTGGCTAGGTTGAATAATCGACCTCCACCTCGCATGGGCGATTCGGACTCTCTAAGTTGTGCCCCCTCTCTCTGCGGGCTCTCACAACAAAGTTAAAACAAGAGATGTGTCAGAATAATGTATACAAAAATAAGCAAGAGAGATAACACACAGATAATAAAGGAAATAAATAATTAAAAAGAGTTATTTATCCTGACCATTGCTTTCCGATAATGATGCTATTTAATGTATCGAGGATTGATCTGCCCTGGCTAAGAAGCTAACCAAGAAATCGTTGTGTTGACCAACCTCTAATTCAACCAACACTCAACCCACAATTTAGATAAATCAATCAAGTGTGAGAGTCAAAAATTATTATAAATCTAATATAATGTGTAGATGTGTAAGTATGGCAGAGTATCGAACTTAGGAAAGCCTAACAGGATAGATAAACTATTATTAATTATTATTAATTAATTATTATTTTTGTATTTTTTTAGTTTTTGTTATTTTTATTTCTTTTTCCTTTTTTTATTTTTGTGGATTTTAATTTATATTCAAAAAAAATTATAAGTTTTAATGCTTTGTAATTTTTTAAAATTTTAATTTATTGGATTTTTAGTTTTTTATGTGTTTTGATTTTGCAAATGTTGTATTTTGATTTTTAAAACAATTTAAGTACTAATATAGATAAAATAAAGGAAAATGTTTTTGGGATTTTGAAAATAGGTGAAATAAATGAAAAGGCAAGAAAAGAGATATTTTTGTGGTTTTATATGTTTCTACTATTTTTGTATTTTTGATGGGTAATTTATATTTTTAGAGATTTTTAAAGGTAACAAAATGGAAAATAATGCACATAGAAAATAAAACAACTCAAGTAGGTTTTAAAATACATTTTGCTCTGTAAGCATTCCCTACTTAATTTAATACAAAGCATACACAATATACAAAATGCAGAGAGAAAATAAGATTTTTGAAATTTGAGAATTTTTATGAATTTTTATAAGATTTTCAAGGGTTTGCGATTTTAGGGTTTTTAATTATGAAATTTTCGAATATTTTTTGTTCGATTATAAAATGCATCAAAATTTACCTACTATATTTTTTGGAATTTTTGAAAACATTTTTAAAGTTTATAGATTTTTAAGTGTCGAACAAGATAAAATAATGCAATTCTGATTTTTAATAAATAGGAAATTAGAATGCCACACAAAAATTATATTAGATCATTCACTAATCCAGACATGTAGAATAAATTTCCTAACATTTATGGATCATCACGATCATTTTGTAAAAATGAAATGCAAGAAATAAAATACTCTGCAATACATGGACCAATATGCAATATCTTAGAAATTTCAGAGCATTTCAGAAAATATTATCAAAATCCAAAACAAAATGTTCAAGAAACCCAACTACACATGTTATACACATGGTTGTTAGGGGCTAAAATGGCATTTTATAAAAAGATCCGAGCATTTAATAATAGGTCTAAAAATTAAGGGGTCCCTTGTAAAATTTCTCAAAAGAGTTTCACGTGGACCCCAACATGAGGTGAATTGGCACTAAACTAAAATTCAAATATGAAAAGAGTCAAGGGTCCAAGTGCAAAATATATATAGTCATTACGCTAGAGATGAAAGTGTAAATACTAGAAAGAAATAACAAAAAGTAGGGGGTGGATGTGCAATATACCCCCACGAGCATACTATCGGATGATCCAGGATGCTCCACTTAAGGTGATCAAGGGCTCAGCATGCATATCGGTTCGAGTCTAATCAATGGTGTGGATTAGAATTTGGATGGTCCTCTGATTGGATGAGATGGTCTCAAAGAATGGGGACGAACAACTCCTCCCCCAACCTTCTGTCAGTTGCTTCTTCCTCCTTCAGCAGTGTATCAGTTCAGTATTAGGCTCAATCGCCTCCTGGGAGTGTCCCACATCATCTAAGGTTGCTTAAAAGGTCTAAGTCTTGTTGGAAGAGACCTAAGAGTCACAGTTGCTCACGTGACTTGGGAAGACTCAACAAATCCTTGATCTTCTCCAGATGGAGTCCTTCGGCCCTGAGACCTGCACGATAACCTTATTGGTTTTGAGAGGTATGTCCTCGACCTACAAAAATGATGCAAAACACAAAAAGGGTGAGGTAGAATGGGCCTCCGGTGATAGGTGCTGGAATGGAGGTGATTCTTCGATCTTTGTATGATCGGGTTGGGAAAAATGATAATCAGATGGAGAAAGCTATGGGAAAGTTGATGGACTGATCATACGAGTCAGAAATAGTATGTTCGACTCTGAAAATAGTGGACGGAGAAGGTCTCCTACATACTTTACATGATTGAAATAACGATAAACTATCGCTTAAACTTGGAAACATGACCTAGAACTAAGCTAAGGAAGTAAAAACGAAGCTAAAACCAACCTAAACTAGGCCTCAATCTGGAAAATAACTGGGAGGCTAGAACCATCGCCTAGATATGAGCTCTTTCGGTAGGGGGAGACTCAAATCCAACCTCTGTATCCTCCCCGGCGCAAGGAGGATTGTCCTGATGTCACCAGGATGCTCATTGTCTCAATTCACTCGCTAAAAGACAAAATATAACTAAAAAATGGAAATAGTACAAATATACATAAAAAATATTTAACAAAAACTCATAACATAAAACTTGTTCCTTATTTTCTAAAGTATTTTGGGTGATTTTTATTTATTTCTATCGACTTATATATTAGTATATATTATTTACATACTTCATATATTCGTATTTATACCTATATACTTTGTATTTGAATTTTTATTTTATTTTTTATGCATATTATTATATTTACATAATTTATTTATAATACTTAATACATATTTATAGATTTATGTGGATTTACTATTTGGTGTATGTATATAAATAAATATGTATAAGTACAATCAATGTATCTTATACATATGCATTTAGTGTTTATTAAATATTTTGGTATTTATAAATGCTTCTTATTTTATTTACAATTTATATATGTGTCAAGTAATATGCACAATTAATGAAAAATACAAAGAAGTTAAAAATGTAAAAGTAAAATATATTAGCTTAATATACAGATGTACAAGCACCAAAGTACCCAATTCGCTAGCTTTTGCATCTTGACTCCAATTTAAATGAAACTACCTTTATTTTATAGATAATTTAATTTGAAATACATTGGAGGTGAGTTTGATGAATTTTGAGTTCATGTGGAGGAGATAATGGAGGTAAGTTTGATGAATTTTGAGTTCATATGGAGGACATATTGATCAATGAAGTTCTGTTTGTGACTTTTCCATCTAGGTGTACATAGCGACTTGTACATGATTTATTTATGCTATTATTTTTACTATGTTCTTTTAGTTATTATGTACATGTTTCATATTGGAAACATTTTTATTTAATGTATGTATGAGTGTGCATAAAATCATATAAATATAGGCTATATAGTGTACTGAGCACCTAGGCTTTCCAGGGTTATGCTTTATACATTATTTCGCCCTTATCTCCTCCTACTTTATTTGTTGTCGACGTAATCAATATTTAAATAGGTCTCGGGGTTTAGGGTCAGTTGGTATATTTGATACCTCCTTTATTTTTCTTTTGTTTTCTTTATTCTTTATTTTGGATTTAAATACATGTATTTATCTACTATTTACACAGTAATGTTAGGATGTTAATTCATACAAGTTAGCAGTATTTACATATATTTTACTAGGGATCTAAAGCTAAAATAGGATAATAAAGTTGACTGAATGGCTTTTCGTCACATATTTACTGTTTTTTATAGTCTATTGGAATCCTTGTGTTGTCATAACAATATAGATTACGGTTTTGTTGAGTTATTAATGGTGGTAGCTTCGATTTTGTTGATTTTGTTGAACATGACATGGTGAGGCAATTTGAGTTTGTAATTAAGTTAACATTTATGTTTCTATAATTGTATTATTTTATTGTCTTCCCTTGTTTCTTTGTTTATAATATCGTTAACATCTTATCTATGTTAGGGATTGTTGTTAGGGATTGTTGTAATTTTGTATGTTAAGCTGAAGTTAAAATGCAGTTGTAATTATAATTCTTTAAGTTCATTATACATATTTATATATTGAATTTGTGATTACAGTGCATTGTTACTGAATTTATGATTGTTGGAAAGAAAGGAAAGCTAATTGGTGGATTGGTTGCCTGTTTAGTATACATATTCCATTCACAATCTTTTAGTATCATGGTTGTTGATTTTGTATTTTTTAAAAATTCGGGAGATGTGATTATGTTGTGATAACATTAATGTAACAACTGATTTTTTCTTGATTTTCTTGATTTATTTGAAGTGTTTCATTTCTGTAATGTTAAAGATGATATAATGAAGTTGCTTGTGATGTTGACGAAATATGGTTATGTATATTGCCTTTGGATGCATGCTTTGTGTTATTTACAATATGGCTGAGATCTTGTGTTGTATCATATGATTTGTTTTATTTCTTTGACAGATTTCCCCTATATTTATTTTATTATACTACAATAATGTTATTTAAGATTATATTATTAGGTTATATTCCATTTTTTGTTATTTTCTTTAGATGGGTAACAATGTTGCTCATATTAACAAGATTGTTGGTGTGACACCTTTATTTTTTGTTGCTTTTGTTGAATATAAAATGAAGGGGCAATTGGGTATAATTCAATATATTGCTTCTGTATACATATCAATTGAGTTGTTTATAGTATTGTTAATGAAGTCACGATTGTTGGATATGACTATCTTACATTTTTGTATTTCTTTGGACTCGGTATTTCTAGGTTGTATGTGATACTTTGATGGCCTCATTAATGGTTGGATGCATTAAAAAATAAGGATGTATCTATAACGGTCACGCAACATAGCTCTTTTATTTTTTTATGTCCTCGATTTTTTCCAAGGATATCAAATGGTGAGTGTATTTGGATTTGGATTGCATGTAAAAACTTTAAATGTTGTTTCGATTGCATTTGTGATTTTCCATTTAATGTTTATGAGAGATGATGATGCTAAGTTGATATTGATATAATGGTTGATATTATTTTGGTGATTTTTTTGTTTTGTAGAATTACTTCTGAAGTTTTCCAGGTTTTGTTTGTTTTAACTATCTGCTTGGTTGGTTTTTTAAGTAGTCTTCCAAACATTAAATGATGAGATTTTTGGATCTTATATTGGATTCCATGTAGCAGCTTTTGATGTTATGATTGTTGATTTAATGATATTTTTTAAACTATTAGGGAGAGTCAGTTATGTAGGATTAATATTCATACAACAATTGTTAGTGTTTTCTTTATCATCTATTTATTTTGTTTAATTTTTAAAGTTTTTCATGTTTTGAAACATTAAAGATGATATAATAAAGTTACTTATCCTTTCGATGAAAGATGATTTGATATATTGCTTTTAGGTACATATGTGTTATTTTTTACAGTATTGTTGTTGACCTTGTGTTGCAAGTTCAATCCCATATTTCTATAATAGTAGTGTAATTTAAGCACACATTATCCGGAGTTGTTTGAATATTTATCATTAATCTTTTTAATGGTGTAACATTATTTTTTTAATGACAAAGTTCTTGGCATTGTTACCTTGATTTTTTAAATTTCACTATATATAAAATGGGGAAGTAATTTGGGTTGACCATTAGAATCTATTTTCCTTATTTTTCTTGTATAAAAAACAAAGACTTCGTCAGGAAGTTATGAGCATGTAATATGTTTGTGTACTATTGTTGATATAAAAATTACATTTTCTATGATTGATTGCAGTTTGGTTAATAATTTGGTAGAGGAAATTGGACTACGATTACCGTATGCCATTTGAAATGGTGTTTGACTTAGTGAATAATTTGGTTTAGGAAATTGCATTATGAAAAAAAATACGCCTTTTGAAATGGGTTTTGAATATATTTTTTAGTTAATATGTAACATTATTATTGTTAACTACACAAATTCTCCTTGAGATGCTTTTAGGCTTTCCTTTCCTTGTGGATATAACGATTGAGTTAACATACAATTAGTTATGCTTGAATTTGTGATATATGTTGCAATAAAATCAGGCTCGTATGCCATTGTTATGTTTATTATCTTTTCTTGTTTTTTTCTTATCATATTGTTAACATTGTTTGAAGATCATGGATCGATATAATTTTGTAAGTTATGCTGAACTTGAAATGCATAGGTAATTCAAGTTTATTTCTTAACTGCACTCTTCTTCTTTATACGATTTTTGATTTGAACAAATGTACATACCTATCTCCATCTTTAACCATTTTATCTACTCTAAAATGATGAAGTAAAATTGATTTTCTATGTTTAGTTCTCATTGTCGTTGATTTATTTAATCTAATGCACAATATATGGTTAAGTTTTTTAGTTTACAATTTGGAGTCTATATAATAGTTTTGGATGTCATGGTTTCCTGTTTTAAAAATTTCCTATAAGAATCTTTTAGAGGCAATGATGCGAAGTTGATATTGAGAAAATGATTAATATATAGTGATTTCTTAGCTTTGTATTAATTTGTTGAACATCAAATGGCGTGGTAACTCGGGCATCTTCATTGATTTCTCTTTGCAGCTTTTGTTTTTTTTATTTTATATTAAAGTCTATGCTATGGAATTGAGTTAGTATCTTAATATTTCTCTATTAATCTTCTATCTTCTTTAGAGTTAGTATTTTTATCTTGTTTAATCTACTTATATATCTTCTATCTTCTTTATCTTATATTTTTTCTATCTTCTATCTTCTATCTTCTATCTACCTATCTTAATCTATTTTTCTATCTTTATTAACTAAAACAGGGTCCTCTCTATCATTTCTTGCCATCGCAACATGAAAGATGGCTTAATCTTGGAAGAGTTGTGAGCTTTGGGTATTGAAACTGGTTGTTTTGAGCATAGATGTGTCGTGAAATAAATGAGATTTAAGATTCGTTTTAGCGTCCACAGAAAATGACTTTAGAGACTCTTCATTTGTTGTTTTCTTACACTGTCGAGGAGTCTTGCGTTGGTGTTCGTTAGAAGGGTTTATTCTCATTATAACTTAATGTTAACGTTATCTAGCAATATATTATTATAACTTGTAGTAATATAAACTTTACAATGTCGAATATAACATGTTATTCTATTAAAATATACGAAATGTTATTTTATACACACACATATACTCCCTCTCTCTCTTTATATGTATATATATATATATATATATATATATATATATATGATTTTCTCGATTATGAAAACTAGTCTGATTAGTAAATTAATCCTGGTCCCAGGGCCGGCCATGGGGGTTGTTTGGAAGTGCAACGGCCCAGGGCCCATGAGCTTTAAGGGGCCCATTTCTTGCATGTTGAAAAATCTAAAAAATAGACCCCTTAGATCTCCATCTACCTCAACATTTCTATTGCCAGATTCCCAATTATGGAAAAGATGTTTGCTCTTCCCATGAAATCATTTACTCAATGGCCACATTTTACCTTTTCAAACAATTCTTAATTTAATTCGTCACCTCCTCTCTCTTTCTCAATATCTTTGTTGTTATGTTCTCTCGATCTTTCTCTCCCAAAAAATTCGAATGGGAACAACACTGGTAATTATTTTGTTGTTATTATGTTATCATATTTTTTAAATATTCTATTCTTTACTTGTTTCACAGTTCGGAATTGTTTTAAGTTTCTGAGACTGCGGCTTTGCAAAGGGATTTATTGTTAACCAATAGTGGGACACGCGTGCATTGTACATCGAGAGATAAATTTCATAGCATCCGACGGATTGTTAATGATATTCAACGCGACTAATTGCACGCAGATTAGTATAATTGTGTTATTATCAACAATGGATGGAAGATGTGTGATTTTCTGTTCAATCTGTCTCCTATATTTTTCTGGATGCTGCTAAAATCGAGATAGATTGTAATAAGTTTAACTAATATATAACATATACTGCATTGGGAAACGAACAGATATGGCTCATGTTTTCATGTTAAGATACTTATAGATACAAGATAACGAGGCATATGCTATATTGAGCTATATATATATATATATCCTCTCTGTATTCATAAAATAAGAGCGAGTTCCAACACCTACGTAGTTGTTGCATTTCCTTGTAGCATAATGACTTTAGGCCATTATTTTCCTTCTTCCAAAGAGATGATGAAAACAATAGCAGGGATTGTTGTGAGTGTTGCAATTGCACAATGAAGATTAATTGAAGGGCAGAAGTTGTTTGGATAGTAAACCATGCTTTTAAGAATGATTTTGTCTAGTAAGGTATTTATCTGATAGTAATAACATGAATCTCATGGCAATATCAGGGCCGTCCATGAGGGTAGTTTACGAGTGCAATGGCCCAAGGCTCTATCAACTTTAGGGGTCCATTTTTACATGTATTCAGCCTTTAATTTTAAAAAAAAAATTTATGTCCTAATGAGGCCTTGTAATTCAAATTTTTAGTAAAACAACTCACCGAAAAATGAGCGATCGAATTTTTCGATGAAACAATTTGTTAAAAAATGAGCTCTTATGGAATCGATTTTTTGATGAAATAACTCGTCAAAAAATGAGCCCTTATAGAGTCGAAATTTCAGTGAACAACTCAATGCCAAAGTTATGGAATTATATAAGGGTACATTGTTCATTGAAATTTATAAGGGCCTTTTTTTTCTTTTTCCTAGGGCCCACGACACGTTAGTGACGACACTGCCTGGTCCATTTTCTTTCAAGTAGATAGGAATGTTGTGTTTGGACATGCGAGCCCACGACGAGCCATTATGCAATAAATGTTATTGCAAATATCATTTCCTGATCTGAAATGAAGGATAACTAATTTGTATAATAGTTCCCTTAATACAATTAGGGTTATGTACCTTGGACATCTTAATGATCATACACATGTTGATTTAATTGTTGAATCATAGAGCTCGGTGCTTGGATGAATATCTAAAGAGTTAGATTGAGGACTCATCAAGCACCGCCAAATGATTATTAAGAGATGATATCCATCCTGAGAAGGATATGTCAATCCTTTCTATAAAGGTTGATATCTAACTAACCTCTTGATGTAGGTCGTTTGTATAGGAATAGAGATTTGGAGGTGCTAGATAAGTTAGGTCAAAGAGTTGACTTAACAAGATCGAGATAACCAAAGACCTATGTCGTATGTTGTCGCGATATAGGCACACATCCTCTGACCGGAGATGGATACGTTACTATATGTCTGAGTATATACATTTGGCATACCAATACGTTGATGACATAACCAAGGTCTATACATGCTGGTGTGCATGCAAGGGCATATAAGTAATACGATCTCTCAAAGGGATCATACAGGTTCATTACTGAACCGGAAGACATGAGCTCACTCATGAGATATTAGGAAGGATCAAATTCATGTACGGTCATCTCGCTTTGGAAGCTTGACTGAATTTGTAGGTTTGATATATGCTTTTGGAAAGTATATGATCAACACGTAGGTACAATATATGCTTTTGGAAAGCATATGATCGATACCAACTCCTAATAGTCAAATGAGAAACTTAATGATAAAAACCATGAAGGAAGCAGTCTAAAAGAGATCTAAAACTTCAGGTTTATTCTGGGTCTTCCAGTATGTAGGATGTACAGGTATTAAGAATACCTGAGGGTGATGTGATCATAAACAATTGTATAATCATGACACTTCCATTTCGAGGAAGTGATGGAATAGTTCTGGATTTTAGTTACTCCTCTCATAGAGAAATAATATGATCTTAGTCCAAATGTTGGACCTTGATCTGAATGTGATTCAGATACAATGAGAAGATTAGATTTGCGATTTTGATTTAATCGAACATCTATGGGAGGTCTGCAAGACCTGGATTTGAGATTTGATCTCAATATCCAAGTCATTATATGTGGAACAATACAATTGCCCTATCCTTATCTCCAAGTATCTGCAGAGAAAGTGCATTATCCTTGAAAGAGTTCATGGATAATTTCATTGTTGATAAATGTATCCGAGCATTGAGAAAATCGATAATTAAATGTTATTTAAATATCATGAATAATATGAATTTGATTCATATTATAAGGAGAGTCATCTAAGATGATTAAATATTATTTAATTATCAAAGATGCAAACAATGTGAATGTGTTTCATATTATTTGGGCACGTGAGAATAGAGATCTAAAATGATTAAATATGATTTAATTATCAAGGATATGATTAATGTGGATGTCACTATCCACAATAATCATAGATATTATAAATATGATTTCTAATATGATGGAGAGATTTAATTGTAAATAGAATTATAAATTATATGTTGTTGTGAATTGGATTCACAATAAACAATTAATTGTAAATCTAATTTACATATTATGTTGGATATATGAATATGATTCATATTTATCAATGGCATGATTGATGTTTTCACAAATTCAATTAGAATAATTTTTGTGAAGATAAATGCAATAATAGTTGTTGAAGTTTATCATATATAATAAATATATATTAAGGAAGGCAAAACCACAATAAGGTGGTCGTCCACCATGACCAAGTCAAAGGAGGGGACAACCACCCTCTTTTTAGGGTGGTGGTTTCTTCCTTTATTATCTATTTATTATTATTGAAATTAAAATGAATTAATTTGTACCTTGATAATAGGATATAATTAATTTATTTTAATTAAATTTGTTGTTGCAAATTTATAGCAACAAATCCTGGCCATCGATTAATAACCTCTTAATTTAAACCATTAGATTAAGATGGCATAAGGATTGAGATCCATATACATCTAACTAGTATAAAAGGAAGGGTGGCCCTTGCCTTTTAGTACACACACATAATTCCAAGAGAAATTAAACTCTTTCCATCTTTCTCTCTCTTTATACACCATCTCTCTCTCTCTTATTGTGGTCATCCACCATGGAGCCCTAGAGAGAGTCACCGTCATCGCAGCATCATCGTTATGCTTTTGGATTATTTGCTCATGGATCTCTATCTCCTTCAATGTGCCTCACTCGTGAAGAAGATGTCAGATCTCATGTGATAAGACCAGGAAATTCGTCGCTTGGATCATCAACATGGATTGCGAGGAGCATGCATCTCATCAACGCGCTCGCAAGCGTCTCCTCCATCGGATCGGACTTGAGACAGGAGGTCTCTTCCTTTAGAAAATTGATTGCAATCACGGTTCAAGAGATGAACCTAATCTTGCTTGTGGTTTAGATGAAACGAACCGAGAAGTGTTCTTGGATCATGTGGTTTCATCATTGAAAAATTTTAAATTCCGCTACCTCAAGCGACTAGTGCGACTAGTCGCTCCTGATTTCATACGATGCGATCCTCACACTTCTTTGATGTGCATAAGGATCTTCCCATATCCTTCAAGTGGTATCAGAGCCAGGTTGGAGTTTTTGTATATGAGCCATAAACCTAAGATGACTTGGGTATTTTTTGGTTGTGTGATGTTTCATCACATTTCATTCACACAACCTTGTTTAGTGCATTTTTTCACCCTGTTTAAAAGTGTTTAAACATGTGATTATCACTTGTATAATGATCCCCATTAAATAAGGAAATCGTAGATTTGAGTTTGCATGATTTGGAATCTGATTGCTCAAGTTACGAGTATTTTAATGAACACGTATCCACTGTTTCAGGGATGACAAATCTTGATGTAATTAAAGAGTTAATTATGGTTTTAAAATGCTTAAAAATGCATGAATATCACTTGGTTTTTGTAAATCAAATTAGCAAATTATGAAAACTTATTTTACTTGATTTGGATTTAAATTGATTGAGATATGCTAATTTTAGTAAGTAGATGTCACTGCTGGAAATTACATACTTGATCATGAACCTTGTGATTGTCATTAATATAATGAAAATTAATGGTTAATTTCCTAAAATAAATATTGATGAATATTTGTGAAATATTTAAAGTGGATGATTATTTCCTTGAGTAGTATTGACCATAACCAAAACTTGATTAGATATGATCTAGATCACAATTGGTTACATGAACCTTCCAATAAATATTGATGCTTGAATAGGATTAGGGATTTGTTTAGCAAACTTCCTTATAATATTAATCAAAAATATATTAATTATTATAATATGGTATAACTTCGATTAAAAGATCGATTATCATCTCAAGTACAAAGTGATCAATTGGCATTATCTTGACCTGAGGTGGATATGGCGTCTAGTCAGGGAGCATTTGGATAGCAGGTTCCTCCGTGAGCGATCTGTCCCACTTCCGTCGGTACTGACCATGACATCTGGTAAGGAAGGGATAATGCTTGAAGAGATCATGATGTATTTTTCTAATTATTAAAATTCAAATAATACATATTTGAGATAATACCATATTTCAAGTAATAATAAAGAATGTTTGTTGGATATTAATTGGATCATTGATTTAATATGATTAGATTAATTGGAATCCAATGAAAATTAGAACACTCTATTATGGATAGAGTTGTTATTTCCCATGGAAGAATTAATTATGTGAATTGGATTCATAGTAATTAGTTAAAATTTGAACAAGATATGGAGGATCACATAAGTGATATCCATGGTCTCCCGTCAAGGTGAAGGGTTCCATCGCCAGGGATTGTATGTAGGAGACTCCTATCCAAAGTGACAGCTCCTGCATACAAGCGCATCTGGATCAGGCTCTTTGCTTCTCGAAAAAGTAAGGTCGTACGCGTACTGAACCCAATATCGGGTCCTCATATTATTAGGATATTGGATGGTGCATAGCGAGTTCTAATCATGTTGACGGGTTGTTCAATTAATGACAGGTCAACATCACCTTAAGGGTGGTGGGTCCGGTTGTTAAAGATTGAATTGGGAATGCAAGTTGGACTTGCAAGGTGGAATGTGTTCCCGCTTCTTTTCATTTGAGTTAAAGGCTCTCATATTATTGGGATGTAACAAAGATAAGAAAGGAGATCCCAGATCTTGCTTGAGATATAATGGTAAGTATATATCTTACATTGAAAGTGATTAAGAGAATGAACTTTTAGTGTTAACAAGACAAGACAACTTTGATATAAAAATTCCTAAATTAAAGTAAAAAATATATTTACATATATTTATGCAAATTTCTTAACAGATAATCCTCATTAAACTCACTCAAAACTATACTTAATAATAACAAATAGTAAAATACCATGGATTGGATCCATGATAAAGCTATTGTACTTGCAGTTGGACACATAATGTATGTGGTTGCAATGTGCAAGTTTCCCCATAATAATGAGGAATGATAATTAAATAGACAATAGGACTACAACCCTAGGGTTTGTATGTCTCTATAGTCTTGATCTGTCATCGAGTGTACTTTGGAAGTATCATGTCGATGATGATCGTAATTATCAAAATCCTTATAAAATATAACAAGATATTTTGGCATACATATGTGCTCTCGACATTTAATCATGAATGACATGGTTCACTGCATTATGCAGAATGGTAGCTCGATAAGAGGTGATGTACTCAAAATGTTGGAGTACCTACCTGAACCAAGGTCTTTTAGAGTTTAGATGGATGTAGATGCGATGAGTGTCATCATTCTACTATTTATACTCTAGTCATTTATGAAGCTTCATAATGTTCATATTGTATGAATTGAATGAAGCATGTATAAATGTTGAAATACTCTTATATTGAAATCTTTTGAGTTCAACATAAGAGATCCTTTGTCTTAAGCAATGTTTGTTTATAGATGAAGAGAACGCAATGGAAGCATGGGTCTGACCCAAGCAAGAAGAAAAGTCAAGGAGTTGATTGTACTTCTGTAATTTCCATATGATATCCAAAGAGTTGGATAAATGCTAATATTGTAATAAGTTGATGTGTTGATAGTATGCCTATCAAGTCTATCTAGGATCCTTAGAGAAGGATCCAGATAGTGCATCAAAATATTTAACATCTACATATAATCATTGAAATTGACTTTCTTTTTGGATAAGATTAAAAGTCTAATAATTGTATCTCATTCTTCTAATAACACTTGCAGTTGGTTGCATATGTTTTAGAAGACTAGAAATTTTGATCTTAAGGTTTAGTAGTCATCTACATGGATATTGATGTAATTGTTGCAACAATCTCTATTGTAAAGATAGACTTCATATTTTCAGTGGGAGAGCTCTTGGTCTTAGAAAATATCTCTATGACCTAGATATTAGAATACACTCATTGTTTATTCTTAAATGTTGGAAATAAACATGAATTCTGGAATAGACCTATCATAAAGGGTTATGATGGATATATTTTAGATAGTAATCTAACATCTAGAGGACACTACTAAATTAGAAAATTAATGAATGGTTCATTAACATTTCTAATACTGAAAATTAAACCTTTAAAGATCAACAGGAGTATGAAGATCATTTGACAATGATCTGGCATTGAGCCTCGGACATTTGTCTATTGATGAGATCAATATACTATTAAGAGATGAAACTTTAGATTGTCTGAAATTTCAAATCTTACATACTTTGATTATTGTATTCAAAGTAAATGGTCCAATACACCCTTCTCTAAGAATGGTGTTAGATGCCAAGGTATTCAAGAGCTCATACATATTGATGTATGTGGATCATCTGTATCATAATAAACATTGATGATATGTGATATCATTCGATGATTATTTGTGATATGAGATTTCTTCCCTTCACCTTAGAAATCTTTGAAATGTTCAAAGATTCCACAATTTTGCTTTAGAACCAAAGTTTGAAGGAAGATGAAATCAATTTGATCTAACCTAGGTAGTAAGTACCTATTAGATGAATTAAAGGAATACCTTATGGAGAAAGGAATACCTTTTAGAGAAAGGAATATCATTCCTATCTCACTCCTCCTAATGCACCTAAACTCAATAGAGTTGTAGGGAGACGCAATTGGATCATGTTTGACACGATTTGATCAATGATGAATATTAGCAGAATTACCTCTTAGTTTCCAAGTATATATGTAGTAAAGACTACAATATATAAGGTTCCATACAAGTAATCTGGAATCTAGCACCAGAGAGTGCTACATCATTAGGAAAATAAAGGATGGTATTGGATACCTACTTTATGACCTTGAGATTCTTAAAATATTTCATCTCTAAGGATATGATTCTTAGAGGAGGACTCTCTTGAGAATCAAGATGAAAATGAAGTAAAGGTACTCATTTAATCTTGAAAAGATAATGAGGCTCCTGAAATCGGAAACTAAAAGGACAATTAAAGATGAAACACACATACCTCTTAAAATGAGTTTGAGGATGGATTCCATGTGTCAGTTAAGTCTGACAATGATCTTACTTCATGTGATGAAGATTCTAAAAATCATGACATGGAAAGATGGATGTTAGCAATAAAGTCTAAGGTAGACTTCATATACAAGTGTTGTATATGGAACCTTGAAGATCCACCTATATGGGTAAGACCTGGTAAGGTGTAAATGGATCTTCAAGAACAATAGGGAACCTGATGAGAAGGTAGAGACCTTGAAAGCACGGCTCGTGTCCTCAAGATACACACAGAAAGAAGACATCGCTGCGATGAGACTTGCTTTCTAGTGATCATGCTTAAACACATTAGATTATTGCTAATTATAGATACACAACTTGACTATAACATCTTCAAGATGTGAGTCAAGATTACATTCCTCTATGAATACATGTCCGAGGTTATTCATATGAAGTAGCCCTAGGGCTTCATAGTTGAGGAAAGTAAGGTGTGCAAGATGAGTAACTCCATCTATGGACTCGTCATATTTGATGAAATTATAAAGGTTATGATTCCAGATAGAATCTTGATGAAACATGTGAAGCTTAGTGCAGTGTCGTTGTGTTCATTGTGCTAAATGTAGATGATATCCTAATCATTTGGAATGATATAAGGATGATAATAAGTGTTTTATAGTCTGGACATTCCATGCCTTGAGATATGATCTCAAGGATACCTCATCCTACATACTAGAAGACTTTGATTAATCCTGAAATTCAAACGCGTGTTTGGTTGTCTCCTTAAAGGGTTTACAAACATATTTCTCAATTGATCATTGGGAGACAATATCAAACACATGCTTTTCATAATTATATATTAATATTTTTGAATTGTTATCTTATTTCATAAATAGGACAACCAAACATGGAATTCATTATGACCCAATGTCTCATGAGTGAGCCTTGTCACCTGATTTAGAAAGTATGAACCTTTTTGATTCTTTCGAGAGATCATACATCTCATTTTTCCTTTTATGTACACCACCTCGTAGGTATATATACCCTCTTAGATTATTAACCTAATGCTCTACCAAATGTGTATACTTGGATATATAGATGTATATCAGTCTCCGGTCAAAGGATGTGTGCCTCTTTATGACAGTATATGATACATGTCGTTGGTATCTTGATCTCGTGAGCTCAACATTTTGACCTAAAATCAACATATTGGATTTTAGTCTGCATATTGACTTTTAGTCAACAATTGACCTTTTTTATCAACATTTTGACTTTTTTATCAATATATTAACTTCTGGTCAACACTTTTAATTTTAGTCAATACCTTGACATGACTTATTCGATACCTCTGAATCTCTATTCCTATGCAGATGACCTACATCAAAAGGTCAAACAAAAATCAGTCTTTAGAGAAAGATTATCATCTATTTCTCAGACTGAAGATCATCCTTGAATATCCCTTGACTATGATGGTGGTGTCCTTGTTCTAACTCTTTAGATCTACAATCCTGCATCAACTTCTATGATCTAACTCTTAAGATCAATAGCTTCATGGTATCAAGAGGCCCATGGTACATCACTCAAATCATACTATGGGACCTTATAAGTGCAAAAATAAATTATTCTTTGTTTTAGATACTAAAATAAAATGCAAAAACTTTTACTGCATTCATAGGTCTCCAAGGGCGTACATGTCTAACATGGTTTTCCCACTTTTTCTCCATGGATAAAGGTTTAATACTCACACTTTCAGATTGATTGATCAATCTCACTCCTGGTTTAATGAACGACCAACTTTCCATTTCCAAGTTTTTCTTCAATATATATCATCCCAATTGGAAAAGATCCAAATCCATGTTAGAAAAAGATCCAATTCCAATCCTCAAAATTATTCAAGATTATCAGCAACTAAAACATCATGAAAAAAATATCCTTTGTACCATTAAAGACCAATGTCTAGTCAATAAGACATCAATCACGATACCATCATAATTGTTGTTAAAAAAGTGAAACAAAAAGAAAGATAACGAAACTCTAGAAGATTGTCGATCAAAGATTAACTTTGAAAGCATACTTGAACATGAGATTTTCATTATTGTCCATGTCATTATTTATCATGACAATCCTCATCATTGACTTCTTTAGAGGTTCCAAAGATTCCAACATCACCATGCTTGACTTTAAAAAATGATCTATATAAAGACCTTTTAAATTTTGGAAAATATACAAAACTATCAAAAAAATTCTTCTGCGTGAAGGTGGATCATGCATTCTCGATTCTTATTCCACTACATCTCCTTAGTCATGGACCTTCAAAGAAGAGATTATGAGATATTGAAGCGAGTGAGTGACATGAAGTGCATTGAAGATCAGTCTTCCTATAGTGGAACTTGGTGGAAATTATCTTATCTCTCTGATTGCATCTTGGTTCATCTAAGGTCTTTTCCTTTAGTAGTCAGTGGAGGCTCTCCTACTGCTCAACAGAATTTATACTAGATAAAATAATGATAAGATGAGGGCTTCTAGACTCAAGCACAAAATTGAAGGTAAGAAAAAAGAGACCATAGTTAAAGGACTATTTAATCTTTGATGATTGAATACTAAGAAAGATCATTGGTCTTAATCTCAAAGGAGTTTGTTCTTGTCATCTATCCTTTTTATTAGTATATGTCATATCAAATTGTATTTTGAATCAACAAATTGAGTTCATTTTTTTTTTGTTTTTATGCAAATGAACTTTTGAACATGTTTTAATCAAATTTGAATAATTCAACTCAATCAGTGTACCTTATGGCTACTCCTATTGCTTCTAAGGGTATTTATAAAGTCAAGTACATTGTGCCAAGTCCAACTCGAGAACTAAACTCAACTCAACTTGAACTTGATTGAATGATAAAGTTATCGACTTTAGCTTGGCTCAAATACAATCTAGCTTGTCTTGAATCTCAGTTATCAAGTTTATTTTTGTATTTCACTACAACGACTTAATGATATACTTTCATAGCCTTATGTAAGGAAATTCTCTAATAACTCAGATAAACCAACTGCTCTAAACATGTATGCAACCATATGCATATATTAGTATTTTTGATCTCTTTTTTATGTCTTGCATATAACATTTGTATCAAAAAGTATTTTAAAATGGATATGAATATATGTGTGTGTAAATATATATGTGTATATATATGCTTTATAATATAATGTAACTTATATAGAATTGTATAAAACATTACTTTATGCCTAGTCAAAGCATATATAATATAATTAACATGCAAAACAATTGCTTTTCTATATATTTTTTCAATGTAAGCCACACGATACATACGATTATACAAAGTATTTATCCTACTTTCCATATAAGATCTCCATTTATTATACAAAATACCCATTCCCACTACATGGCAGATATCTGGCTTTTGTACACATCTGGCATACACCAGGTTTCATGTAGCTGATGCATAAGGGCATGAACTTTTAGTGCTCATATCCTCAACATTTTGAGATGTTAGTCCTTTAGATAGGTCAATACCATATCTTAAGGGAAAGAACCCTTCCTTAGAACTTCCATGTGGAATCTGTCAAAGGAGTACCCTCGATGTGTTGGTCTCGATGCACTTTTTTCTTTACTTCTAAACAAATTCAGTACTAAGACTAAAGAGGCATCTTTGAGATCTTTTATATCAAAGATATATGACAACTGGATTATAAGCACTTTCTATCATTCTCATATCATTCCAAATGACTAGGATTTCATCTACATCAAGCACGATGAATGCAACGACACTCCCACTAAGTTCACATGATTCATCAAATCTGATGTTTCAAATATAAGAAGCTTTTGTTTGAGCCCACAAATAAATTTCCTTAGCTTTCACACTTTGCCTTCCTCAATTATAAAGCCTTGAAGCTACCTCATATGAATATCCTTGTTGAGATATCTATTGAGAAATGTCATCTTGTCTTCTATCTTCTAGATGTCATAGTCAAGTTGTGTAACTAAGTTATTAATATTCTGATGGGTATAAGCATGGTCACGAGAGAGCAAGTCACATTGCAAGCGATGTCCTCTCTCTTGTCTACGAGTCATGCTTTGAAGATATCTAACTTTCCATCATGTTCCGTCTTTCTCTTGAAGATCCATTTATGTCCAATGGTTTTGACCCTTAGGTGGATCTTTGAGGGTTCATACACAACACTTGTTAATGCAGTATATTTTAGACTTTATTGCTAACGTCTATCTCTACATGTCATGATAATCAAATGCTTCATCATGTGAAGTCAGATCATTGTCAAACTTATTTGACACATGGAATCTATACTTTGTGTGTGGTCTCACCACCCTCAATTTTATTTGAAGAGGCATGAGTGTCTCATCTTAAACTATCTTTTTAGATTCTAGTTTAAGAATCTCATTATACTTCGTGCATTCTATGAGTCACCTTACTTCATTCTTATCTTGACTCTTAAGGAAGTCATTCTCTAAGAATCATATCCTTAGCCATGAAATCTTTAAGAATCTCAGGGTCATAAAGCATATATTTAATACTATCCTTTACATGCCTAATGAAGTGGCACTCTCTAGTGCAAAATTCCATTTTACTTGCATCCATGTTATGGCATGGACCAAACAACCCCAAATCCTCGTGTCTAACACTGGGCTTGGTTCCTAACCAAAGCTCATTAGGGGTACTAATTTGCCTGCATATCCCTAGAAACTAAGAGGTAATTGGGCTATTAATCATCATTGATATAACCATGTCAAATATGATCTATTTGTATCAATCCATAACTCCACTGAGCTGAGATGTTTTTTGAGGAGTGAGATAGGAAAAATATTCATTTCTCTATAACATATTATCCGATCTCATCTAATAGGTATTGGCTACCTCATTTAGATCAAATTCTTTTCATCTTCCTTCTAACTTTGGTTCTTAATCAAAATTATTAAATCTTTGAACATTTCAAAGGTTTATAATATATGAGGAAGAAATCTCATACCATGAATAATCATCAATGGATATCACATATCTTTAATGTTCATTATGATATAGAGGGTGCAGATACATCAATATATATATGAGGTCTTGAATACCATGACATCTTACACCTTTTCTAGAGAAGCGTGCATCGAGCATTCTACTTTGAATACAACATTCACAAGTATGTAAGCTTCAAACTTTCAGATAATCTAAAGTTTTATCTCTTACTAGTCTATTCATCTTACCAACAGACTCATGTCTAAGTCTTGACGTCAGATCATTGTTAAATGATCTTGATCCTCATTTTGATTTTTTAACATTTATTTTTTAGTATTATAAATTTTAGTAAACAATTCATTAATATTCTAATTTGTATAGTCCTCCAGATGTTAGATTACCATTAAAAATATCCATCCAACTCTTTATGATAAGTCTATCTCAAAATGTATGCCTATTTCCAATAAGTTTAGATATTAACAATGAATCTTTTCTAATATCTAGATTATAGAGACATTCTCTAAGACTACGGGCTCTCCCATTGGAAAGAAGTAGTCTATTTATTGAATGATAGTTGTTGCAACAATTGCATCAAACTCCATGTGGATGACTATGAACTTTAAGATCAAGTTTTCTAGTTTTCTAAAATTTGTGCAACCATTTACAAGTGTTAGTAAAAGAATAAGATACAATTATCAGACTTTAATTTTATCTAACAAGTAAGTCAATTTCAATGATGATATGTGGAGGTATGATAAGCCGATGTTCTATCTGACTCCTTCTTTAAGGATTCTAGATAGTCTGGATATTCATACTTCCAATATATCGACATGTTGTTGTATTGGTAGTCATCCAACTTTTAGATGTCATAGATGTGGAAGTCACAGAAGTACTTTTAACCCTTTGACTTTCCCTCTTGTTACTATGGCCAGGACCCAAGCTTCCACTATGCTTCCTTGATCCACAAACAACCACTGATTAAGATAAATGATCTTTTAAATTGAACATGTCATCAAGAGACTTCAACATAAGAGTATTTCAACATTTATACTTACTTTACTCATTTCATAAAATATGAAAAAAAAAGGAAATTTCATGAAGGACTTAAGTAGATATAGTAGAATGATGACACTCATCATATCCACCAACTCTTAAAAACTTTGGTTCAGAAATGTACTCAAACATGTTGAGTACATCATCATCTATGGAGTCACCATTCTGCATAATGAAATGAATTATGTTATCATGATTAAATGCTGAGAGTACATATGTTTGCCAAAACATCTCCTTCAGTTTTAGACGGATCTTGACAATTACGATCATCATTGACATGTTACTTCCAAAGTAAACTTGATAAGAGATCAGGATTGTAAAGATATACAAACCCTAAGTTGTTGTCCTATTGTCTATTTTATTGTCAATCCTCATCATTATGAGGAAGCTTGCAAATTGCAACCACATACATTGTGTGCCTAACTTCAAATGCTACATCTTAATCATGAATCCAATCCATGATACTAGTTATGATTGAATATACATTTGATAAGTGTAGTAGAGGTAATATGAAATTAATAATAATTTCTATTAAATATATTTACTTTTATTAAGATAAACATTATTTTAAATCAAAATTATCTCACTTTTTATTACCTTAAAAATTCATTCCCTTTCTAACTTTCAAATCACGAGATATACTAATGAAAGTACCTCGACAGAGATCTGGGATCTCCCTTCTATCGTTACCACACCCCAGTAATATGAGAAAATGTAACTTAGGTGAAGAAAGCGGGAACTCTTTCCACCTTGCAAGTCCAACTTGTGTTCCCCAATTTGGTCTTTAACACTCAAGGCCACCACCCATTAGGTGATATTGGCTCACTGTCAATTAAATCAACCATCAACAATAATATAACTTACTATGCGTAATCCAATGTCGCCTCAATTACATTGGGAAGAACGTTGGGGTCACTACATATGGCCTATCTCTTTTGCAAAGCAAAGAGCACAGTCCATGTGCGCTTGTACATTGGAGCTATAACTTTGCATAGGCATATACAGTATACAATCCATGACGATGATACCCTCCATCTTGACAGGAGACTATGGATGTCATCTTATGATCCTCCATATCCTATTCAAATTTTGCTTGATCATTTAAATCACACTCTCATGATCAACCCTTCTAAGGAAAATCCAGTCTTATTAATTATAGACTATGTATTTTAATTGGATTATATTAATTTAATCATATTAAATCAATATTTTTTAATACAACCAACAAACATTATCATGATTGATATTACTGCATAGTATACATTCTCACTTATTATATTTTATTCTAATTTAGTTATTAAAAGTAGGTAGAGACTTCTCATGCCACCCTTCCTTGAAACATATCTGCCCAAGTTGTATAGACTATGGTAACAGCGAACGAATCCACTGCCAATATGGTGCACGGTGCCAATTAGGCAACCCATCATCATATCCATGCCTAGACACCATCATCGTTCCAATTTGGGACAACATAATTGGTACAAATTGGACTAAGGAGTTGTATTTATCTTTCAACTGTGTATGGATACTTTATATTAATCACTCAAAAATTTTAAGAATTATAAAACTTTTTTTAATTTCTCTAAATGTCTAGTCATATCAATCAATCAAGTTATTTTGCATCAGCATTGTTGAACTACAACTTTTGTAATTTCCAATTAAGGCATGTCATGAAGCTAATATTCAATTAAGTTGTTGTTTATCAATTATTTCTCCAAATAAAAGATACACCATCTAATCAAGGTAAATTCCAAATTCCCATGATTTATATTGAATGAAAAAACACAATAAAATTCGTCTCCTAGATGATCTAATCATCTTTCAATTAAATCACACTAAATATTGAATATCTAGGGCAAACAGACTCAGAATAATGCGTAATAAATTAGTATGGTTCATTGATTTAAGTTATGAAATAAATAATATATTTTTATCATATTTCATGATAGAAAAACAGTAATAAAACTCATTAAGTTACAGTTACAAAATGATGCAAAAACAAAACAATGCGGGAAACTTTTGCATCTGAATCAATGTACAATTATCGCCAACACTTGGCATGTCTTTTGAGGTAATGTTCATTATAAACATTATTTAGTGTCCAAAATTTATTCATATCAGGGTAAAACAGTAGCCATATCATATATGCACAAAATCGATATTATATAGCTTTCCCGCAATCCGATATCCATAGCCTCACGTCCCTATGGTTTGGATCGCATATAAAACCTTTAACTTGGCTTATTACCACTTGAAGGGAGGCGATTAGGCCTCACGCATCACATAAGCATGAGAGTGAATTCTATACAACAAAATAAAACTTGTCACACAATTTCACAATAGCAACATAATTTTAAAAAATGATGGAACCACATGGCTTGGGAACATTTCCCAATTCGTTCCATCAAGATCACACAAGTATTAGGCTTACCTCTTGAAGCATGATTGTGATCTTCTAGTCTCTAAGAGAAGAGACCTCATGTTTCAAGTCTGATCCGGTGGAGACAACACTTGCGAGCGTGGGGATGAACCGTGTGATTCTCGTAATCCCACAGAGATGATCTGAGTCATGAAGCTCATGTTTTCATCATATAAAATCCTTCTCCTTATTCAAGAGCACAGGGTGCCGAAGAAGAAGAACATCCATGTGAGATCGATTGAATCGATCCAATGGTATGATAGTAGCACGACGTTACCATAGACTCCAAAGCCCTTGGCCAAGGGGACAGCCATGGAGAGATGGAGAGAGAGAGAAGACGCGTGATGTAGAGATAGGTGGTGTTGTTGCAACACTTTGCATGAACTTAAAGAAAGCTTTTGGGTTAGTCTCTCTTTTGTAATTAATTGGATGGGTAGGATGCACTCCTAATTCACTCTTAATAGGAATCAATGGTTGAGATCAGATCGTAATATCCAAGATTACATGTAATCTTTGATATTGCAAGGTCAGAGACAATCTCATATGTAATCAACCTAATTATATGCCTAACATAGAGTAATACATTTTTCTTTGGTCAGAGGATGCGTACATGTATAATGACAACTTACGATATATGTCTTGGTCATCGTGATCTCGCTAAGTTTACTCTTTGAATTAACTCATACGACAACTCTGAGACACTATTCTTATGCAGAGGACATGTATCAAGAGGTCGATCAAATGTCAACCTTTGTAGTAAGGATTGGCATCTCCTTCTCAGGTTGGAGATCCCTTCTTGATAACCACTTGATGGTGTAGTTGAATCCTCAATATAATTCTTTAGATATTCAACCATGCACCAGCCTCTATGATCCAACCTTTGGATCAACAACTGTACATATCAAGGTGGTCATGGTATGCAATCCTAATTGTACTAAGGGACCTATTATACAAATTAGTTATTATTCAATTCAAATTAAGGAGTGATTTGCAATAATTGTTATTGTATAATGGCTTGTCGTTGGCTCACATGTCCTACAATGCGATCATAATAGATTATATATCATAACATTTCCATTCCGGAAATGATGAAACTGAATACATTTTAGTTATTATGCTTTGTGGCTTAATGAATGAGAATTAATTATAATAAATCATAATTCATACGTCATTTCTACATGCAAAGAGTTGGAAATTAATGCAAAATGATTTGTAGTCAATTGGAGAAATGGTTCAAAAAATATCCAATTGGAGTTTCCCAAAATGGTTTAAACCTTGATATTAGATGTAAATCTGATTTTCAAGCCACTCTACTTGTTTCATATAATCTCTCTAACATTATATCCAAGTATCTATGAATGTTGTTCATGAATCCTAATTGAATTGTGATTCATACATTGATATATCAATATCAAAATAATAATTGTTATTGCAATGGATAATATTTATGTAAGAATATGTGAATATGATTCACATTATTAGAAATTAATTAATAAGGATATAGATCCATAGTAATTAAATTTAATATGAATATGATTTATATTTAATTAGGACATATGTGAATTAAATAAATGTAGATTGGATTCACGTTTTGTTATGGATTAATGAATTGGATTCAATTTTGGTTGGAAGATTATCAAATTTTCCTATAACAGTTGGTGAAAATTATTTATTAATTTAAATAATTAATTCTATAGATTATTAGACATGAGAAATTAAATTGATTGAGATGAAAAATTATGGAGATGAACTCCCCCCCCTCCATTATCTCATGGTGGGCGTCCACCATGGAGAGAGAGTAATAAGAAAATTATTTTAGCTATTATCCTCTTCTATTAATCAATAATTCAAATTATAGTCCTATTTCTTATTTAATTGAAGCTCAATCTAAGAAGAGATAAAGTGTAGAGAGAGGACTTTCTCTATCTTTCCATTTTGAATGTTCATACGTAGTGCCCAATGCCCGATAAACAAAGGGCAATGGGTTCTCTTCATAATTAATTGTTTCAACTGAAATGAAAGAATTTACAACTCTTCAAGTCGTAAATAGGAAAGATGAGAAAATAATTGAAATTTTTTCTCAATATTTTATTTGGTCATCCCCATATACTCTACGAAAACCTTAACTATCCACCAACATACCCTCTTCCTCCTCCTTTGGTTCAACTAATTGCAAGATGATTTGCCTTCTTCTTAGTGCATCACATACATGAAGAAGGACTCAATTTCATGCACGAAATCATGAGGTAGAAGTCATCCTAGATCTTACTTGCATGGACAACTTAGTGGGGAAGATCTATCATGTTTGCGAGAAGTACCACGAGTCATCACCATGCTCGCGAGTGAAAGCATCTGTCAGGTCGGAATTTATTCAAGGGCCTCTTGATTTAGAAACTCAAACTTCAAAAGGTATTCTTCTATGCTCCTATAATTATGCAAAATGGTCTGGAAATTATTTCCTCTACCTGTAGTTTCGCATCTGTAATCTGATTTTTGTTATATTATTATGTAGGTGCCCATACGATGAACAATTATTCTACGAATTTGGTTTATTATTTTGCATTTTCATGATCTAACCTCCCTTCAAGCCATTGCCAACCAAACCTAGGAGGTTAACCATATGATTCGCTTAAACATAACGAGGAAAAATAAATTCTCTTTTTTATGAAAAAGAATGCAAACGCGTGTCTAGTGTTCCAGAAATAAAATGAGTTTAACAAAGTGAGAGACTTGAGAAGTAGACTTGTTACGAAGTTCATGTTTAAATATAAGTAAAGATCGTAAAAGTTGTTAATGGTTGTGATTGTATGTTGTTTTATGGATGTGATCTTCCACAATGTTGGGTAAATGAAGTTAGGTGCTACAAGGAATTGGGTATGCATCTTTAAATCATGATTAGATATGTAGAAAACTGCAGCCCCAATGGATTGGTTCAATGATGCACTACAATTGACGCATGATATGTATTCAAAGTCATTGGTGTAGCACTTTGGTCCTCCATGATTTTAAAGATGACACACACAAGATCATATCATAGTCTCTTCCATATTCTTTGTGATTGCATGGATGCAATTGCGAATTTCAGCTCAACATGACTTGTAAAGTCATTGCTTTGAAGCAAAAAAGAAGCTCGTCATTATTGTTTCTTGTTCAAAAGACTTGTAATAGTTTATATGTATTAGGATTGCAAAATTTGTAAATGCAACAAGCTTCAACCAAAAGTTTCTTTTTCTGAAAAACCAAGTTTTGATGAACTTATCGATCATACTATCACATTGATCGATAGCACCTTGTTGACCATATTTTACTTCATTGATCGATCGATCGCACCTTGTCGATCATATATATTGAAGTTATATATCACATTTGAAGTCCATTCAAACAATCATCAATTGATCGTTCATTGTTATTTAGTTGATCAATCGTTTATAGTTCAGCGATCATACTTGTTAACCTGATCGATCATATTAGGAAATCATCTTTGATTTCATATCATTTTTATTTCCAACGGTCACGTTTCATGAGCCCCTATATAAGGGACCCCCATACCCATTGTTGGAACACAAGCAATTACTCTTACTTTCTCTAGAAAAGCAAGAAGTTCTCTCTAAGTAATTTCCTTGATATTTTTCTCTTTCCCATAGATTCATTCGATATTTTGAGAAGAATATTGTTGGTTGAAAAGATGAAGCAAGTTGTTCAATTCAGCAATGTTCGATTCGCTAGCCGCTCTTCAAGTTATTTTGATAACATTCAGAGTATTTTGGCAGCCTCTTCTCGGTACAGTGATATTTATTATCTGTTTGATATTGCTTATTTGCACGCGATTTTTTTGATAATTTCTTGTTCTATTATTTGTGAATTATCTATGCAATTATATACTACTATTTTTTTTCACCTTAAGATATCAACTGCTCTTAACTGAAGAGTTTATTTTCTTGATATATGTGGAGATAACTTTATCTGGATATTGGTATTATTATATCTCTTGTTTTCAATTAACATCTTTCTACATGACCTTATGTGCCTGATGTTAAGTTTGTAGAGAAGCTCTTGGACTTGAGACCTCCAAGGAAGAACGAAGAAAATTGAAAGCTCGCATGTTCTTCTGATTATACTACAATGCCCAATATGTAGTGTTGATCTGGTGTTTGATTCAAGATTGTGAAGCAAAAGCTTTTTAAACAGTTGAGATATCCATGTAAATATCTCAAGATTTAGTGAAGTAGTTGATTAGCTCATTGATTAACCACAAATCACCCTCGTTAATTATGTGAAATTAATGTTTAAATTTGTTCATTGTAGGCAGGCAATTCAGATCAATAAAAAAGACCAATTAATTAATATTCAATTAAAGCGAGTGATCAGATGCATTTGTTTACTTGGGCATGCCCAAGGTCAAACCCAGGGAGCCCATTGTCTCCTTAGATCAGTTTTTAGATGATCTAGATGTTAGGTTTTCAGAGAAGCATTTTTATATTTTTTATGCAATTAATGATGAAATGTAAGTTAGGGGAAGTTTAGGGGGATAAAATGTAATTTTCAATCAAATGAAGTCTAAAAATCCTAAAACTTATCCAAAATGTGGAAATATATTTACTGATGCCAAATGAATATATTCTGAATTAAATATGCATACTATGTGATTTTGAGTAATTTACTTTTAATAATTAGCAAAACTAATTATTTCTCAGAAATAAAATTACCCTAGATAGGTTGAGAGGCATCCAGAACAACTTTTATTTCCTTAAATTACTAAGTGTATAATTAATTAAAAAATCAATTGCTCAAATCACAAACTATTTATTTTAACCTAGATATGTATGCAAATGAAATAATTTTTGGGCATATGATAGAGAATAATTAAATCTACCTAGTGTAATTTTTTAGTTTTTGGAGCACAGAATAATTTAATATGAATTTGAGAGCACGTAGTGGGTAAACTATGCAAATTTTCACCAAAGAAAATGGATTTTTACCCCCATGAACATTATAAGATTGTTAAAATTCCTCTATGATTTTTTGCACACCGTAATTACCACATCGAGCTTATAATTACCTCAAGAACCCTAATGAGCTTAAAACAGATTAACCGCAGGGTTCATGGGGTAAGAGTTAGCAAGTTTATGGGGTTGAGGGGGGATTTATGTTGTTTCAGAGTTGAGAAGGTAATTAACAATGTTTATAAGGTTTTCATGGAAAAATTTCCTAAAGAAACTGCAATAAATTGATCACAACTCACAAAATTACAAATAATTAAGCGCTAGATAAAGACTTAATTGATCCACAACATGTAATTTTTGAAATTAAACATTGATGGAAAATGAATGCTTAAACAAGAATGTCAACACGGGGGGTCTATATGCAATTACAGAAGATAAAAAGAACATAAAAGAAATTACTATGATGCGATTACCAAGACCTGTAGGGGGTCGAATGTAGTTTTCCAAGAACGTGCATCATACATGACTTCAGATGGTAGGTGCTCAATGGTGATTTGCTGGAAAATAGGAGATTGTGGTGCAAATATTCTCCATGCTCACGTGTTGCACGTGATCCTGAAGGCTCGGGGGGGGGGGGGGGGGGGGCGCTCAGGCCCACAGCTGAGGTATGGTCCTATAAAACTCTACGCAGTATTAGGAAAAGGCTCGAATAGTGGTTCAGAGCTTGAGGTAGCTCAGAGATCCCAAACCGCCATGTCGTTGCTAGATGTGGCTTGGCCCGCCTAAGCTACGAGTTGTTGACGGAGGGTCGATGGGCGTGGAGGTCGAGGTTATTGGGCGTATGTCCCGAGGTGGCAGAGCAGTTGAGGGATCTAGAGGCGGTGTTGAGGATCGTCAATGGTGAAGCCGATCGGTGGAGAGAAGTTCGAGGGTTGAAGCTCAAAGCTATGGAGTACGCGGAGGAGAGGGGGTGGTGGATGTTGGTGTCAGCGGGGTGAAGTGATAAAAGACAGGCTTAGTAAGGTGGTGGTAGTTGTCAATCTGTGGGGGTTCTTGCTGAAGGTGCAGCGTGAAGCGGGGCAGCAGAGGTGAGCGGTGTATGTAGTGTACGGCAAACCGGCTCGAAGTGGCTTGCGTGGAGGGGGATTGGAGCATGGAGGTCGATGGGGGTGCCGGTGAATAAGAATAATTGGGGAGAGAGAGATGGACAGAAGAGGAGAGAAGGGAAAGGAAGAAAGAAGAAGGGGAGGAGAAAAATGATAACTGAGATGAAGGATAGATCCTTTGGAGGAGCTCGAGATCGAGCTTTGATCATCGCTCAAGTCATCAGCTTGGCGACGAGCTTGACAATAGCTGGGAGTGGTTGTAGCAAAGGAGGTGTTCCTCCTTTGGACATTGCCAGAGAAATGATGTGGCTCGTTGTTGCCATCTATCGAGTGACTCCGCTATCACCGATGTGCTCGAGAAGCTGGAGCTTCCCTCTCTATTGGCGGATGGTGTGCAACGGTAGGCGTCGGTGGGTATATGAAGGTGGTTGGCGAGAAAGATGGGGTTAAGGGAGATATGGAGCAGGGATGGATTAGGATCACGAGACGCAGAGGATGTGTGGCGGTTGCGCAGATGGTGAGAGAGGAAGACACAGGCCTGCATCGGGAATGGTTGCAAATCATGGTTTGGGGAGGGAATGGCAGAGGAGAAACGTACCGCCATGAAGGGCGGAGGCAGTTGCGGTCGCCGCAGGCGCAGGGGAAAGGGGAGAAAGGTAGGGGCAACATGCAATGCGCGGAGAAAAGGCCACATGGTGGCTAAAATAATAAATAAATAAATAAATAAAATCAATAAATCAATACAAAATAAAAAATAAAAAGAAATAGAAAATAAAAAATGGGGGTGACATGTGGTGGTTCTCGAAGCAGCCATGTGTTGCTCCCAGACAATTCAAAATTAAATTAAAAGAAAAATAAAAAATAAATAGCAAATGAGGTAAATAAAAAAGTGATCTACATAAAAGTTGTTTGTCTCGGCGAGATCTACAATTTTTGTAAAGGATCTGAAACCTAAAGAGATCATATGTACAAAAAATATTTTTGGTGGTACATTATATATTTAAACTACCATATTTTTGTATTTTACATTTTTTTGTCATTTTTAACTAAGGTAAAAATCAAAATAAAATATAGAATAAATATTTACATAATAATTTTTTTATTTTTAATAATTAATAAATTACAAGAATAAAATAATAAGGATATATGTACACACTATACATACAGACTCAGGTTGATTTATCTTCTTTGATTTTTGCTTTAATTTTTATTTAGTTTTTATACATTTTATTAAAATATAAATCAAAGAAAATAAATAAAAAAAATAAGTCAAAAAAGTTATTTTTGTACATAAAATAATAAGGTCAAATTAGCCAATATGTACAATATACAATGAGGTTCCAAAACCCAAGTTTTATATATGAACTCCAATTCTTTTTAATTTGGTCTTATTTTATATATAATTGAACGTACATTAATTCAAAAGTGGGTAGGGTTTCACAGGAGACTATGAGAGAGATATTCACTTTTACGGTTTTTAATCTCAAAACTAGGACTTGGGTTTTATTGGCAAAATATACAAGTTATTTTTTGGTATTTTTCTTTTGTTAGTGTTAGTAATATGTACACTATAGAGTTGATTTTATTTTATTTTGAGTTAGTGAAAAATAAATAAAAATAGGAGAATTAGGGTAGTATACATGTGATAATTTACAATGAAACCTAGGCTTCTTATTTTATGCAACTATGCATGCTAAACTACGAATATTACTTACAAGTACATGAATGATAATAATGTGTATTTTCATCTTTTAGAATCAGGAAGACTTAGGACATTATTTTTACCTAGGTGGGTTTCCAAGTAAAAGTATATATGGAATCTATAGCAAGTAAGGACTTTGAAACCAGTCCACTATCAGGCCACCGCACTTTAACGGAACAAATTACAACAATAGGTATGCATGCAAATTTTATTGCAATCTATTGATATTGATGGTTGGAATATCATAGAGTCTAAGTAGATAATACCAGTTGCTAGAATTATTCTCATTGTTACTGACAAGAAGAAAGGCACTTACAACTCGAAGGTAATGAACGCCATCTTCTGTGCCATTACAGTAGATGAATTCAACAGTCTCAGCATGAAAGATAGCCTATGAGATCTGGAATAAGCTTAGTATTATGTACGAAGGTACAACTAAGCTCTAAGACTCCAATATTAGCTCACAATAATGTAGAACTGAATTATTCAAAATGGAAAATGGCGAATCCATCAGAGACATGTATACGAGATTCTCAGCCATCATCAACAATCTCAAAAATCTCAAAGTTGAGATACCGATCCAAAAAAAGTGAAGAAGTTGCTTAGAACCCTCGCATCTACCTGGAGCACTGCTGCAATATTCATCAAGGAAGCCGACGATGTCAACACTCTCCCAGTTGACGAGTTGATAGCCAAACTCCTAACCTATGAAGTTGAGAAAACTCAAACAGCTGAAGTAAATGCTGAAGTCAAGATAAAGAAGGGGATTGCACTTCAGACAATAGAGTCAACCCTAGAAGATAGCTCAGGGGATTACTTAACCATGTTTACTAGTAAATTCAAAAATTGCTTCAAAAGAAACGACGTAAAGAAAGGAAGTGATCAAGCATGCTTCAACTGCAAAAAGAAGGGACACTTCAAGAAGTAGTGTCCAGTTCTCAAGAGAAGCATTACACAAGAACCACGAAATCACGAGTCAAGAATCGGCAAGAAGGTAGTCAAGTATGATAAAAGGTCACAAACACCATTGGCAAGTATCCAAAGAGTAAAAAAATTAAAGTCACTTGGGTTTCTTCTGACTCTAACTCTGATGTCTCAACATCTTCTGAAAAAGAGTCCGATGAATTCAACAAAGAAGAAGGCTTGCTCGGTCCCATGGATCTCGAAGAAGAAGAGGTAACTTCTGATGAACCTTCTTTGGATGAGACCAGAGCCTTTCTTCTCACCTAAAGATTCACAGTAGGTAAAGTATATTGCATCTTGTTTGTGAAGATTGTTTTGTTTGATTTACTAGTTGTCCAAATTTATGTTGATGAAAATATTTTTGCATCCACTAATGCAATTCTTTGCAAGGATTTCTCTCAAGCAATGCAGGAACAGTTCGAGGTAAGCATGATAGGAGAACTCAAGTTTTTCTTTGGGTTGCAGATCAACCAAATATAGTCCGGTACTTTCTTTTCACAACAGAAGTACATGAAGGAGATGTTGTAAAGTTTGGGCTTGACAAAATTTTGGGGTAGTCTACTTTGATTGCTCCAACGACTCGCCTTGACCTTAATGAGTCTGATAGTACTATCGACCAATGTCTATACAAAGTTATGATCAGTCGTTTTCTTTATCTAATTGCGAGTAGGATCGATATACTATTTACCACCTGTTTAACAATGCATTTTCAGTCAGCATCAAAAGAAAGTCACATCGATATCCTATTTTCTCTAAATATGCATTCATTAGAATTATTTGCATATAGCAACATAGATTATGTAGGTAGTCGTACGAATCAAAAAAGTACATGTGGCACCTACCACTTCATGGGAAATGTCGTTGTTTATTGGTTTTCCAAAAAGCAAACATGTATGTCTCTATCGACTACTGAATCGGAGTATATAGCCACATATTTAGTTTGTTTTCAACTACTCTGGACAGAAAACACCCTTTCAGACTTTGGTTTGTCCTTTAGTAAGAATAGAATATTGTGTGACAACTTAGCTCTATTAACTTAGCTAAAATCCCTATCAACCACTCTAGGACTAAGAACATAGATGTTAGACATTATTTTCTTAGAGAAAAAATCTTAAAAGATGAAATATATTTTGATTACGTTTCAACATATAGGCAGCTAGCAGAAAACTTTACAAAACCCTTAGCGGTACCTTAGTTTGAAACTATTAGGAGAAACTTAGAATTGTGCAAATTTAGTGATATTTGGTGAATATAGTATCCACAAAAAGGAACTCATTTAAGGTATAGTTGATCGATCATAAGAAGTAGGTTGATCGATCATCTATGATCGGCCATCAATGATCGATCATGCTAAGGAACTGATCGATCATCTGGGCGAAAATTCAAAATTTTAAATTTCAATTTTGTCACCCCTCTCACTTTGACAAGTCCACCTAAGTCATCACCCACCTTTCTTTTCTGACCAAGACGACACTAAGCCCTACTAATAGAGAACACGTCAAATATCTTCATTGGGAAAGAAGGACACATTAGTATCCTTTGAAATCCAAGTTTGATCTCATCCACTGCCTCCTTAATGACCTTAAATAGGTATCTAAGGCATTCTTCCTCTCTACACCTTCTCAAGAGCGAGAAAGACCACCAAAAAGTCTGAGTTTTCCCAAGCCTTGGTGCATGCTTGATCGATCATTAGATATAGCATGATCGATCAACCATGATCGATCACTCATGCATTGTGTAACTAGTTTGTGCGCCTCACAAACATTTTTGTAATTGTTCCTTACGTATTAATGAAATATGCATGTTTTCTTTCACTCTCTCTTATTCTTTAATTGATCACAAAAAGGAGGGAATAGAGTTAAAGATTAAATGCATTGAAATATTAATGGATTGACTAATTAAGGGGAGATAATTCAAGAAAAAGGTAAAATAAGAAGTTTTATAATCTCCATTCAATTTTATAAGAATAAAAAGAAGTTTTAAAATTCTTTTAGTAAGCGGGTGCAACTAAAGTCAAGATTTGTACTTGTATTTATATTATAAATTAATTTGACTTAATGATATAAGTTGCATATATCAAATTTGATTTGATAATTGCTTATGCTTAAGTGTTTACAATTTTTTTAAGCTTTTGAAAAAAAATATCATCATTAAAAAGGAGGAGATTGTTAGTACTTTGGTCCTCTGTGATTTTGAAGGTGACATACATACAAGATTATATCACTGTCTCTCGCATATTCTTTGTGATTGCATGACTGCAAGTGTGGATCTCATCTCAACACGACTATGTAAAGTCATCACTTTGAAGCAAAGTAGAAGCTCAACTTTGTTGTTTCTTGTTCAAAAGATTTGTAATAGTTTATATATATTAGGTTTGCAAAAGTTGTAACTGTAACAATCTTCAATCAAAAGTTTTCTTTTCTGGACGATCAAGTTTTGTTGAACTTATCAATCATACTTTCACATTGATCGATCAAACCTTGTCGATTATATGTAATTCACTGATCGATCACACTTTGTTGATCACATATCTTGAAGTTATTGATTATTATTTAAATTATATAAAAATGATCATCAACTGGTCGATCAGTGCCATTTAGTTGATCGATCATACTTGTAAACCAAATTGATCATATCAGGAAATCATCTTTGGTTCTGTACTATTTTGTATTCAACAACCACTTTTCTAGGATTACTATATAAGGGACCCCATACCCATTTTGGAATGCATCATTCAAGAAATTACTCTTACTTTCTCTAGAAAAGCAAGAAGCTATCTCTGAGTAATTCCCTTAATATTCTTTCTTATGTTCATTGATTCATTCGATATTTTGAGAAGAATATTTTTGGTTGAAAACTATGAAGCAAGTTGTTCAGTTCAGTAGTGTTCGATTTACTAACCGCTCTTCAAATTATTATGATAGCAATTAGAGTACTTTTGGAAGCATCTTCTAAGCACGGTGATATTTATTATCTGTTTGACATTGCTTACTCGTCTGTGATATCTATGATATAATCGTTTGTGCTATTCTCTATCAATTATCTACTATTAATTTTTATCTCAAAATATCATCTGCTCTTTATTAGAGAATTTATATTCGTGATATCTATGGAGATAACTTTATATGGATATTATTATTGTTATATCTCTTGTTTCTAGTTAACCTCTTTTTGCAGGGCCTTAGGTGTATGATGCTAAGTGTGCAGAGAAGCTCATGGATGTGAGACCTCCAAGTAATCACAAAGAAAGTTGAAAGCTCGCCTTTTCTTCTGCTTATGCTACAATGTATGATTTGTAGTGTTGATCTTGGTGTTTGATCCAAGATTGTGAAGTGAAAGCTTTGTAAACAGTTGAGATATCCACGTAGATATATCAGGCTTTAGTGACGTAGTTGATTAGCTTGGGTAATTGGAAAATCCCGAGCCTGGAGGACTTAGGTCATGGTTTTTACTCATGTGGGTTTCCATGTAAAAGTATTGTGCAAGTGTGCTGATTAGTTTGCTCGATCATTATTTATGTGCTTGTTGATTATTCTGTGAATATTTTGAAGACTACCTCGAACCACTATTCACACTCCCTCCCATCCTTTTAGTGGTATCGTGATTCAATGACTCGCAATTGGATATGGTTTATTTCTGTGATGCACTTATAAATGAACTTGTCACTGGAAGTGGCACTAGATTATGCCACATCAAATGATAATCTGAGTGGTAGCAACATGAGAGGTATTCCTAGGTTATTATAGGCCATGAAAATATTTACTCGACCATTTTCCCCTTGAGGAAAAGGAAGAAAGGCGGGAGAACCAAACCAAAACCTACCATATAAGAGAAAGGAGAAGTAAAAATAAAAACCATGACTCCTGGCTTAGTACACATATTTAGGGAATAAAAAGAGTAACAACATTAGGTGTAAATGATGTAAGGCAGCTCCACCTTATCTACTCAATTTGTTCTTTTACTCACCTAAGGAGGGGCATCTAGTAAAACATCGTAGGGCTACAAAAATCTTTTGCAACTAGCTTAAATAAACATTGAGAGGTATTCCTAGTTAAATTAGGGTGTTGTTTTAACAGACTTTTTCGAGGTATTTATTTATTAAAGGGATTTATCTACAAGTGAATTATCGTCGCACCAAAAATAAGCCTCAAACAAAAATTATTTTTAATTCTCAAGCAAAGGAAAAATCAATCAATTATGAGCAAGAGAATTTTGCTATTTATTTACATGTATAGCGTACAATATTGAAATCAGGGAAGCTACAAATCCCCAGGGCTATTTAATCAAAGAGAAAAATCAATGAATAACAAAGGAGTCTTCTATTTTTCAACTCTAGGTATTTTTATGGGATTTTTTCTTTTTATATTTTTATGAGTTTTTAATTTTTATGTTTTCTAATTTTATATTTTTATGGCTTTTAATTTTGCATTTTTTATATTTTTAATTTTTGAAATAAAAAATAAAAAAATAAAAAAAGTAAATGAAAATAAGTTCTTTTTGTATTTTTAAAATATAGGGAAAATTTTCAGAAAAACAAATAATTTTTTTATTTTTAGTATTTTTACTAGTTATTGGTTTTTTAAGAATTTTTAGAATTCTGAAAGGGTTTCAAAAAATTAAAAATAGAAAATTAAATAAATAGAAAATAAAACATATGTTTTTGGGTTTTTAAAATAGAAGATAAAATCAAAAAAAATAAAATATACATATTTGATTTTTATATGAAGCTTTCCAAAGAGCTATTATATATATATTTGATTTTTTTTTGTGATTTTATATGAATTTTTTGACGTTTTATGTATCTTATGATTATTTTGGCTTTTTAAAGGAATTTGAAAAAAAATGTACAGAAGTTAAATCAAAATAAAACACATAAATAATATTTTTTTGAATTTTTCCAATATTTTTTCAGATTTTTATTGAATTAATACTACAAATAGGGAGAATATAAGTAATTTTTAAATTATCAAAAATATTAAACTAATTATTTATAAAACCAAAATTAGTGGTAATAGATCTAATTAGCAGGAATTAATGACATTTTATGGAATTTTTAAGTGTGATTGACTTTATTGATGAAATTAACACACAACTATTAATCAGGAGGTGTAGGGACAAAAACACAAGAAAACATTCTTTGTTGGACTAAATTCAGAACGAAGTAAACAAATACGAGGATATGATTGCAAATTTCACACTAAAAATCTCGTGCCAGCGCATGTGAGTCGTGCTGGCACGGACTTATTTGTCATTTATTTATTCTCAAGGACTAATTAGTAAAACAATTATGTATGGCCTTTATTGCAATTTAACTAGAAATCATGTGCTCCAGCATGTGTAGCTGTTCAAACTGAACATAGAAGCAAATAACCAAAACCAAGGGTGCACAAATGCAAATAATCAAATAACAACTACAAGGCACATGTCCAAACAGGACTTGTTTATAAGTCAAAATAAATGAGGGGCTAAAGCTGTAAGTATTCACCCGGAGTGTGGCATGCACGTGTTCATCGAATGGCTACAGGCTGCGGATCTGATCTAGATCAACGATTAGAAATTGGGGCAGCTTGGATGGTCTGGATTGGAACTAAAGCAGTCGTTCTTGATATAACAGCGACGAGAGGTGCTGTAAGAACACGGATGAAGCAAGTTGTCGTCGAGCTTCAATCGACCAGATCTTGGTCGATCTCCACCTAATGCGCCTCCTGAAGGCTACTGCTTCCTGCTACTTCTCTGCATCAACTGAAGGTATCAATGAAGCTCGACGATGCCCGTCTCACGATCTAGAGGTTTTGGTATGCAGCTGGAAGTAGGCTTCCGAATCTCGATTCAAAGCTCCAGTAGCACTCTTGTTACCTACAATTGATTTATTTTGCTAGAAGATGGGTTCCGACCGAAGTTATTAAGCCGGTAAAACAAGGAAGTAGGTGGTGGATGAACGTCTCCGACGGTGGATGGTCGGAAGGGAGAGTAATTCCCAAATCATGGTTAGATCAGGTTAATCAGAGATGGGAGGAAGAACAAAGAAGGTACAATGATGGTGATGGTGTGGTCAGAAGTGATAAATGATGAAGGGATAGCTCCGATCGAGCAGATCAGAGCTGAGGGAAGATGATCGGATTTTACGTTACAAGGAATTAAAAGTGGAATTGAAAAGCTAAATCAAAAGAATAATTACCTAAGATAACCGATAATGGAGGAAAAGGGTCATGGCCATGATCCGCTACAGCTGGCGAAGAAGCTAAACGACCTCTGGCAGAGCTCCAACGAACGTATGGATCATGAATTCAGGTGGATTTCCATGCACTCCCAACCGAAGGATCTTAGCTATATCATATCACGGCTCACCATACTCAACCTCAGATGACGAATCACAAGAAAATGGACCAGGAATGAAATTGGATCTGGCAGTGAATCAAGGTGTGGAATTATTGAGAGTTAATCGTGGTGAGCATCTTGATTATCCTAGCTAAAGATTGAAAGAGGAATCATGTGCTAAAGGTGGATGAATCGATGGTGAAAAATAAGAGAAGAAAGGAGGACCGACGTCTAATCAAGTTGCACTAGAGAATGTGCAGTTGACTCAGGACATAGATCATCTGCCATCAGGAAGAGAGGGCGAATAAGACAAAAGCGTTATACGACAAAAAAGTGTAAAATGATAAATAAATTAAAATAAATAGGAAAATGACTTTAAATACAATAATTATGTAAATAAAAATGTTAATAAATAAACTTATTTAAGGTGATTTTCAATAAACTTATTTAAGGTGATTTTCAATAATTTAAAAAAATAAATAATTAGGTTGAAATAGATATTAACCTTTTTTTCATAGGTATATATGCATATATATAGAACACAAGGATTTTCAATAATTTATTTTTACAAATAAATATATAAATTAATAATTTATTAATTTAAATAACTTTTTAAGGATTTTAAAGATATTTTTTAAAATTTTTTATGAAATAATTTATTAGGTTAAATAAATATAGGTATTTACAATATAGATATGTTATACAAATACAATATACAAGAATTTATTTTTTGTTCTTTTAGATTTTATCACTTTTATTTGCATTTTGTATTAATCAGGTACAATATAGAAAGATATTTAAAAATACAATATGCGCAAATATATACAAGAAAATAAATAAAAATAGAATCACACAATGTACAATATAGACATATAATACAATACACTACAAGAAGCCAGTTTTCACATCTTAACCCTGATTTTAATGAAACCACTTTCATTTTAAAGCTCATTTAATTAGAGTACAATAAAAGTGAGTTTTCTTTATTTGAGTTTTTATGGAGAAGATGTTGATCTGACAAGTAGGGCCCTGCAACTTTTTCAAAGTGTTATTATTTGAACTGTGTACAGTGAATCTTATTGCAGTTATTTTTTATATTTACAATTTATTTTTTATGTACAACTTTCAAGAAGAAAATTTTTTGTTTAAGATGAATTTGGTGATAAATAAAATAATAGAAGAAATATGTACAAAATAATGATGAATGAATGATGAATATACAAAGTGGATAATTATTTTCTTGATTTTCTTGATGAAAGCCTTATCTCCCCCTACTTTATTCTTTATTGATCAGGTCAAGTCTTGACCTTTTCTCAGGGTTAGAGTCAATATGTATTTATTGCATATATATAGTCTTTATTTTTCTTTATTTTTCCTTTATTTCTTTCTTTATTTATTTTAGATTAAAAATAATGATAAATACACAATATTTACAAAAGAATATGGATTGATAAAAACAAAGATTTATTGTTATTTACATGTGTTTAATAAGGTATTTTAAGCTAAAATAAATGAATAAAGATGTGAAATACTGATTCATCAGGTGCCAATAGAGATTAGTTTTTGCGGACTCATAATAAGTAGTAGTACACATGAATAGTTTTTGTAAGTAAAGGACAAATGGAATAAGGAATCCATCGATTAGGCATATGACCAGGTATGAGTGAGTTCTGTCTTATCTTTGCATGTCCATATAAGATACGTTTGTGCCCCTTGTGTGAGGATAAGTACACTATTGATGGAATGCTTTTCTATTTTTGTTAAGTTGATTGTAACACTTAACAATAAATAATGAGAAACTCACGATCAAATAATTTTTATATTTTTTACTTAGGCAAGGCTAAGGCCGAACTCAAGGAGACAAACTTTTAGCTATGTAAGTGCTTGTAAAGTACTTTGTGCTAAGTATTTCTTTATGATTTTTAGGTGTTGTAGGTGTATTTTTGCAACAAAAAATTGTTCTGGTTTTTAAGTTTTTATTGTGATTTCAATTATATAGGATTGTATAGGTAATTTTTATATTTTTATTGGTTTTTATATTCTTCTATATTTATGCTTTTTAGATATTTAAAACACTTTTTAATTTTGAAAAAATATTAGAGTTATATGTATTAAAATATAAACAAATTATTTTTATTTTAAAAAATATGTGGAATAAATGAAAAATTAAGCTTAAAATATTTTTTTATATTTAGGTTTTATAGCATTTTTGGTGTTTTTATGGGTTTTTATGGATGTTAAGATAATACTAAATAATATGTTTTTTGAAAATAACTTCAGTAAAATGAAAATGTGGGCCTAAAAGGTCATATATATGGCTGAGTAATAGATTTTTATAAGGAAATGTTTATATGACATCGTATTTAAATATCTACAAATAAAAGTTTTTTGAATTTTTTAGAGTATCGTGGATTTTTATATGATTTTTTAAAAATCAATGTTATTGTATTCTTATAATATAGATATAATATTTTTGTGATATTTATGTTGAAACATCTGCCATCAAAAGTTCTTAAAGTGTTTTAATTAATCGGCAAAAGCTAACTAAGTAGTCAAATCATAAAGTTATTCCTTAACTCAAAGTTATACTAAAAAGTTGTTGCATAGATAAGTGTTCTATGCAACTGACAAACTGTGATGCATGCTACAAAGTATCCACAAAGTGACGAATTGATAAATGACTTAATTAAGATGTTTTTATTATAATACAACCACATATCAATTGATCAGAACCAAGTTGAATATCTCCATGAAGAGGGCTTGGCTTAGACTTTTACCTGGATAAGCCCTAGATCGAATACAAGGATACATATAATTAGTTTATTTAATTAAAGCTTAAACAACTAGGTTAAGTGAATATAAGTGTCAACTAGGTGAAGACAAATATCAAACACACACATACACACATATATGCATGCTTCTTTTTACTGGTGTTATAATGCAAGTTTAATAATAAATAATGCTATAGAATGAATAACATAAAACAAACAATGCAATACACCAAAATATTAGACTCACAAAATTGCTCCTAAATTAAAAATTAATCTCAAGGCAATGAAATCAAAGACTCACAAGTTAATCAACATTTACCACAAAATCCAATTAACATGTTAAATGATTTAAATAAACAAGCACCTGATTTAACTAATAAACATAAAGCACATAGGCGATAACTAAGATGAGATATAATAATAACTCGCCTAATTCATTCTAAACATACTAATCAAATTAGTGATTAATGTTGCGCTTGATTGTGAGACTAAGAGACAACAATGGAATAATCAATCAAGGTATAATAAGCTAAATATTTCTCTGGTTTTTAGTTGTACATACGAATGTCAATGCGTGCGATGTTTACACAAAGCTCGAGCAGTGTCGATCAGGGTTGCATACATAGCCACCAGCCGTGGATCAAAATCGAAGATGCATCTCCGTCAAGGTTTCTTAACCTTTCCTATTGCTATCACTGAAGGAGGGGAGAGTCTTGGGAGCACCTTACATAAAGTGGATAAGGAGGAAATTGGCCAGAGATGAGGGTTTCGTTCTCCTCCAAGCAGTTGTATGGGGGTGGTTTCAACAACCTCATGTTTTCTCATGTGAAGGAGGTGTTGGCCATGGAGGTTAAGTGAAGAAGAGGAAGAAATGGTTGTTCTCTAGGCACCAGACTCATGGCCTAAAGCCACATGTGAACGTTGACATAAACTAGTGAAGGAGGTCGGTTATGCAACTATTGAGGCGAGGGGCGAAGGGGTGCAAGGAGGATGATGGCATGGGACTGTTGCATCTGGTGATCCAACAACCTAGATGGGAGCATGTATGGATGAGTCCAAGTCATGTCATCAAATGATCATATGACCTCAAAGAGCAGTGGGAGCCAAAGAAGAAGCAGCTACGTGGATGCACCAAGTTGAGCCACGTGGCCCAATCAAAAAAATCAGAAACGAACACAATCTTGTAAATTAAATAAAAAATAGTTAAAAGCTTCAAAATAAAAATATTCAACATGAAAGTTGTGTATATTTTCAAAATCTACAATCTTTTAGAATTCAAAGTCAAAATAAATCATATATAATATTTAGTATTTTTGAAAGTATTCTTAATGAAATAAAATTCTTTTGTTATTGTTTTATTTTTTGGTATTTTTATATAATGGATAATGTACAATATATTATAAAATATATTACACTAACTATTATAGGATTTTCAATAATGAAAATACATAAAAACAAAGGGAACTTTAAACACATATATACAATATTAAAACCTTTTATTTATGTATGCTAATTAGCCTCAATTAATTACAAGGTGTTAAATGTTAAATCAAGTGAATTAGTTGTAACGTTGATTAATTAGTTTAATGTAGAGGAACAATTATTCCAAATAAATATGATGAATCTGATATTAATCACCCTCAATACTTAAATCCTGCTCGTCCTCGAGCAAATAAAGAATGAATAAGTTAGTTGAATTACTGACTGTGCACGTGAATTACAAGAATTGGCATTCAGGAAATGAGTTTCATGTAACTCTTACACTCTAATTTTAATCAAGTCTTACTCAAAAGGAACTCAACTTCCCTAATTATCAGACTCTCTGTATACATACATATAAATAAGGAGTATGACATTTAGTGCGGATTACATGTATAAGTGTAGAGTCAAAGCTTCGCTCGAGATTTCAGTCTAAAAGATATTCCTTATGACATAATCCTCAACTCTAGGGAATAAATAAAGTCCCACTTCACTCCACCATCTCTTTAGTTGTCAGATTGAAAAAATATCAGATGAAATGGTCAAGTATGGAGGATATAGGTTTGTGTCATTTCTTTTCTCCTCTCATAGGAACAAGGATCTCTCGAGTGCCTTATTGAACACACACATGTATTTTTGGTGTCAATCAGTATGTCCGTCAAGAATTCTGAGTCGTATGCATTTGTTTTTATGGAATACACCGGTGTATGTCTCTTTTGAGTATTTATCATACCTTCAATGCCCAGACTTGTAACGCTAATGATGTAGAGCCCTTTTATCGTATTCTCCTGAATCATATGGCCTAACTGATGGTCCAAGTGGACTCTTTAAAAAGGTTAGGATTGCTTGCCATTAACATAAGCTCTTTTAATTTTTCTTTGGAATATGTGAGCTTTCTTTTCAATATTTTTCCTTTCTCTTTTCTTTTTTGCTAGCTCCACTACTTTCACCAAGTTGGCACATACTAATTAACAATTTATGATTTTACATACATTGTCACTTAGGTTTGAATCAAGATAGTATCAGAACCTTGTTCATACTAGCTAAAGTGTTGACACTCAAGTTTCATGAAGCAATCCTTAGTCTTATCCCATCCTCGAGCATCATTAAATCAGGTCCATACTCAAACCTCTCATCCTAGTTCCTTAGGTAAGACAACGACTTATCATAATATCTATGAAATCATGCAAGTGAAGTGCTAGTCATATTATTAATTTTGAGAATAGAGACCATGCAATATAGCATGTATATCTTTGAAACTAGGGAGTTTGAGTTATTAAGTTCTAAGACCCTAATGATCAAGAATGGTTTAAACTCTGAGTCAAGTGTCACTCCAAATCAAGTATCCTGAACTACACAAGTCTTATGTGATGTGAAACTGTCAAGGATAAAATCGCTTATTAATCAATATTTTTATTTTTTTAAAAATTTGTTTTTCTGCATACTTTTGTAATTATAACAAAAATAACATGCTAAAATAATTTATACCCTTTTGCAAACAAATGTAAAACATTTTTACAAATTCGTATCACAAACATATAAAGTTTTTTAAAATATTTCACAAATCATTTTTCAAAAATCAGTTTCAAAACCCCATACCCTTATCTCATAATACCATACTAAAATATTTTGAAGTACGAGCTATGGATAAAGTATATATGAAATATATATGTACATCCCCTATACTTAGCTTGTGCTATGTCCTCATGGCACAAAGTGAAATGAAGATAATAGCTCATACTAAAAATAAAGGAATTGTACGAGAATTGAAATAGGTGTGACCTCCTAGACTTAGGCTTTAAATTTCCTAAATGTAGGAAGAAACACACAAAGGAAGAGGTACAAGAGAATAAAGGGAAAGAAGAACATTCAAGCAGGGATTCAATTCACCCCTCCCCCCCATACTTAGGGTGAAGTAGCCTAAGTAGAAAAGATAAGATCCTAAAGAAGATGGAACCGAGAACTAAATGAAGTGAGTTAGGTTTAGATGAAAAAAAATGAATCTTGCGGTGAAGCCAGAAAGAGATAAGCTACTTACCGGCCTAGAATGCGAAGCAAGCACTTTCCGGACCCCAAATATATCTGTAGCGAAACAGATTGCAAAAGAGGGTAAATCGGCCACATTAAGATGACCGTCTGGAGAGGTCCGTTTAATATCCAAAAACTGCTTAGCAAAAGTCGGACAAGTAGGTAATGTTGGGGTGAACCAAAAAAGTGTGGGTAGAGCCGGATCTCAGTCTTGGCTAGGTAAACGTCCTGTAGTAAGAGAAGTAGTTATGAACCCTGTAGAAAGCCTATAATGACGTTGGGGAGGACAAGTCAGACGAGGGGATGAGTGAGGGGAAAGATCCAGCTCAGTGGTTGCTTACCTAGTGCTACGAGAGCATGCTTGATCCGTCTAATACAAAGGTCGAGCGAGTGTTCATAAGGGAGGAGTGAGGCAGGTGGGAGATGACATGAAACCTGAGGGTGACGTAAAATGCTTTGCCTTATTGGAATGAGGAAGGAATAGGAGCTGTGCCGGTCTTAGAACGAAGGAGAAAGAGAAAGAACTGATCAATCAAATAGATGTTTAATCTCTCAAAAATGTCGCATCTATCTATCTCTCAACATGCCCTTAAAACATCATCAGTGCAAAGTCCACGGAAAGAAGAACTATACGAAAGTGAGGGGTCCGGAAAGAGAAAGTGAGTGAGGGGGGTCCGAGGTGCGTCACTATAGGGGCCGAGGAAGAAGTCACTTGATGTCGCCATAGGGCATGGGGCTCTCAGCATGACCTACTACTACCTCTCTCTCTTGACTCTCTGAGCTGCTTCACATACTGACTTATCTTTCTACACCTTCCTACTCCCCCGAAGTTGGTCTTGTCTCGGTTGCCCTCAATAAAGACCTATCTTTCGCGTGATCTTGTCATTTCACTAGGGAAAAAGTGAGTCAGAATTTCTAGTAGTGTTTTGAGACATTATGTTGGCAAAGAAGGAATCCATAAAAACTTGGGATCCGACACCATGAGAAAATACTACCCTCATGAGCTTTTTTCCTCCTCTTTTGAGAATCGCGATAGTTTTTTTGCGGTTTCCACATTGGAAGAAAAAAACCTAGGGCAGATCGCTCAAATTATTGGCCCAGTACTGGATGTTGCTTTTCCTCCGGGAAATATGCCTAAGATTTCTAAGGCTTTGGTAGTTCAGGGCTGAGATACTCTCGGTCAGCAAATTGATTTGACTTGTGAGGTACAACAATGATGAGGAAATAATCGAGTTAGAGCCGTAGCTATGAGTGCTACAAATGGACGAGAGGAATGGAATGACACGCGGGGCTTTTCCACTAGAAAGAAGGCGAAAGAGCTAGCGGCAGATACAAGGGATTTCCCTCTTCTCAGTGTTGAAGTGCATAAGTAATGTCGAACCCGTGAGTTTAATCTCTTAAGATGTGAAACTTTTTGAGCTTTTGGAAGTTAAAGCCCTACGGGAGTGTTTCAGAAAGTGTAAGAATAAGAATAAACTCACACAAACAAACACAATACAAACCCCTTTAGTTCACCAACTTCACATATGAAGGTCGTAAGAGTTCGACCGAATTATCTTGTCTCTTTTAATTTGTGTTAGTACAATGTTTAGAGTCCATTACGCATAGTGAGTCTCCTTACATCTAGTGGTGCTCCTAATAGCTCTCAATCAAAAGAGTGATCTTCCTGGGCTACTGGGTTCAATATCACAACCTTAAAAAGACTAACAAGCGTACACATTCAAAACATAGACTAAGATCGGAGGCAAGCCCTTGCAGCTCCCAAATCTGCGAAAGTCGGAAATGGGGGCTTAGAGGAAAGTCTAGGGATTTGGGCTCTATCCTTAGGGATACATTCTCACCCACGATGTATGGAGTTTAGCACCTATGAATGATGAGGGGATTACTCTCCCGTAGCAATCCCAAATTTAATAGTTAGGTTATCACTGTATTATGTGAGCATATAACATACATCGCCTAACGTCCAATCCTAGTTCCTTTTTTATCCTAAGTTACAATCTCAAGAGGAAGGATTCAAGAAAGGCCGAATGCAAGCAAGAAACAATGATGAATGCTTAGGTTAAGGAATACCTACAGTGATTCCCCAATCTCTCCACGTGGATGCAATATTATATATAAAATTTAAGCTACATGTAGCACCTCGATGAAAAAACGCACCTAAACATAAGTTCTATTAGCGTGAAGAATTTGAGTTACAATTTGAATTAGATATAATGGGCTAAGTGAGTCTTGTTTAAGTGATCTTAAAATATGCAAGTGTAACCTAAATTATGATGGCACATATATAAGTGACCTAAGTAAAGCTCTAAGAGCCATGTGCCTATCTTAATCTCGATCACTTAAGTCGAACCCCATCCTTGGGTCAAGGGTGAAACAGGTCTCGACACACCATAAAAAGTTAAAGTGTCTTTGTTTACAATTGTGAGTGCTCAAACAAGAGCTTCTTTAAATGATAAATTAATTAATTGATTTACAACAAATAATTACATGCGAATAATCTAAGTTACTTAAACAATAAGCAAGTTATCTCTCGGACTTCTCAAGCTAAGCTTTTGTGGTCTCCTCTCAGCTAGAGCTCCAAGCTCCTTGCCTCCATGTCACTCCGAGCATCCTCAGCTCTGCATGCCCTGCCGCAAAACTAAATGGCTAGATATAACAAGAGAGATAACGATTTATACACTACGTAACATAAACAAGAACAAATAAAAACAACAAAACAATGCCAACACTAAGTCAAAATCAACAAACAAAACCTAAATAACACGTAAAAACACTTAAATTGTGTATCTACGTCTAATCAAATATATTAATGATGTCTTGTCTCTGGCAACAACGTAATATGATGAATCGATAAATGGCTTAATTAAGATGTACTCGTTGTAATATGACCGCTTATCAATTGATCAGAACCAAGCTGACTATCTCCGTGAAGAGGGCCTGGCTTACATTTTTTACCTGGATAAGTCCAGGGTTGAACACAAGGATGCAAGCAATTAGTTTATTTAATTAAAGCTTAAACACCTAGGTTAATTGAACATATGTGTCAACTAGGTCAAGATAAATAACAAATATGTACGCATGCTTATTTTTATTGATTTTATAATGCAAGTTAAATAATAAATAATGTTATAGAATGCTTAACATAGGACAAATAATATAATACACCAAAATACTAGACTCACAAATTTTCTCTTGAATTAAAAAATAATAATTTCAGGTCAATTAAATCAAAGACTCTCAAGTTAATCAACATCTGCCATAAAATCTAAATAACCTATTAAATGACTTAAATAATAAGGTACATGGTTTAACTAATAAACATAAAGCACATAGGTGATAACTACGATGAGATCTAATAATAAATCACACGATTAATTTCTAAATAGTCTAATCAAATCAGTGATCAATGTTGTGCTTAATTATGAGACTAAGAGACGACAATGGAATGATCAATCAAGGTTGAATAAGGTAGATATTTCTCTGATTTTTAATTGTACATACAAAGGTAAAATAAGGAACATAGCACGGAATTTAAAATAGATTTTCTAAAGCTTTAAATCAAGATAAAATTTGGATTAATTGGATTAATGGCTCTCAAGATATTAATGTTTTAATCCATTACATTTTTGCCAAGAAACATAATGAAAAACACGTAAAAAACTTCCCAAACATGTCCAAATAGGGTACAAATACAAATACGGAAAACTACCATGCCTTATCTTGTAAATAACCCAAGACAAGGATATTGTTGTAATTATATGAAGTAAGTGGTCTCTTATGCAAATAGCCCATGCACGTGACATGGAGTATGTGATGGTGGGGTCTATCTACAATTTGAAGAAGGCGTAGGGATTCAGCTGCAAATACTCCAAAAGGTATGCATAGGCCACGTGAGGGAAAGGTTTGGAGTTCGACTAGATCGACGCAGATGGCTCGAGCCACGTGGGTGGCTCGAGCACTTCAAGTTGAGGCTTGGTTCCACCGAAGCTTCTGGTTTGTGATAGAGGTTAGGAACTGGTGCGGGTCGTCAGATCAGTTCGATCGAACAATATATGTAGCTTGGATCGGTCTCTCCTCCTCAATGATGCGGTAGAGATGGTCGCTCTCCGGCAAAACTATTGGCACTCCCCTTGCTCCTAATGTCTCAATGGCAATCAGAACACCTTTGTGAGAGGTTGGCAAAGGCCATGGACACAAGGAGAAGGATCCATGATGAATGGATTGTTGGGTCAATGAAGCATCACCAAAGACGAAGCTCTAGAACGAAGCTCACCTCGAAGCTTCGACCATTGAAGAATTTATGTACATGCAGGGGTTATATGGTACAATCAAAGCACAAGGATTGAGTTAGGTGGTTTCAAATGAGCTGGTGAGCTATCTGAGATGGTGGCGACGGAGCCCTAATGGATTCCTCCTCCATACTGTAGGAGTAAATTGGACGAGGTGGTTGAGGTGCTGGAGAAGAGGAGAGTGTGATCGGAGTGGCTTGCATGGATCGGACTGTGCGGTGCAGATGGATGGCATTCAATTGAAGGAATAATGGGTATGCAGGTGTATACTATTAAGATAAAACACAATGGAGAAATGGGAGAAGGTCGGAGGTGGTCGAATTGTGTGGGGACGAGGTCTGGAAAACCTCAGGTCTTCACTCGATGCACACAGTGTGTGCACAAAGCTTGAGCATCCCCGATCATGGCTGCGTACATGGCCCATCAGCCATAGATCGACATTGGAGATGCATCTCCATCAAAGCTTATCGACCCTTCCTCATGATGTCATCGGAGGAGGGGACATGCTAGGGAGAACCTTGCATACATGTGGATAAGGTGGAAGCTGGCTGGAGAGGAGGGTTTTGTTCTCCTCCAAGCGGTTGCACGGGGATGGTTTCAACAACCTCTCATGTCCTCACGTGAAGGAGGTATCAGTCATGGAGGTTAGGTGAAGAAGAGGAAGGAACAACCGTTCTCTAGGCACTAAACTCATGGCCTAAAGCCACGTATAAACATTGGCATAGATCGGTAAGGAGGACGGTTACGCAATTGCTGAGGCGAGGGGTGAAGGGATGCACGAGGATGATGGCGGGGGATTGTTGGATCTGGTGATCAAACGACTTAGATGGGAGTGCATGTGGATTAGTCCAAGTCATCTGATTAAATGATCAAACGACTTCAAAGAGCGGCATGGACAAAGAAGAAGAGGCTTCATGGATGCATCATATTGGGTGTCTCCGAGTAGTAAATGCTAGAGGGGGAACGATCACTAGCTAGATAGCTTCAGCAATACTTCAGAAAACCCAACAACACTTGTGAGGAGGTTTCCTACTCTGTGTTATTGCCGATACGCAGTTCTCTAATCCACATCCTTGATAAGCGTGAAATTCACCCCTTTAATAATCGATAATTGTAGTATAGGAGGCGAATTTCGGTCAATTAAAATACCACAATCTTTGAATGTTGTGGAGTATTTATACTTGGCAAGTCTACCAAGGTCGAACACAGGGAACAGTGATTCTTAGTTACGTGGTTTTATTAAATAATTAATTAATGTTTCATTAATTTCTGTGTTGGGAAAATGTACAATGCAATGAGATGCAAATGTGATGCAAGGAAAACAATTCAGCACAGGATTTGGGATTTAGATTTTTTTTGCTCCAAAATATAATAATCAATGACCTCGAAATTTATCACAGATCAACTGATATAGATCAAGAAAAATATTCAAATTAATCTCATATTGCAAGCATAAGAGGTAATAGATTATCCTACTTCCAATCAATGAGAATATCTTAAGTATAGGATTTATTCTCAAAATTCGAGTGGTTTAAATCCCCAGATAATGTAATCAATGATTCAAAGGGATTTATTCAATGTAAAGTCCTCAGTCGTGCTCCTGCAAAAGAAATCATCAATTTTTCCAAGGTAATTGTGGCATAGATATATCAAAGTTAGCCAGCAAAAGTCAATTATGATCCTCAAATAATAATTCTCGATAAATGATCTTGTATATGTTCACAAGTTATGCTAAATGATAGAGCATGAAAATAGCTTCAAAATGGTATATTGTATGCTTAAAAAAGAGTTCGTACAAATAAGATATGATAAATGAAATTATAGGGACTAAAGTATAAATAAAATAAAGTTTTTCTTGCAAAGAGGTCCCTGGAGGGGCTTATCTATAATTTAGCAAAGTCGAAGGGGCTTCTCTGAAATTTACCCCCGGTGGGGGTATATTTGAAAATTCTGAAAATGTTAGGGGCCTTGTTGCAATTTTCACTGGATGCACGTGCCTTGAACGTGCCTCTGGAGGCTCGGGTGGCGAGGCTACCGCTCGGGGTTCTCGAGCCGGAGGCTCGAGTGGCGAAGCTGTAGCTCGGGGGTCCCAAGCCTGTGGTCCGAGCCCGAAGATGAGGCTCTGATTGTCCAAGCCTCCACGCGGCGACGATGGGCGGTTCGGGCGATTGATTTGACCAGAACTCACGGGGTCTAAATGTGTCTCACACAAGGCGGAGACAACAGTCGCTGTGGCGACCCTCAATGAATCCCGATCAAAGTTAACAATGAACCCACAATATATAAATCAAGCAATGAGAAACAAATGTGGAGTCAAATTTATTTTAACTCTACAAAAAATGTGTATAGTGCAAGTATGTAGAGTGTCGAACTCAGGGAGCAAGCAGGATAGATCAAGCAAAGTGCTAAAATGTGTGACTGTGTTTAATGTCTACAAGTATACAATTTTTTTGTGGGTTTTTAATTTTTTAATTTTTTATTTAATTTTTAATTTTATATTTTATATATTGGTTTTTAATTTTCTGAATTTATATTTTCTTTTTATATTTTTATAATTTTTATATTTTCTTTTCTTTAAATTAAAGATATATACACAGTAAGTAAGAGAGGAATAATGAATTTATAAAAATAAGTAAAAATACTCAAAAATCAGGAAATAAAATGTTTTTGGTCTTTTTATATTTTTCTAATGTTTTTGCGATTTTTTGGATTTTTCTTATTTTTTTGGTATTTTTAAAGGTCAAAAATACTAAAAACAGTGAATAAAATACAAAGCTGAAACTAAAATGGAGAAATAAAATAGAAAACAATAACAAAAATTCCCCAATTTAATTTTCAATAATAGATAATGAAATAAGGAAAATTTAGAAACAAAGTTTGTATTTTTAGGATTTTTATGGATTTTTAATATTTTTATAAAGGTTTTTGGGGTTTTTACAATTTTTAGAAGTTTTCTTTTATAATTTTAGTGGTTTTTGGATTGAAGTTAAAAGATACCAAAATAGGCAAGATATATTTTTTGGGAATTTTCAGAGATGTTTTTATATTTTTTGGTATTTTCTAATGCAAATAGTAGCAAAAATGCATGTTTTTTATTTTTAATAAATAATAAAATGCAACAAAAATGCGAAATAAAAATATGCTATGAATGTGCAATGCAACAGGAGCTTAACTTGATTTTTGGAGATTTTTTATGATTTTAGAAATGCACGAAACAAATAAAAGAAACAAAAAGAAAAATCACACTAGCAGGGGCATTAATGTAATTAGCATAACATCCAAGGGACACAATGCAAAATGTCCAAAAATATATATACTGCAAATAAAAGTTCCTATACTGATTACAAATACCAAAATGGCCGAGGGCCTCCCTACAAAATGGCCATGCACCTCACGCGCACGGGCACGTGAGGTGACGTGGCCGAGGACCTGTTTGAAAATAATGGAAAGTGCGAGGGTCTAAATGCTATTATTACAAAACTTTTTTAACTGTAGATGAAAGTTTAGGTTTTAATCATTAAATACAAAAATTGCTCGGGTGAAGATGCAAAATACCCAAACAAGCATGTGATCCAACGGTGTGGCTGAAGCCACTTATCCACGTGTCAGCTTCAGGGCGCACGATGCCGCTTCGCCATGGCCGGCTCTGATTAGATGATGCAAGTGGCGATCTACGGCTGAGGATCTCAGGATCGGACGGCGGCTGGCAATTCTGGGACCAAGGCCCGATCGAACAACCGTGGACCTCCCTGAAAGAACAAGGAAGAACACGGCCGAGTACGAGCCTTGATCGACGATCAGGCGGTGTTCCAGCCTCCTCCTTCGCTTCAACAGTGCTCCGACGACTCCTGGAAGGTTCCCCAACCCGGCGGCAGGGCCAAAATGGCTCGTCAAGCCCCCGGTGCACCGCAGCAAGGTCGGAGGAGACAATGGGGTCCATGTACCAAGCTTTTCCCAAAATCGACCCCTCAAGGGGGTCCTTTGACTCCTGAAGCCTGCAAGAAAAGTCAAGAGGTTGGGGGCAAAGTGCCCCGACCCCCAGGTGGATTAAAACGACGTGGAGATGTCAGAAACAAGGCTCGTCGGAGCAAGCTCCGGCGAGGGACGATGAAGGTGGTTAATCGGTCGAAAGGATGAGGGGGATGGACGGTTCAACTCCTAAGAACTAAGGAGGACGAAATGCAATAGAAATGCTAGGGGGATAGGTCTACCTCGACGGTTGAAACCAAAGGGAAGTATACCTCGATGTCGGTGAAGGGTGGAGGTGCTTGGAGCCTCCTTGGGCTTCGCTCGACCTGCCTGACGGCCTCCACAGGAAGCTGTCACCTTCCTGGAGCTCCGGGGCACAAAAGATGGGAGCTAACCTAGAATGAGGGGTTCAAATTTCAAATCGAAGTCGGGGGTACACTTATATGAGGTTGACGAGTGGCGAGGAAGAACGAGGTGTAACAGGTGCAGCATTGATGCAATCCCCGAAAAAATCAGTGGGTGAGTATGCCCAATCTACAAGGAGCAAAAGTCGTGAAGAGTGCGACATGAATTGATGCAAGATGCGGTCTCGAAAAATCGTCAAACATGGGCAAAAACCCAGGTCTGACAGAGCTACAGGGCTAGGGTTCAGAGAGTTGACCCGCGGGTCAACTTTCCGAACCTCCTGGTTGGGCCACGTGGACCACCCAGGAAAAAACCCTGGAAAAATTTTTATTAAATCATTTAAAAATAGAAAATGGTATTTATATTTTTGTATTATAAAATAAAAAATATTTGTTATTTTCTAAATTATTTTATGGTGATTTTTAATTATTTTTATGAGGTATAATTTTACAGGTTGCCCCTTTAGGCTATATAGGTTTATATATCTATCTATTTTATTATTTTATTTTATTTTATTTATTTGATTTTATTAATTTTGTTTATTATTTTATAAATTTATAGAATATTTTTATTCACTTAAATATATTTTTATTTTATTTTTCTGAAGTAATTTGTACACTTAATAAAATAAGAGTATTAAATATACAGGTATATGTATAGGTATTATACCTATGTATTATTTTCAGGTATTTTTATTTTGTATTTTCTTTAGGTTTTTATTCTGATTTTAATGAACAAATATATTATAAGTAATATTTACAAAATTATAAAATTATAAAATTATAAAAATAAAGAATAATAAATAAAATGAATATTTTAATCTGTACAAGTATACAACAGGGGTCCAAAACTCAACTTTCAAACCGTGGCTCCTCCAAATGTGAAACCACCGCCATTAAGTAGCTTATTTTAAATTATATACAATTAAAGGTGAATTTGATGCATTTGGAGTTTTTATTTGGGAGATACAGGTCTGGGAAGTTGGGATTTTGGATTTTTATTGATTTTGGATTTTTATTCAGACCATAACTTTTTATTTGTATATTGTTTTTCAGTGAAATCAATTTTGTAGTTTTGTTTATTTAATTATCTACAATTTTTATGTGCAAAGTTTCTTTATTTGAAGTATAAAAAGTGGAACCAAAAATAAATCCCAAAATGAATGAAGAATGAACAAAAACAAAGGTATTTTTATTGTATTTTGGCCCTTATCTCCCCCTACTTTATTCCTTGTTGACCTATTCATCGAGATGCCTAGGTCTCGGGGTTTCGGGTCATAAAATATTTACAACAACCCAATTATTCCCCAATCCAATAACTCCTTCCTCTAGGAGCGGGGTATTCCCTTCTAAGTTCAAGTGGCAACCAGCTCAAGAGGAGGGGGTGAAGAGAAGAATGGACGATAGCCAGTGTAGCTACCTATCCTAGGATGCAAGACCAGTGTAGTCAAGTCATCCAGCTGCAGGCTCACATGATATGACTTTGGAACTCAAGCTTGCTTATTGACTTTACAACATATGTACATACTTTGCAGGCATTTATTTTTGTACAGGCCTGACCATTTTTTTTGATACTATTCACAACAGCATTTACATAGGGAGTTTTTCCTCTTGAGCCAGACAGTTTGCTATACTTTGGATTTTTTGATCCTAAGTATGGGGGGGCGGTCGACTCAGATTGTCTCCCCCTATACTTAGGGTAAGATATCCCTAAGTATAGACAAGAAGAGGAGACAATGGAGAGGATCGAAAAGAATAGAGAAACTCGGGGTGCACACCCCCCTATACTTAGGACAAAGTACGTCCTAAGTGTAGAAACTGACAACAAGGAGCGGCACCTTTTTTCTAGATAAATAAAATAGAAAAGGAAAAGAAGAAAAGAAGAAAAGATATCAACAGATGAAAGAATGATATGGACAAATGGATCTGTACAGCGGAAGATGGAAGTGATCACCATGTATGAGATGCAAATGATATGATCAACGAGTACATCTCATACCAGAAGAATGGGGGCAACGTCAACGGTCGGCGGATCATGATCTAGATATAGCTTCAGGCGCTGACCGTTAACTCGAAAGGTAGAGGAAGATGACGTCTCGGATATATCAATACTACCATTGTCATGTACCTTCCTGACCACATACGGACCTTTCCACTTACTCTGTAATTTCCCTGGGAATAATTTCAGCCTGGAATCAAACAACCATACGCGTTGATCTAGCTCAAACTGTTTATGGCTGATATGAGAATCGTGCCATGTTTTCACTTTTTCTTATACTATAGGCTGCTGGAAAAGGTTGTGTCTCTCAACTCCTCCAGGGTTGTCAACTCTGCTTTCCTCTATTCTCCTATACTCTCAGGATCCAATAATAACTCAGTAACTTCCCATAGTGACTTGTGCTTGATCTCCACGTATAGATGGCACAGCTTACCATAGATGAGACGAAAGGGAGATGTCCCTAATGGATTCTTGAAGGAAGTCTGATAGGCCCACAAGATCGAGTCCAAAAACTGTGACCAATCCTTTCGGTCTGGGCGGACAACCTTCTGTAGGATAGTCTTGATCTCCCTATTCGATACTTCAGCCAGACCATTAGTCTGAGGGTGATACGGCGTGGCAACACGATGGTCAATGCCGAACTCGTCTGGAAGGCCCTAACCTTGTCATTGATAAAGTGAGACCCCCCGTCTGAAATCAAGACTCTAGGTACCCCGAACTGTGAAATGATATTTTTCCTCAAAAATCGACACACAGTCTTAGCATCTGCGGCTCGGGTGGGGATGGCCTCAACCCATCGACTGACATAATCCATAGCGAGCAAAATGTGCTCAAACCCTTGACTCTTAGGAAATGGGCCCATGAAATCAATACCCCATGCGTCAAAAACCTCACAAAAGTGAATGGTCTGCATGGGTATCATGTCTCTCTGTCCGCAAGTACCCATCTTCTGACAATCAGTACATCTCTTCACGAACTCATCTGAATCCTTGAAGAGAGTAGGCCACCAAAGGCCGGATTGAAGCACCTTTTGTGTTGTCCGTCTCCCAGAATGATGTCCTCCTACCTCAAGCTTGTGGCAGTATGTGAGGACGCTATGCTGCTCTTCTTGAGGAATACACCTCCTCCAGATACTGTCCCCTCCTTCATGATAAAGGACGGGATCCTCCCAATGATAAAACTTGGCCTTCGCTAGGAAGGTCTCGAGTTTCTGTCTGGGCCAACCCTGTGGGACCGTCTTGGCAACAAGATAGCTCACAATGTCGGTGTACCATGGGAGTGAGGTGATCGCCAAGATCGCCTCATCTGGGAATGTCTCTGTAATAGGTGCGCTGAGCTCAGATTCCTCAAGGTTCTCTAAGCGGGAGAGATGATCCGCCACCACATTCTTAACTCCAGGCTTATCTTTAATCTCAATATCAAACTCCTAGAGTAGAAGGATCCATCTGGTAAGGCGTGCTTTGGCATCCTTCTTGGCCATTGTACCGGATGGCAGTGTGATCTGTAAAAATAGTCACTCTAGATCCGAGAATATACGATCTATACTTATCCAAAGCAAAGACTACGGCCAGCATCTCCTTCTCTGACACAGTATAATTCCGCTGAGTGGCATCCAAAGTCTGGCTGGCGTAGTGAATAGCAAACGGCAATCCCTCCCTCCTCTGTCCAAGAACAGTCCCAACGGCAAAATCAAAAGCATTCATCATGATCTCGAATGGGAGAGACCAATCGAGTGGCTGAAGGACAGGAGCCGTGACAACCATACTCTTGAGAGTCTCAAAAGACGCAAGACACTTATCATCTACAATGAACTCGGTGTCTTTCGTCAGCAAATTAGTAAGCGGTCGGGCAATACGACTGAAGTCCTGAATGAACCGTCGGTAGAAACCGACATGCCCCAGAAAAGATCGCAATTGACGCAGATTGGACGGTGGATTGAGTTTTCTAATACTATCCACCTTGGCTGGATCGACCTCCATGCCCCTGTTGGAGATGATATGACCAAGGACCGTCCCTTGAGTCACCATGAAGTGACTCTTCTCCCAAGACAAGACAAGATTGACCTCTATGCAGCGCTGAAGCATACGGTCTAGGCAGTCAAAACAAGCATCAAACCCATCGCCATAGACCGAGAAGTCATCCATGAAGACCTCTAAACATTCACCAACCATGCCCGAGAAAATGGACAATATGCACCTTTGGAATGTCGTCGGGGCGTTACATAGACCAAAGGGCATCCATCTGAAAGCATAAGTCCCAAACAGACAGGTGAATGTCGTTTTCTCCTGGTCTTTGGGCGCAATGGCCACTTGATTGTAATCGGAGTACCCATCAAAAAAACAGTAGTGACTCTTCCCAGCTAGCCTCTCGATAATCTGATCAATGAATGGTAGTGGGAAATGATCCTTCTTGGTGGCCTGATTCAATCATCTATAGTCCACACAGACCCTCCAAGAAGTGGGTACTCGGGTAGCGATCTCCTCTCCAGACTCACTCATAACTGTAGTGATACCCGTCTTCTTGGGAACCACATGTAATGGACTAACCCACTTGGAGTCGGAGATAGGGTAGGTAAAATCGGTGCTCCACCACTTCAATATTTCTTTCATGACCACATCTCGAAGATTCGGGTTCAGTCGTCGCTGGAACTCACGCGACGGCCTAGCGTCCTCCTCAAGATAGATGTGGTGGGAGCACAGAGCCAGACTAATCCCTGGAGATCAGCTATTCTCCATCCTATCGCCTTGCGGTTTCTTTCAAGAACCTCCATCAGACGAGATTCTTGCTCTCTTGTCAAACCTGCTGAGATAATGACTGGGTGCATATCTGGCTCACCCGCAAGGAATCTATATTTCAGCGACTGCGGCAAGGGTTTCGGTTCTGGACAACTGGGATGTGGTAGATCTGGTTTTTGATAAGTCTGTGTGAAAGCTACCAGGTCTTCATGTGAGAACTCTCGCTGTGAATGAATATCTGACGAAGGGAACCCTGCTGAATCTTCTATGAACTGTGCTGGCTCGCACTCCGTCCTAGCTGCCGGCTCAGAAGGAATCAGACACGGCAAATAACCATCAAAGTCATCCCAATCAATGTCTGAATCCGAGGGATCTGAACTAGAAGAACAAGATTGAAAATCATCACCACTCGTCCCACAACTGTCAGCCTCAAATGTATCCTCATCCATGAGTGTGCTCTCCAGGCTCTCAACTGCCATAAGCTGTAAATATGGTGAATCTGTAGGCAAGGCGAGGGTCTGTGCTACTGGATCTGTCCAATTGGATTCATCATCTGTCATCACAAAATCACACTCCTGGTGGATGTCTAGCTCATCCTCTATCATCCGCTCAATATCACTGGACTGCTCTGAGCATGCTAATTCTCTCGCCCTGGTCTCCTCGATCGTCTCTATTTGTATGGTTTCGCCCTCTACGCGAAAACATACCTTCCCACTATCATGATCGGTCACTGCCTTGGCTGTGGCCAAGAATGGGCGTCCAAGTATGATGGGGGCATCAGTTACTGACTCAGGGATCTCCATGTCCAGTATAGTAAAGTCCACGGGGAATTTCAGGCCCTGAATGGTAATGACCACATCTCTCAACAACCCCTTCGGCCTCTTAGTCGACCTATCAGCAAACTGAAGAACCGTCCTGCTCCTAAGAAGAGGACTAAACTCGAATCGATCGAGTAAGGCTACTGGAAGAAGGTTAATAGAAGAGCCACTGTCTAATAGAGTACGATCAAACTGCTGCTCCTGGATCTTGCATCTGACATAGGGAGCTCCTGCATCAGGTCTCTTGGCTGGCAATCAGTTCTGAATGGTGCAGCAAGTAAAATGTGTGAGCACATGGATCTGATCTCTGTGGTTCCTCCTCTTCCTACGGACTGTATTTTTCTCTTTCAAGTTCTTTTTGAAGAGGGGGATGTGCTCAAGTGCTTCCTGTAGAGTCAGCTGAATGTGGAATCTATCAATCATCTAATTGCTGAACTCTACCTGTTGGGTCTTTTTGGGATTTTCTCTTTTATTCCCCTTCGTCAAGCAGAGTGCTTCAGGGAAGGGGATGGAAGGGGCCTCCGCAGATGGAGGACTAGGAATAGGTCCCCGTGCCTGTAAAGGAGTAGAATCCATACCATAACATCATTCAACACATATGGATCTAAAGTGTAAACAGAAACCTTTCCTTTATTCATTTTTTTGTTCTTTTTGTTACCACAGTCGTGAGATACAAAAGGTGGCAACACTACATGTGGGAGCTCAACAAAAGTGGAAGTGGTGGCCTCAGTACCACCAACGGCACCTGTCTTCACGGCATCAGCACCGTGCTCTGGCTCTGCATCAAAAATGGTGGCATTAGCACCACCATCTGCATCAGGTATCACGACGGCCTTAGTATAGTCGTCTGGATCTTCATCATTGGTGGCATCAGCACCACCGTCATCAACATCATTAGCGGCATCAGCACCGCTACTCTGCTCATCTAGCGCTCGTGGTTCCTCGTGTGGCTGTCGCTCAGATGAGGCACTGCCGGCTGGCATCCTACCGCTCCTAGTAGTCACAAAATCAACATCATACAAAGAAGATATGTCGCTCAAATAACCACTAGGAGAGGTATCCTCTGTAAATTGTACCTGCTCAGACTTCCTCTTCAGATTGTTTGGATTTGGCTCAATCTGAGCTGGTATGGCAGCTTTGCCCTTGATGATATCCCTTATCTCTTGCCGAAACTCATCCGTTTCTTGCCGGAAGGATGCTCGTTGTTCAGAGAGCAAGCGGGCAAGGTCATCTAGAGCTGGGTTCTCAAAGATGGGTGCCTGAGAATCAGAAGTGTTCCCCTGCGGGAAATGAGGCTGCTGCTGCTGAGAATAATGCTGGGATGGCTGGGAGTACGACTATTGAGGCTGCTGAGGCTGCCTCCACTACTGTCCCTGATAGGCAGAACGAGGACCATGCTGGTTCTGCTGGTGGGCGTACTGGGGCTGCTGTTGCTGCTGGTTGTTCTGATATCCCTGAGCCGGAGGCTGCTGCTGGGAAGAGGTCCCTCCGGTGGTCCATCGGAATCATGGGTGATCTCGTCGAATCCCAACTGGTTGTGGGTACCGGTCGTACCATATCCCATTGACTTCCATCAATGGCTCCTGCTCAAAGGATGGTGGAGGTAGAACCACCAGTGGCTGATCCGGCTGATAGACCACCATCTGAGTGTCCTGAGATGATGGCTGTGACGGGTAGTACTGTAGCAGCGGGACCGGCTCTGCCTGGATGTGGTTGACCTGGCGGTGTGAGGCAGAGGGCTGGGTTGAGCTGCTACTGCTGGGATTAGCCCGTGACTTGGGAGGCTGCTGAGTAGACGTCTGTGCCTCCTGAATGCATAGAATCTACGTCTTCAGGTCACTCATGGTCTTGGTTATCTGGTCCATTTGGGCCAGTCCTTGCATCTGCTTTTTCTCGAGGATCTCGAGATGGTCCAACTTCTCACTAATGATGCCCATGTCGGCGGCGGCTGATTCGGCTTGGGTTGCAGCTGCCGACGGAGTATGAGGACCGGCATCGATGCGGGCGATCCTCTGAAATGATCCTGCTCCTTGAGGGGACTTCTGATGTGTGTAGACTCGGGCTTGGGCCATGACTGTCGAGTTCTCTGCCATCCCTTCATAGATGGCCCAAACGTCGTCTTCACCCTTAGAGAAATAGGACCCACCACAAGAGGCATTTACTAGCCTCTGCAGCTCCGGTGTTAGCCCACAGAAGAAACTCTGAACTAAGTTGGGCTTGGATATGTCATGATGTGGACACCGGTCGATGAGCTCTCTGAAGCGATCCCAAGCCTCATGGAATTGTTCATTCGGGATCATTGTGAAGTTATTGATCATAGCTCGTGCTGCATTAGTCCGTCCGAGCGGATAATACTTCTTCAAGTAGGCGGTCCGGAGTTGTGCCCAAGTGTCGACGAAACTCCCCAAATGTTTCAGCCAGTAAGAGGCTCTATCAACCAAAGAGAATGGGAAGGCTATCATCTTGATGGTGTCCTCAGTCACCAGCATGTCATGAATTGTACTGCAGATCATTTCAAATTCTTGCAGATGGAGGTGTGGCTCTTCGGTCGCCAGCCCACGAAATTTAGGCAATAGCTGAATAGTATGTGGGCGAAGCTCGAAGTCTCCATGGATGGGAGGGAGTCGGATCCATCGATGAATGAGGGATGCCGCTAGATTGTGCAACTCTCTCATAATTGTCTGTGGCAGCCTCTCCTGGTTAGGTTCTCCTCCCTCGCCTACTACTACGGGTATATCACTGTCACCGCCCCCAGGTCTGTCTTCCCTTCCCTCTCGCATCTGCGCAATTTCCCTCATGAGGTCACCCATGAATACACCCTGGTCTCTGATTTGCCTCTGCATTGTCTCCAGGGAAGCTAACAATGAGTTGTTGATGGCAGCTTGGTCATATAAGAATGGAGGGTGTTCTTGCTCATCTGGGTGTTCTCCTCTGTCTGTCATCGCTGGATTCTCTGAAAAGGCAAAAGAACCCATCTCAGGTGCCGTCAAATGATCTGAGCTCTGTGATGCACTAAACTCTGATACTCTTGGACTGATGGAAGGAGAAGGGTGGTCGAGGGGGAACAGGGTGGAAGTGAACTCAGGCTCGGAGAGTGGGTCTGGACTCCCCGAGGTTGTTCTAGATGAATAGGGAGGAGTGTTGGATAGCGGTGCTGCCAAAGACGGCCTAAGAGATCTCCTTCCCATCATCGTGATTATTGAGAAAAGTAAGGTTGGGAAATGAAGAAGAAGAAGAGGGGGGCAAAATTGCCCACAATTGTGCTGTGTTTTTTATCTTGACCTAAATCCAACTAGCAAATCTAACACAAAACAAGGGGTTCACCAACTCAACGCGTGAAGCCGTGAAGGTTCGGCTTTTATCTTTGTAGTTTTTAGAATGAATTCAGGCAATTATCTTTCAACGAGTCCTTAGAGCGCTACGCCTATAGGAGAGAGAGTACTACCGGAAAAGAATCATGTACTTGTCCTCCTCCTGTGTAACCTATAGTCTGCGCTTTTTAAGGTCCTTGTAACCCTTCTTGGATCTCTACTCAGCCAAAGAAAAGAGGGAGGAAGCCGAAAGGCGAAACTGATACTTCGGATCTCGCTCGCAACGGAATCACCCGTGAGCGTGCAAGATCCTACTCGGATGCAAGACGATGAGACAGACACCCCCGTGAAGGCATGGCCTATGCTCGATACTTCAGACAAGATCGATGCTCTACGCAATAGAGAGTCATCAATGATGACCAAGCCCTACTCGTCTATGTACGATAGCAGCGCCAATACTTCAGAAATCCAGGCGATACACAAGGCAGCCATAGACTGGGTTTTGGGCTCTAATCCTTACGAAGCCGCTCTGCTCACTTGGAAGGAGACCTTCCCATGCAAATTGAATACAAGTGAGGGTATTACTCACCCCAAGCAATGAGTCCAATTAACCATTTTTATTTAGGTCAAGTTTTCTTTAGCAGTCCCTTTTTTAATTTTTTTTGGTGTTATCACTTGTTTTGAGTCAATTCAATACAAGCGCCTAACGTTTTTGTATTTTTCTTTGATTCCTATTTGATCCAAAAATAGAGGGAGAAGAGTCAGAAAAGCTATGCAAGTTGGCACCAAGATGGAAATCTCACCTTTGTGCCTAAATGATGAATGCAAAGATAGAAGACTTACAACGCCTCCCAGCTCTCTCCATGTGGGATGCAAAACAGGAATTTGTAAACCTAATCTATATGCCGATATGCACAAGAAAATCGTCCTAAGCAGGCAATTTCTAGCGTGAAGAACCACAAGTCGGTCACCGATCCTCAATCCAAGAGTCCGGTCTAGGCTCACCCCTCCTCCTCTCGACACTTCGAGTTCGGGAGCAGCGCATGGCAGGGTGGGCTCGCGGCATGACAGTTTGAAGATGATGAGACGACTGTTTAGAGTTTTAACTAAGTCCAAAACGCACTATAGGTACATGCAAAGGTTATTAGGGTGTTTGGACCTAATTTACTCGATCAAGCAAGCCTAAAAGCTAAGGGCTCATTCCACAAAAGAAAAGAAAAATAAAACAAAACCGGAAAATGATAGCGGTGAAAATGTGTGAAAACCGCGGTGAGCCCCCAAGTGAACAATCACTTGGAAATTAGGCCCGAGTCTCCAAGTGTCCAAATACATGTATTGTTACAATTTAAATGGTCTCTCTCTCACAAAAAATAAATCACTATCTAACTATCTCTCTCAACTCCTCATGCTCTCTCCTGTCGGGTAGGCTAGAATAGCCAACTCCACCTTCCAAGGATGCACCGGATCCCCTAGGCAATCCTCCTCGATCCGCGGTCCCTCGTAAGAAGACAGAAAGAAAATGGTCAGATAGCTCAATAAAGTGTATCAAAACTAGAGAGATCAAATAGAGCAATAATGTAAACAATCAAACATAATCACTCAAAAAAAAGATCTATGCGTTGTTGCTCCCTGGCAACGGTGCCATTTGATTTGACCGGAACTCACGGGGTCTAAATGTGTCTCACACAAGGCGGAGACAACAGTCGCTGTGGCGACCTTCAATGAATCCCGATCAAAGTCAACAATGAACCTGAAAACTCGGATTTTGCGAGGGTCAAAATGGTCCACACAAGGCGGGACCACAGTGTCGCTGAGCGACCGCTCACGAAACCCGAATTAATCAACAATTAACCCACGACAGATAAATCAAGCAATGAAAGTAAATGTGCGGAGTTAAAATTTATTATAACTCTACAACAAGATGTGTATAGGTGCAAGTATTGTAGAGGTCGAACACAGGGAGCAGACAGGTAGAACGGGGCACAAGTGCACAAAATGTGTTTGTGAAACTGATCAAGTGTCTATTGTGCTATTTTTTGTGGGTTTTTAATTTTATAATTTTTATTTGATTTTTAATTTTTGTATTTTTGTATTTTGATTTTTCATTTACTGATTTTATATTTTCTTTTTATATTTTATATTTTTTTATATTCTTTTTCAATATTGGAAAATAAGAACAATGTAATAAAAAGGAGAAAAGAGATATTTATAAAAATGGATAAAAATATCCAAAATTTAGAAAATAAAGTCTTTTTGGTCTTTTTATACTTTTTTACTGTTTTTGTGATTTTTGGGTAATTTTTAGAATGTTTTTGGTATTTTTAATTATCAAAATGAAGAAAACAGTAGTAAAAAGCAAGGCTGAAACTTAAAATGGAGAAATAAAATAGAAATCAGTGGCAAAAATTCTCCAACTTAATTTTCAGTGAAAGATAATGAAACCAAGAAAATTTAGGAAAAGAAAACACTATTTTTGGATTTTTTTTTTGGATTTTATAAATTTTTATGAAGGTTTTTAGAGTTTTGCAATTTTTTTGGAGTTTGGTTTTATATTTTTTAATGATTTTTGGCTGGGAGTTAAAACAAACTAAAAGACACAAAATATATTTTTTTGGGAATTTTCTGGAGTGTTTTTATATTTTTTTAGTGATTTTATGATGCAAACAGTGCTGAAAATAGATGTTTTTGATTTTTAATAAATATAAAAATGCAATATTTAAGAAAAATAAAAATATGGCGTGGAAGTACTATGCAACAGATATCTAAGTTAATTTTTATGGATTTTTTAGGGTTTTCTGGATGCGTGCATAAAATACAAGAAGCAAAAAGAAAATTCACATTTGCAGGGGCATTTATGTAATACTCAAGAAGTCTGGGGCCTTAGCGCAATATTTCCAACAAAAGTTGTACTGAGTACAATATGTTCGGGACCAGAATCTAATACTCAAAGCAGCGGGTTTAAGTTTGCAAAAACGCCAGGGCGCACGTGACTGGCACGCGCGCCTGGCGGGGGTGTAAACGTTATTTACGAAAGATGCGGGGGCTGCTATGCAAATGTTACAGCAATAAATAAAAGCAAGTAAATGTTCTGCTATTTAATAATCAATTACAAAAAGCGGCGGGGGAGCTAATGCAAAATACCCCGCGCGATCGGACGGAGGAGGCGCATCCACTAATACGCGTGGCAACGCCACAGAAACTGATACCTCTTCGCGATCCAGGGGCCAAGATTAAAACGGGGAGACTGATCGAGCGGTCCTGGCTTCTCCCAATCCGACGGCTGCTGCTGCTCAGCAAGAACAGAGGAGTGATCGACGGCCCGTGAGCAAGGAGGACGAACGCGTGAAGAACAGAGCTCGGACGACGTTGGATCCGCTACATCTTGATGTCGAGTGTCTCCTCATCTCTTCTGAATGAACGCTAAGCCTCCTGGAGCCCTCCTCGAATGCACGGCAGGGTCAAAATGGCCCAGAGATGGCCGGGAGTCTACCGCGGCGTGAACGGAGGGGGAGCGGCTCCAGGAAGCTCGGCGGTCGCAAAAAAACGACCCAGGAAGGGGTCTGAAGCACCTGGGATCCTGCACAGGAAGCACACAACCACAGAAAGGATTCCAGAGCAACGCGGGGGTGTTTGGGGCGGTGTTTGGCGGAAATGGGCGCTCGCCGAAGCCTGCTCCGGCGAGGGGTGAATTCGGCGAAGGAAGGTGTCTGAATTGAAATGGAATGGAAAGACCTAAACCTAAGACTTCACTAAGTATGAAAATGCAAGAAAAAGGAGCAGAAAACACCTCGAGCAGCTGGTGAAACTGCGAGATATTGGACCTCACGGCCGCGACCGGAGATGGGTGGTGGAGCGCCGCTCCGGCCTTCGCCTGGCCTCGCGCGAAGGAGCTGGAGGCTCCCCTGTCACGGGAGTCGATCCGGAGCTCTCAAGCGAGGTCAAACTTGGGTCGAAGAGGGTTCGACCGAAGAAGGAAAGGAATGGGGTCTATTTTGAAACATTGGCGAGGGGCGACTTTCGAGGCTCGATCACGGGCGAACCACGAAGATCTGATAGGATCTAATAGGTCGGCGGGTATCACGGATGTTTAGGGTACAATTTTCATGAAGGAAGCGGGGTCATAGGGTAGACGAGCCGACCTAGAAAAATAGGCGAAGGTAGGGACATGGGCGTTCTGACAGGGCCACAGGGGGCGGGTCAGAGAGTTGACCCGCGGTCAACTCTCGGACCCTCCTGGTTGGTCCACGTGGACCAACCAGGAAAAACCCTGGGAAAAAGATTTATAAAATGATTTAAAAATAGCAAATGACGTAATTAATTTAAGGTTATAAAATAAAAAAAGTTTCTTATTTTCTATAGTATTTTATTCCGATTTTTAATTATTTTTATGATATATATTTTTACAATTTTGCATTTATACCCTTATAGGTATCTATATCTATGTATTTAAGTATTCTATTTTTATTTAGGTATTTTTAATTTATTTTATTTTGGTTTTTATTTTCTAAAATTATAAAATACTTTTATAGACACAAATATATTTTTATTTTAATTTTCTGATATATTTTATATAATAAAATACAAACATGTTTTGTATAGGTATATATTTAGGTAATGTACCTATGTATTGAATATATATATACAAGTATTTTATTTTTGTTTTTATTTAGGTTTTTATTCTTATTTTAATGTACATTATTATTATAACTATTATTTACAACATTATAAAAATATAAAATTGTAAAAATAATAAATAAATAATAAATTGAATATTTTAATATGTACAAGGTACAATGGGAGTCCAAAACTCAACTTTCAAACCGTAGCTCCGCCAAATGCGAAACCACCACCATTAATTAGCTTATTTTCTTCTATATACAATTAAAGGTGAGTATGTGGCATTTGGAGTTTTTATTTATGAGATACGGGTCTGGGAAGTTGGCATTCTGGATTTTTATTTAGACCATAACTTTTTATCTGTACATTATTTTTCTATGAAATCAATTTTGTATTTTTCTTTATTAAATTATCTACAACTTTCATTTAAAAATTTCTTTATTTGATGTATAAAAAGTGGAACCAAAAATAGGTCCCAAAATGAATAAAGAATGAATAAAATGTATAGGTACTTACACTGTATTTTGGCCCTTATCTCCCCCTACTTTATTCCTTGTCGACCTATTCATCAAGATGCCTAGGTCTCGGGGTTTCGGGTCATAAAATATTTACAATATTTTATTCTTTTTCTTTTATTTTCTTTATTCTATAATTTTGGCACTAAAAACCGCATTTTATACAATATTTACACACAGATGCATGAATGCTAAAATGCATGAATTAATGCTATTTACACGCATTTACTAGGGTTTTTAAGGCCAAAATGATAGAATAAAGATGATGAAACGTAGCTTCATCATCCCCCTATACTTTACCTTTGCTAGTCCCTAGCAAACACTTATGCAATAAGTGCAAAAAGAAAAAGAAAGAAAAGAAAAAGAAGAAAATTAGATTAAGTTTAATTATTGAACTTGTCTTCGCAAAATCAAAGTTTGGAGCTTAAGTCGGACCTTTGGAATTTTAGTGCGGTCGGAACCTTAATGAGAACCAAGTTTGAAATCCAACAGTCCTTGAGAATCCCAAAACTCTGTCCAAGTCTCCTCAATAGCCAGGTCAGAAATACTTCAACTCATACGCAAACTCTTACGACTATGAGTCTGACTCGTACAGTGTAAGTGATATGTAGCTCCCTACCTCAGAAGTGACAAAGAAACAACCTCCCTCAACCTGGTAACTCTAATGCCTCGGTCTAGCAACTCTTTCCTCGAGAAGCGGGGTATTCCCTTCTAAGTTCAATTGCAACCGGCTCAAGAAGAGGGGGAAGAAGTATAGACTTTTGGGAGCTCAACCAGTGTAGCTAAGTCTCCCGCTGCAAGCTTCATGAGATGTAATATGGATACCATAAGCTTTTGCTTTATTGGACTATATACACTCCGGTGGGTTTATTAAATTTTCAATCCGACCCACCACTTTTTTGGAGTTCTTCTTTTTTTTTCTTTTTTTTTCTTTTTTTTTCTTTTTCAATTGCATCTGTACAACATATCTACATGGTGCAGCATATATACAAGAAATTTTCCTCTTGAGCCAGTAGACTATCCCTCTTTTGAAGCTTTATTGCAACCCACGGCTTCTGTCTTTAGCCTTCATCACCACTAGACCAAGTTGAGGTGCACTTCCTTCACTATAAGAAGAAGAGAGGTTCCGCCTAGAAGTACTACCCTCATATGCTACCCCAAGCTAAAGGAAACTGCCTCCTCACCACCTCATCCGTGGAGAGCTATGTGAAAGGTGCAGGTGTCCAAGTTAGGTCATTATCAACAAGAGTCGTGCGTGTGCTCCGAAATACTCTACTTAGGCAGTCAAGAATCCATTGAACCAAATCCCGTGATCCTCAAAGAATTAAGTCAACTAGACCTGAAGTACCTCAAACCCAGTTCCTATAAGGTTCCTGTTATTAGGTATATTTTAAGGTCCAATCAAGCTCCAATCTCCGGATTTTACTTAGACTTGTTCAACTATCAAACTCAATCAGAAAAATGCTCATGCCATGCAATGCTTATGCAGAAAATATTTTTGTGATGCAATTTTCAAGGATTTTGAACTTTTTATGGGTTTTTGAAAAGATAATGATGATGCATGCAGATGCATTTTTTGTATTTTTCAAAAAGATATTTCAAATGTTTTTTGGATTTTAATTTTGCAAATGTTTTTGGGAATTTTTGAAAACAAAAAGTTTTGGCTAAAAACTAGGTGAAAAATATATACACGGGAATGCTTCTTATATTTACAAGAAGTGGATTTTAAGAATTTACAGGGTAAGTGGTCAGTTTTATACATATATATATACAGTGGATTTTGGTGTGATGTATATATTCCTCAAACTTATTTGAAAACAAGCTTTTCACACAATTTTTGAAAACTATAGTCCAAAATAATTTTTACAAACATTTTACACACATTTGAAAATCATTTTGCAAAGGCTTTCAAAACAGTATATATAGGTTTTTCAAATCATTTTTGCAACCATTTTTCAAACCATTTGCAAATCATTTTTCAAACATTTTATTTCACACAAAGAAAAGAAATTTTACAAACCACACATTTTTACAAAGGTTGAAAACATGAAACAAAATATTTTCAAAATAGTTTTCAATAGATGTTCACAAAGATTTTCAAACTATTTTTCAAACATTTTGCAAAAAACATTTTCACCTGATTTACTAATCAGTAAATAAAAAGAATTTGAGGAATAATCACATCTTTTTATTACAAATTTTTCATGAATTTTAAAGAATTATTAGCCATATTTATTAAGAAAAATACGAAAGTACGAGTTATGGCTAAAGTATATACGTAGTATATACGACCCCCCTATACTTAGCTTGAGCTATGTCCTCATAGATCGGAGAGAAAAGAGAAGACATAACTCGTACTAAGTATAGACAAGTCTAAATGATAAAGAATAAATAAATAAAGGAATGGATGAATGAATCAATGAATGAGAAGTTGACCGTCCCCCCTATACTTAGGATCAATTAATCCTAAGTATAGCAGACTGTACACAACGCAGGGAGGGTCAAGGGTGGGAATGAACAGATCGTACTCAGATTGTCTCCCCCTATACTTAGGGTAAGATATCCCTAAGTATAGACAAGAAGAGGAGACAATGGAGAGGATCGAAAAGAATGAAGGAAACTCGGGGTGCCAACCCCCCTATACTTAGGACAAAGTACGTCCTAAGTATGGAAAACTGTCTACAAGGGCGGCACCTTTTCGGTAGATGATGAAGATAGAAGAGGAAAAGAAGAAAAGAAGAAAAGAAGAAAAGGAATCTGAAGATGGAAAGAGTGATATAGGAGAAGAGATCGGAGGATGTACAAACCACTCCCCCTATACTTAGGGTAAAAGAAGCCCTAAGTATAGGCAACAACAGGAGTGATAACACGGACGAAGAAAGAGCACTCGGCTCGTCCACCCCTCCTAAACGTAGGACAAAGTGCGTCCTAAGCTAGGCAAACACGAGAATGGGTAGACGAGCAATACGGGAGAGACATAGATGAACAAAGGAGAATGTACAACAGAGGTGTATGTACAAATGATCAAGAAGGTTGAAAGCGAACCTTCTTCCGGGACCGCTGAGGAATGGATCTGGTGTGATGCAGGTCGACATCGGGGTCCATAGTGGACGAAAGCCGATCAGGGTCAACACAGTGAAGGTCCTCAGTGGAATCGAATCTGAAAGGGACGAACTGGTCAATGGAAGTAGTACGGCTAGGTTCTCCCTTGGTGGTCCTCTGGTGTAAAGGCACAGACGTGTGAGTGGACGAAGTGTGACTCGGTCCGGCCTTGGGAGTCTCGCTGGTATCAAAGTGAAATGGGACAAACTCATCATCATCGGAAGTAGTGTACTCAGAGTCATCCTGCGAGGAGTCATCCAGGTCAAAACCAAAAGGCACGAACTCATCGGTGGAAGTAGTCGAACTCTGTTCGTCCTCTATAATCTCAACTGGATCATCTTTCTCATCAAAAGGCCCGAATCTCTGAAGAAAAGCAACAAAATCAAATTCGGCCTTTGGCTCATCAGCATCTATGTGGACAGGAGTGGACTCATCAGTGGAAGTAGTCAAAGCATGTCCGTCCTGTAAAGTCTCTAAATCTGCCCTCCGCTCAATGGTGTCAATCGTGTAAATCCCGCGGATGTCATCAACACATCGCCAATCACAGGAAGCGGAAACACCCAGGTCTATGCTTTCCGAGCTTTCCTCCTTAGAGAGGAATTCTCGGGTCTCATCATCGGTCATGAAGAAGGTCTCTCTGATATCCTCATATAGATCATAGTCCTCGGGGTCAGCCAAGATAGGTGAAGTCACATCAGGTGCGGGTCTCTGGTCAGCAGTGGGTGCGGTGATCAACACTTCGCTCGCGTCAGCAGGACGGAAGCGAATCTCTCCTGATCCATAGTCAATAACGACCCTCGCAGAGGCGAGGAATGGTCGTCCCAGGATGATTGGAGAATGCTCCCCTGTGGAGGTCTCCATGGGCAATACGACAAAATCAACATTGTGGCTCGTGCCCTGAATCGATATGACGGCATTTTCAAGGATACCCTTCGGCCTCTTAATTGATCCATCAGCAAACTGTACGATCATCCTGGTCTTCTTGAGAGGCCCTAAGTGAAGAGACTGTACCAGTGAGAAGGGTATGATGCTAATCGAAGCACCGCCGTCTAGGAGAGTGTGATCACATGTGTGGTCAGAGATTGTGCAGCTAATGAAAGGTGTGGCAGTGTTCTTCTTCCGAGGAATGGGACGGTGTGTGATGGCGTGGGCAGTGGCCATGGTCAAGATATGACGCTCAGATCTGCTCCTCCGCTTTCTCTTCTTGGGAAGAGGAGCAGACATATGGGTCATGGCCTGCTGAAGTGGGGCACGGATAATCTCATGAATGGTGGCCACCACTTCGGGTTCAGTCAGAATTTTTTTGAATTTTTGAACCTCCTCCATACAAGGGAGGAAGTCGGAATCAGCATATACACGAGGCATGCCAAGAGCAGTCTGTACAGCGGCATCCTCGGGGTCAAAGGTGGGACTGGGTGTGAATGCATGTGTGGTCAAGAAGTCTGGCAAGTGGGTGCTCTCCTCACAGTCCGACTCGATCGTGTGTCTCCCGAAATCTTTTTGTGTTTTTAAAATTTTCTCATTTTTTTGTATTTTGGGCGATTGCAAGCTCTCATGGAAATCCTCGAGTGAACCCATATCATCAAATGGTGGAATATCATGGTCGCTCTTATTGGTACTAGTGAGGGTGTCAATCCTCTGTCTCATATGATCCATCATCTGGGTCAAGTGCTCAAGGGTGGACTCCATGAAAGGTGACTCCATCAGCTCGGCCTCGGGTGGATGTGAAGGTGGATAATAAGGAAGTGGAGGTGGGTGTGGGTAGAAATCCGAGGGCTGATACTGTGGCTGAGGCGGATATGTACAAAAGTCAGGAGCAAAGTCCTCCTGGAAAAAAGGAGGTGGACCGGCTGGAGTGAAGGAGGGATCCGCGAAGTCCGGATAGAATACGCTCCAGTCGGCCATCTCGAAACAAAAGAAAATGATCGGGAGAGCACGATGGTCAAGTCAAGAGAATGAAGAAGAAGGCGCAAATGCGCAGGGATGATCTAGGACACACAAAACAATCACAACCAAAAAATAAAAAGAATACAAACCCTCAATTCACCTACTCAACTCGGTAGAGACCGCAAGAGCGGTCTTTTTATCTTGTCGGTTTTAGAGTTAGGTGAGAAGTCAAAGAATTTCACACACACTTAGGGGCTTGATGGGATTTGGGCACTAATCCTTAAGGTGTGCGTGAGCAAATAAAACGAAGACAATGAGGGGATTACTCGCCCCAATACAAGATTTTTCTTTTTGATCGGTTTTAGGGTCAAGTAATATTAGCAGTCCCAATTTTATTGATTATCACTTTTTTTGGATTTTTAGTGAGTAATGCACGAGCCTAACGAGGATTCAATTTCACTTAGCACCTAGGTGATCAAAATCAGAGGGAGAGGCGGAAAAAGCAATGCAAGCGGCAATCGATGATGTATGCTAAAGAGAAATGCTCACCTTGCCTCCAGCACTCTACATGCAAGGATGCTCAGCAGAATTGAAACCTATCTATATGCAAATGCAAAGCCGATGAAATCGCCCTAAGTTCAAGAATTGCTATTAGCGTGAAGCACCACAAGCCGACCACCAATCCTCAACCCTAATGTCCGGTCTAGGCTCACCCCTCCTCTGCTCAACAAATTGAGGGTAGGAGAAAGCGCTTTGCGGGGAGAGCTCGCGGCACGACGGGTTGAAGGTGAGGATCAACTATTTAAAATTTGACTAAGTCCAAACGAGACTATAGGAGCATGCAAAGTATTAGGTGTTTGGCCTTAGTCTATCGCAAGCAATCCTAAAACTAGGGGCTCAATCACACAAAATAAATAAAATCGAAAAACAAAACAAAATAAAAAAAATGCGATGAAAAGCCGTAAAAACCGCGAGAGCCCCCAAGTGAACAATCACTTGGAAATTAGGCTCAAGAGTCCAAGTTCGGGGGTACCTGTATTATTACAAATAATAGGGGTCTCTCTCTCACAAAAATTACACAAGTAAATGCAATGAAATAAAAGTGCAACTAAAATAGAGCGCGGTCTTCAAAATTCCTCTTCGTATCCTCGGTGCTCGGCTGGCAGATGCCGGCTTCACGTGGGTGCGTAGGCGCCTAGGGTGGAGCGCCTCCCTCGATCCGCGGTTCCTCGCACAAAGTCAACAAGAGAGGGGGTTAGATAGCTCAACAGATATATCAAAAATAAAGAAAATAAAATGGCGAAAAATAAAAGCCGCGAAATAGACACTAAATTACAAACACAAACAAGACCCGAACTACGCGCTGTTGCTCCCCGACAACGGCGCCATTTGAAAACTCGGATTTTGCGAGGGTCAAAATGGTCCACACAAGGCGGGACCACAGTGTCGCTGAGCGACCGCTCACGAAACCCGAATTAATCAACAATTAACCCACGACAGATAAATCAAGCAATGAAAGTAAATGTGCGGAGTTAAAATTTATTATAACTCTACAACAAGATGTGTATAGGTGCAAGTATTGTAGAGGTCGAACACAGGGAGCAGACAGGTAGAACGGGGCACAAGTGCACAAAATGTGTATGTGAAAGTGATCAAGTGTCTATTGTGCTATTTTTTGTGGGTTTTTAATTTTATAATTTTTATTTGATTTTTAATTTTTGTATTTTTGTATTTTGATTTTTCATTTACTGATTTTATATTTTCTTTTTATATTTTATATTTTTTTATATTCTTTTTCAATATTGGAAAATAAGAACAATGTAATAAAAAGGAGAAAAGAGATATTTATAAAAATGGATAAAAATATCCAAAATTTAGAAAATAAAGTCTTTTTGGTCTTTTTATACTTTTTTACTGTTTTTGTGATTTTTGGGTAATTTTTAGAATGTTTTTGGTATTTTTAATTATCAAAATGAAGAAAACAGTAGTAAAAAGCAAGGCTGAAACTTAAAATGGAGAAATAAAATAGAAATCAGTGGCAAAAATTCTCCAACTTAATTTTCAGTGAAAGATAATGAAACCAAGAAAATTTAGGAAAAGAAAACACTATTTTTGGATTTTTTTTTGGATTTTATAAATTTTTATGAAGGTTTTTAGAGTTTTGCAATTTTTTTGGAGTTTGGTTTTATATTTTTTAATGATTTTTGGCTGGGAGTTAAAACAAACTAAAAGACACAAAATATATTTTTTTGGGAATTTTCTGGAGTGTTTTTATATTTTTTTAGTGATTTTATGATGCAAACAGTGCTGAAAATAGATGTTTTTGATTTTTAATAAATATAAAAATGCAATATTTAAGAAAAATAAAAATATGGCGTGGAAGTACTATGCAACAGATATCTAAGTTAATTTTTATGGATTTTTTAGGGTTTTCTGGATGCGTGCATAAAATACAAGAAGCAAAAAGAAAATTCACATTTGCAGGGGCATTTATGTAATACTCAAGAAGTCTGGGGCCTTAGCGCAATATTTCCAACAAAAGTTGTACTGAGTACAATATGTTCGGGACCAGAATCTAATACTCAAAGTAGCGGGTTTAAGTTTGCAAAAACGCCAGGGCGCACGTGACTGGCACGCGCGCCTGGCGGGGGTGTAAACGTTATTTACGAAAGATGCGGGGGCTGCTATGCAAATGTTACAGCAATAAATAAAAGCAAGTAAATGTTCTGCTATTTAATAATCAATTACAAAAAGCGGCGGGGGAGCTAATGCAAAATACCCCGCGCGATCGGACGGAGGAGGCGCATCCACTAATACGCGTGGCAACGCCACAGAAACTGATACCTCTTCGCGATCCAGGGGCCAAGATTAAAACGGGGAGACTGATCGAGCGGTCCTGGCTTCTCCCAATCCGACGGCTGCTGCTGCTCAGCAAGAACAGAGGAGTGATCGACGGCCCGTGAGCAAGGAGGACGAACGCGTGAAGAACAGAGCTCGGACGACGTTGGATCCGCTACATCTTGATGTCGAGTGTCTCCTCATCTCTTCTGAATGAACGCTAAGCCTCCTGGAGCCCTCCTCGAATGCACGGCAGGGTCAAAATGGCCCAGAGATGGCCGGGAGTCTACCGCGGCGTGAACGGAGGGGGAGCGGCTCCAGGAAGCTCGGCGGTCGCAAAAAAACGACCCAGGAAGGGGTCTGAAGCACCTGGGATCCTGCACAGGAAGCACACAACCACAGAAAGGATTCCAGAGCAACGCGGGGGTGTTTGGGGCGGTGTTTGGCGGAAATGGGCGCTCGCCGGAGCCTGCTCCGGCGAGGGGTGAATTCGGCGAAGGAAGGTGTCTGAATTGAAATGGAATGGAAAGACCTAAACCTAAGACTTCACTAAGTATGAAAATGCAAGAAAAAGGAGCAGAAAACACCTCGAGCAGCTGGTGAAACTGCGAGATATTGGACCTCACGGCCGCGACCGGAGATGGGTGGTGGAGCGCCGCTCCGGCCTTCGCCTGGCCTCGCGCGAAGGAGCTGGAGGCTCCCCTGTCACGGGAGTCGATCCGGAGCTCTCAAGCGAGGTCAAACTTGGGTCGAAGAGGGTTCGACCGAAGAAGGAAAGGAATGGGGTCTATTTTGAAACATTGGCGAGGGGCGACTTTCGAGGCTCGATCACGGGCGAACCACGAAGATCTGATAGGATCTAATAGGTCGGCGGGTATCACGGATGTTTAGGGTACAATTTTCATGAAGGAAGCGGGGTCATAGGGTAGACGAGCCGACCTAGAAAAATAGGCGAAGGTAGGGACATGGGCGTTCTGACAGGGCCATAGGGGGCGGGTCAGAGAGTTGACCCGCGGTCAACTCTCGGACCCTCCTGGTTGGTCCACGTGGACCAACCAGGAAAAACCCTGGGAAAAAGATTTATAAAATGATTTAAAAATAGCAAATGACGTAATTAATTTAAGGTTATAAAATAAAAAAAGTTTCTTATTTTCTATAGTATTTTATTCCGATTTTTAATTATTTTTATGATATATATATTTTTACAATTTTGCATTTATACCCTTATAGGTATCTATATCTATGTATTTAAGTATTCTATTTTTATTTAGGTATTTTTAATTTATTTTATTTTGGTTTTTATTTTCTAAAATTATAAAATACTTTTATAGACACAAATATATTTTTATTTTAATTTTCTGATATATTTTATATAATAAAATACAAACATGTTTTGTATAGGTATATATTTAGGTAATGTACCTATGTATTGAATATATATATACAAGTATTTTATTTTTGTTTTTATTTAGGTTTTTATTCTTATTTTAATGTACATTATTATTATAACTATTATTTAAAACATTATAAAAATATAAAATTGTAAAAATAATAAATAAATAATAAATTGAATATTTTAATATGTACAAGGTACAATGGGAGTCCAAAACTCAACTTTCAAACCGTAGCTCCGCCAAATGCGAAACCACCACCATTAATTAGATTATTTTCTTCTATATACAATTAAAGGTGAGTATGTGGCATTTGGAGTTTTTATTTATGAGATACGGGTCTGGGAAGTTGGCATTCTGGATTTTTATTTAGACCATAACTTTTTATCTGTACATTATTTTTCTATGAAATCAATTTTGTATTTTTCTTTATTAAATTATCTACAACTTTCATTTAAAAATTTCTTTATTTGATGTATAAAAAGTGGAACCAAAAATAGGTCCCAAAATGAATAAAGAATGAATAAAATGTATAGGTACTTACACTGTATTTTGGCCCTTATCTCCCCCTACTTTATTCCTTGTCGACCTATTCATCAAGATGCCTAGGTCTCGGGGTTTCGGGTCATAAAATATTTACAATATTTTATTCTTTTTCTTTTCTTTTCTTTATTCTATAATTTTGGCACTAAAAACCGCATTTTATACAATATTTACACACAGATGCATGAATGCTAAAATGCATGAATTAATGCTATTTACACGCATTTACTAGGGTTTTTAAGGCCAAAATGATAGAATAAAGATGATGAAACGTAGCTTCATCAGAACCCACAATATATAAATCAAGAAATGAGAAACAAATATGGAGTCAAATTTATTTTAACTCTACAAGAAATGTGTATAGTGCAAGTATGTAGAGCGTCGCACTCAAGGAGCAAGCAGGATAGATCAAGCAAAGTGCTAAAATGTGTGACTACGATATTAATGTCTACAAGTATACAATTTTTTGTTAGTTTTTAATTTTTAATTTTTTTATTTAATTTTTAATTTTTAATTTTATATTTTGGTTTTTAATTTTCTGATTTTATATTTTCTTTTTATATTTTATAATTTTTTTATATTTTCTTTTTCTTTAAATAGAAGATATATACAAAGAAAGTAATAGAGGAATAATGTATTTATAAAAATAAGTAAAAATACTCAAAAATCAGGAAATAAAATGTTTTTGGTCTTTTTATATTTTCCTAATGTTTTTTCGATTTTTCTGGATTTTTCTTAATTTCTTTGGTATTTTTAAAGGTAAAAAATACTAAAAACAATGAATAAAATACAAAGCTGAAACTAAAATGGAGAAATAAAATAAAAAACAGTAACAAAAATTCCCCACATTAATTTTCAATAACAGATAATGAAATAAGGAAAATTTAGAAATAAAGTTTGTATTTTTAAGATTTTTTATGAATTTTTAATATTTTTATAAATGTTTTTAGGGTTTTATAATTTTTAGGAGTTTCTTTTATAATTTTTAGTGGTTTTTGGAGTGAAGTTAAAAGACACCAAAATAGGCAAGATATATTTTTTGGGAATTTTCAGAGATGTTTTTATATTTTTTTGGTATTTTCTAATGCAAACAGTAGCAAAAATGCATGTTTTTGATTTTTAATAAATATTGCAACAAAAATGCAAAATAAAAATATGTCATGAATTTGCAATGCAACAGGAGCTTAACTTGATTTTTGGAGAATTTTTGTGATTTTAGAAATGCACGAAACAAATAAAAGAAACAAAAAGAAAAATCACACTAGCAGGGGCATTAATGTAATTAGCATAACATCCAAGGGCCACAGTGCAAAATATACAAAAATATATATACTGCAAATAAAAGATCCAGGACTGATTACAAATACCAAAATGGCCGAGGGCCTCCTTGCAAAATGGCCGCGCACCTCACGCGCATGGACACGTGAGGTGACGTGACTGAGGACCTATTTGAAAATAATGGAAAGTGCGAGGGTCTAAATGCTATTATTACAAAACTTTTTTAACTGCAGACGAAAGTTTAGGTTTTAATCACTAATACAAAAAATGCTTGGGCGAAGATGCAAAATACCCAAACAAGCGCGTGATCCAACGGTGTGGCTGAAGCCACTTATCCACGTATCAGCTTCAGGCGCACGATGCCGCTTCGCCACGGACGGCTCTGATTAGATGATGCAGGTGGCGATCTACGGCTGAGGATCTCAGGATCGGACGGCGGCTGGCAATTCTGGGACCAAGGCCCGATCGAAGGGTCATGGACCTCCCTGAAAGAACAGGGAAGAACACGGCCGAGTACAAGCCTTGATCGACGATCAGGCGGTGCTTCGGTCTCCTCCTTCACTTCAGCAGTGTTCCGACGACTCCTGGAAGGTTCCCCAACCCGGCAGTGGGGCCAAAATGGCTCGCCGAGCCCCGGTGCGCCGCGGCAAGGTCGGAGGAGACAATGGGGTCCAGGTACCAAGCTTTTCCCAAAATCGACCCCTCAAGGGGGTCCTTTGACTCTTGAAGCCTGCAAGAAAAGTCAAGAGGTCGGGGGCAAAGTGCCCTGACCCCCAGGTGGATGAAAACGGCGTGGAGATGTTGGAAATAAGGCTCGCCGGAGCAGGCTCCGCGAGGGACGATGAAGGTGGTGAATCGGTCGAAAGGATGAGAGGGATGGACGGTTCAACTCCGAAGACTAAGGAGGACGAAATGCAATAGAGATACTAGGGGGATAGGGCTACCTCGACGGTTGAAACCGGAGGGAAGTATACCTCGACGCCGGCGAAGAGCGGAGGTGCTTGGAGCCTCCTCGGGCTTCGCTCGACCTGCCTGACGGCCTCCACAGGAAGCTGTCACCTTTATGGAGCTCCGGGGCGCAAAAGATGGGAGCTAAACCTAGAATGAGGGGTTCAAATTTCAAATAGAAGTCAGGGGTACGCTTATATGGGGTTGACGAGTGGCGAGGAAGAACGAGGTGTAACAGGTGCGGCATTGATGCAATCCCCGAAAAAAATCATTGGGCGAGTGTGCCCAATCTACAAGGAGCAAAAGTCGTGAAGAGTGCGACATGAAATGATGCAAGATGCGGTCTCGAAAAATCGTCAAACATGGGCGAAAACCCAGGTCTAACAGAGCTACAGGGCTAGGGTTCAGAGAGTTGACCCGCGGGTCAACTTTTCGAACCTCATGGTTGGTCCACATGGACCAACCAGGAAAAATCCCTTGAAAAATGTTTATTAAATCATTCAAAAATAGAAAATGGTTTTATTATTTTTGGGTTATAAAATAAAAAAATGTTTGTTATTTTCTAAATTATTTTATGGTGATTTTTCATTATTTTTATGAGGTATAATTTTACAGGTTACCCCTTTAGGCTATATAGGTCTATATATCTATCTATTTTATTGTTTTATTTTTATTCTATTTATTTGATTTTATTAATTTTGTTTATTATTTTATAAATTTATAGAATATTTTTATATACGTAAATATATTTTTATTTTATTTTTCTGAAGTAATTTATACACTTAATAAAATAAGAGTATTAAATATACAGGTATATGTATAGGTATTATACCTATGTATTATATTCAGGTATTTTTATTTTGTATTTTTTTAGGTTTTTATTCTGATTTTAATGCACAAATATATTATAAGTAATATTTACAAAATTATAAAATATAAATTTATAAAAATAAAGAGTAATAAATAAAATGAATATTTTAATCTGTACAAGTATATAATTGGGGTCCAAAACTCAACTTTCAAACCGTAACTCCACCAATTGCGAAATCACTGCCATTAAATAGCTTTTTTAAAATTATATACAATTAAAGGTGAATTTGATGCATTTGGAGTTTTATTTGGGAGATACAGGTCTGGGAAGTTGGGATTTTGCATTTTTATTCAGACCATAACTTTTTATATGTACATTATTTTTCAGTGAAATCAATTTTGTATTTTTGTTTATTTAATTATCTACAACTTTTATGTGCAAAGTTTCTTTATTTGAAGTATAAAAAGTGGAACCAAAAATAGGTCCCAAAATGAATGAAGAATGAACAAAAATAAAGGTATTTTTATTGTATTTTGGCCCTTATCTCCCCCTACTTTATTCCTTGTCAGCCTATTCATCGAGATGCCTATGTCTGGGGGTTTTGGGTAATAAAATATTTACAATATTTTATTCTTTTTCTTTTCTTTTATTTATTATATACTTTTGGCTTTAATTACAGTATTTTATACACTATTTACATGCACATGCCTGAATGCTAAGATGCTCTATTAAAAGGGTATTTACACGCATTTGCTAGGATTTTTGAGGCCAAAATGATAAAATAAAGATGATGAAATGTGGATTCATCAGTGACCCGAGCCTCGCGGTTGGGGCTGAGGCTCGGGATAGACGTATGGCGGTGCTGGAGCCGTTGGATTAAGGGCCTCCTGCCCGATCCAGTGGCAACAGTGCGTTGGAGCTCAGGCGGTCGAAGTGGGAGGCGGTGGTGGCTTGGCCGAAGGAGGCGATGGAGGCCGAGCGGCTGAATCGGAGTCGGTGGCCGAGCGGCGGGTGGCCGAGCGATTGGAGGAGCTCGGCTGTGGCGATGGGCGGAGCTGCGTGGTCAGTCGGGCGATGGTGAGGTGGCGGAGGCGAGTCGGTGGGGTGACAATTTGCTGATGATGTGTAGGTACGTGGAGGGCGACCTCGATGATCTTTGCCTCGAACTGCTCTGGTGAAAGGAGGTGGTGAATCTCATACAAAACCTCAAAGAGATTTACAGAAAGGAGAAAAATCTCTCCTTGGATCTCGCGTGCAAGGGGATAGTCGCCAGTGACCTGGGCTCCTGTCACAAGCCCAAGTTCCAACTCCTCCTTCCTCACGATGCTAGAGATGGCAGATGGCTGACTGGACGGCGGTGATGGGTATTTATAGGAGGGGAGGGGGATGAAGACGGTTATGTGCTCGTGGCTGTTACGAGGAGGAGAAGCGGTGGAGTGAAGGTACGGAGGCGTTACATGCACGGTCGTTCACGTGAAGGAGAGGGGGAGGGGGTAACGGCTGGAGGTAGGGATGATAGGGTCACGTGCTAGGCACGTGACCTGGGGGGCGGTTGGAGAGAGAAGTAGGGTGCCACGTGGTACGCCCAGGGGCTGCCACGTGGCACCCCAAAAAATTTCAAAATTTAGGTATAAAGAAAAATAGAAAATAAATAGAAGGAGACCTCGGATCAAAAAATTTCCTTCATGAAAGTTGTTCATCTCGACGAGATCTACAACTTTCATGAAGGATCTGTGAGCAAAAGAGGTAACTTGTGCGAAGTGGTATTTTTGATGGTTCTCCTTGTGTATAGAAAACATGATTATTGGGGTTTTGTAAATTTTTTGGTGGTTTTAGAGAGGATAAAATTTATAGAAAAAATACGATAAAATACAAGAAAATTATCTACAAACTAGTCTACTTTTTTGGATTTTTAATAAATACGAAAATAGGAAAATAAAATAAAAGTAAGAAAACACAACTTTTGTATAGACCGACAACGGACACTTGGACTCAGTCAGTTTCTTTGATTTCAGTTTTAATCTGGATTTGGATTTTTGTGTCGTTTAATAAAACTTTCATCAAATAACACAAATGAAAAATAAATAAAATTAAAAGGGTTAATTAAGTACATAAAAAATGAGATCAAAAATAGCAAAAAGTCAAAATGCGCAAAAGAGGCCCAAAACCCAACTTTCACATATGAGCTCCGAATTTTACGAAATTGATCTTATTTGAAGATTTTTGAAAACGGAGTACTTTAAAAGTGAGTAGACCAAAATCGGACATTGTATGAGGGAGATATGCTCGTTTTACTCCGTCAGATGTGAAATTGGACTTTGGGATAATTCGACACTTATTGGAGCTAGTATTTTTTGTATTTTTTATTTAATAAGGTTAGTAATATCTACACAATGGAGGTAGTTTAGGGTTAATCGGAGTTAGGATGAATAAACTAAAAATAAGAGAAGTTAGCAGCTTTTTGGGCTAATTTACACTTGGGATTTTTAATGCAATTATGCATGATGAAATGCAAATAGTATTAACACATGTATGAATGCTAATGATGCTCTGTTAATGATTAAATGCATGTGAATTTTGGAGAATCGAGCCTAATTGACCAAATTTAGCATGATGAATACGAGATTCATCATACCCCTATACTTAGACGATGCCCGTCCTCGAGCATGAATGAATGACTTAATTGAATACATCCCTGATTGTGCAAGTGAATTTTCAAGGCTCAATTCATAGAGGACCCTTAATTAGAGTGATCCTAAAATTCTGGGCTCAAATATGCTTTAATCAGAAGGAATCCAACTTTTCTAATTTTCAGACTCTCTGTTTGTACATATAGTATAAGGATATGATTTTTAGTGTACTGCATTCATGAGAGTGAAGTCGAGACATTACTCAAAGTTCCAATCCAAGAGACTCTCCTCTAGACCTAATCCTCAACACTTAGGGAATAAGTCTATTCTTGCTTCAGTCAAACGTCTCATTAGTTTGTCAGACTTGAAAGTGTAGATGGACGACCAGATGATGAAAGGCATAGGATTGTGTCTAATTTTCTCTCCCTCACATTGGAACAAGGTACCTCTCGAGTACCTTATTACTCAACACAAGTATATTTTTATTTTGTTGATCAATGTGTCCATCAAGAGAATTTGAAGTCGTCCGCACTCGTTTTTCTGGGAGTACACCAGGGTGTGTCTCTTTTGAGTATCTAAGATACCTTTGACACCCAGACTTGTATCGCTTATGATGCAGAACCCTTTTATGGTGTCAGCCCGACTCCTTGGTCCTAATTAGCGCTTGGTCCAAGTGGACACTTTGAAAATGTTTGGGAGCGCTCGCCATTGGTGGAAGCTCATTTGGAATTTGACTTTGGATGATAGAGTTTTTCTTTGACATTTCTTTTTCTTTCCTTTGCTGGCTAGCTCCACTGCTTTTACCAAAATTTGGCGCACACTGATCAACAATTTCATTAAGTTTCATCACACCCTGGCACTTAGATCATTTATCAAAAAGATAGCATATAAATCTTGTTCACATACTGGCTAGGGTTTTGCTGACACTCAGGTTTTCTGCAGCCTTCATTAACTTTATCTCATCCTCGAATATCATCAGATCGGGTCTAAACTCAAATCTCTAGTCATAGTTCCTCAAGTGATATCTCAACTCATCTCATCAATCATGTAGTTGTGGGAGTGATTGTGCTGATCATATTCTTTTTTGAAGGTAGAGATGAAAAGTGCAATATAGTGCTCAAATCTTTCAAACTAAGGAAGTGTGGATTATTAAGTTCAAAACCCTAATGACTAAGGCATGCCAACTCAGAATCTCAAGATCTCAGAAATCAAGTGTCCTCAAAAATCCTCAAGCCTTGAGTGATGGTGAATGTGTCAGGAATATATCTGAAGGATATGGGAAAAATCCTCAAGCGCATCACGGAAACGTGATCGTCGTATCGGATACGACATAGAACGACTAGTCGTACTAGTTGTTCGGTGCAGCGGAATTTAAAATTTTTCATGCGATGAAACCACATGATCCAAGAACGATTCTCGGATCATTTCATCTATAACCACAATAAGTATAATGCAATACCTCTTGAAGCATGGTTGATCGAGTCTCTAAGAAAAGAGACCTCCTGTCTCAAGTCCGGTTGTCGGAGAAATGGCTTGCGAGCGCGGGGATGAATCGTGTTGTCCTCACAATCCAACAAGTTGATCCAAGCACGGTTGCTCCTGATCTCATCGTACGAGATCGAATGTCTCCTTCGTGAGCGTAGCACTCCAAGAAGACGGAGAACCGCATAGCGTCGAAGCGGCGGCGCGGTGGCATGGGCGTCGACGAGATCCTCTCCTAGGGTTATGGTGGACGGCCACCAAGAGAGAGAGGGAGAGGGTTGGTGTGTGAGGAGAAAGAGAGAGAGAGAGAGAGAGAGAGAGAGAGAGAGATGTGTGCTATAATAGCATGTACTTGAGAGCATAGGTATGCCTCTCTATTTATAAGGTTTTGGTATCCATGGATCTCAATCCATGGGACATATAAAATCAATGGATGAGATTGATTTATGTCAATCCAATGGTCAATATTGTTGTTGGTAAAAGCTAACAACTTGTGATTTAATTTAGATTAAAATATATTTGACAAAATCAAATATAAATAAATCCTAAATCACATAAATAAATAAGGAGAGAATATACATGGAGATTACATCTCCATGTACATTCAAGGGGGGACGGCCACCCATTCCATATAGGAATTGGGTGTCGCCCACCTCCTTCCATATGGAGGCAATCTCATGGATTTCCATGAGATTGCATGCCTCCTTGATTTTATCTATTATTTATTTCCAACAACTTTTGTTGGGATTTATTCACCAAAAAATAATTCACAATTAATTTTGGGAATATTGCAATCTTGACATTGGAAAATTGTGAATCACATTCACAACCCAAAACAAAATATAATTTACATTTTCAAGTAATTAGACAATGTGTATCCAATACACATTAATAATTAATCAACAAATATAAATTATAATTAGATCTCTCTAATACATTATAAATCACATTTATAATATATTATGAATAATTAGATATTTCTATCCACATTATTCTTATCCACGATAATTAAATCACATTTAATTACATTGGATAATTCCTCATACATCATGATAATTAAATCACATTTAATTATCAATTTCTCAATGCTTAGATATTATGGAATTATTCTTGAACCATTCAAGAACAATGCTATTTCTCCTCAGATACTTGGAGATAAGGATAGGGCGATTATATTGTTCCACGTATAGTGACTTGGATATTGAGATCGCATCTCAATTCCAGATCCCATGGACCTCTCACAGATGCTTGATTAAATCAAGACCGTAAACCTAACCTTTTCATTGCATCTGAATCTCATTCAGATCAATGTCCAGTACATGGACTAAGATTAGGTCACTTCTCTAATGAGAGGAGTCACTAAAATCCAGACTTGTGTCATCACTCCCTCAGAATGGAAGTGTCATGGTTATACAATCGTTTATGATCAAATCACCCTCAGGTATTCCCAATACATGTACATCCTGCAACTGGAAGACTCATGATCATCCTGAAGATATAGATCACTTTTACACTATCATCTTCATGGTCTAATCATTAAGTTTCTCAATCTTGGTCCTTGGGATATGGTACAGATCGTATGCTTTCACAAAGCATATATCTTACCTTCAAATTCATGTCATGCTTCTAAAGCATGACGACCATGCATGGAATTTGATAAGTCCCAATACCTCATGAGTGAGCTCATGTCTCCCGGTTCACAAGTGAACCTGTATGATCCCTTTGAGAGATCGTATTACTCATATGCCCGTACATGCACACCAGCTCGCCGGTGTATAGACCTTGTTTAGGTGATCAACCTAATGGTCTGCCAAATGTACACACTCAGACATATAGCAATACATCTGTCTCTGGTCAGAGGATGTTTGCCTTTGATGTGACAGTATTCATCAAGGTCTTTGGTTATCTCGATCTCGTTAAGTCAACCCATTGACTCAACTAATCTGATACCTCTGAATCACTATTCCCATGCAGAGGACCTGCATCAAGAGGTCGATCAGATATCAACCTAATGAGAAAGGATTGCCATCTCCTTCTCAGGTTAGAGATCACTACTTGTCGATCATTGATGATGCTTGATGAGTCCTCTATCTAACTCCTTAGATATTCATCCAAGCATCAGCCTCTATGATTCAATCAATGAATCAACAGCTGTATGATTATCAAGTTGGCCATGGTACATAACCCATATTGTACAGAGGAGCTTATAGTGCATTCATTCAATCAATTTCAGAAAGGGAGTGAAACATAATCAATAACTTTTATTGATAAATCATTTATTACAATATTTATTGCAGGAATGGTTCGCCTCGGGCTCACATTGCTAACAATCTCCCACTAGCCCTCAGAACCATTTAGGAACAATCCTTAAACCCATACTCATTACATGCTGGTCGAAAATCTTCTGTGTCAGAGGTTTGGTAAGAGGATCGGCAACGTTGTCAGTAGAGGCCACCTTGGTGATGATGATGTCACCACGCTTTTGAATCTCCCGAATGATGTGGTATTTCCTTTCTACGTGCTTGCTCTTCTGATGCCATCTGGGTTCCTTTGCCTGGGCAATGGCTCCAGTGTTATCACAAAGTAGCGGGATGGGAGTATCAGAGGAAACTACGCCAAGCTCCAGCACGAACTTGCGCAACCACACCGCCTCCTTTGCAGCATCTGATGCGGCAATGTATTCGGTTTCTGTTGTTGAATCTGTTGTAGTGTCCTACTGCTTGCTTCTCCAGCTCACACCACCACCATTCAACAGGAACACAAACCCTGATGTCGACTTTCGATCATCAATATCTGATTGGAAGTCAGAATCTGTATATCCCAAGACTTGGAGATCACCATCTCCATAGATCAAGATGTAATCTTGCGTCCATCTTAGATATTTAAATATGTTCTTTACTGCATTCCAGTGTTGTTCTCCATAGCAGGATTGGTAATGACTTACCACTCCCACTGCATGGCAGATATCTAGCCTAGTACACATCATGGCATACATTAAGCTTCCCATAGCCGATGCATAAGGGCATCCGGCCATGGCTTTCTTTTCCTCAACTGTTTGAGGAGACATTCCTTTAGACAGGTGGATACCATGTTTTAAGGGTAGGAATCCTTTCTTGGAATTATCCATACGGAAGCGTTCAAGAATCTTCTTAATGTATCAATGTTGTGACAATCCCAATATCCTCTTCTCTTGGTTTCTGAACAACTTCAGACCCAAGATGTAAGAGGCTTCTCCAAGATCTTTCATCTCAAAGGTATGAGATAGCCAAATCTTCACACTGGTCATCATCCCTGTATCATTCCCTATGATAAGTATGTCATCTACGTAAAGCACGATGAACACAATGGCACTCCCACTAAGCTTCTTGTACACACAAGGTTCATCAGGATTCTGCACAAAATCATAACTCTTTATGGTTTCGTCAAATCTGATGTTCCAGCTACGAGAAGCTTGCTTGAGCCCATAGATGGATTTCTTCAGCTTGCATACTTTGCCATCCTCAGTCATGAAGCCCCGGGGCTGCTCCATGTAGATATCCTCCTCGAGGTATCCACTGAGGAAAGCCGTATTGACGTCCATCTGCCAGATGTCGTAGTCAAGATATGCAGCTATAGCTAGCAATGTTCTGATGGATTTAAGCATAGCCACAGGAGAATGTCTCATCGTAGTCGATGCCTTCTCTCTGTGTGTAGCCCTTGGCTACGAGCCATGCCTTGAAAGTCTCTACTTTCCCATCAGGTCCCCTCTTTCTCTTGAAGATCCATTTGCACCCAATGGGTTTTACCCCTTTAGGTGGATCCTCTAGGTCCATACACCATTCTTATGCATGGAGTCAATTTCTGATTTCATTGCTAGCATCCATCTATCCATGTCATGATCCGCGAGTGCTTCATCGAATGAAGTAGGATCATTATCAATCTCACTTGACACATGGAATCCATACCTTTCAGGTGGTGCAACCACCCTCGAACTCCTTCGAAGAGGTATGGGTGTTTCATTTTATTTACTTCTTCAGTTTCTGGTCTAGGAAGCTCAAAATCCTCAAGAGATTCCATGAGTTCCTCTACTTCACTTTTGTCTTGACCTTTAAGGAAATCATCCTCCAGAAATTTCACATCTCTAGAGACAAAAACCTTTTGGGTCTCAGGGTCATAGAGCTGGTATCCAATACCATCTCTAACATATCCAATGAAGTAACACTCACGAGTGCGAGATTCCAGCTTACTTGCGTCCACGTTCTTTGCATGAACCAAGCATCCCCAAATCCTCAAGTGATTAACACTAGGTTTGGTTCCATACCAGAGCTCATGAGGAGTCTTAGGTACAGATTTGCTGAGAATCTTATTCAGGATATATATTGCAGTCTCTACTGCATATCCCCAGAAACTAAGTGGTAAATGTGCTTTACTCATCATTGAACGGACCATATCCATGATGGTCCTGTTGCGTCTTTCAGTAACACCATTAAGTTGGGGAGTTCCAGGAGTAGTGAGATTGGAGACAATTCCATCGAATTCATCTGAGAGGTACTCGCCACCTCGATCAGATCGAATCCGTTTAATCTTCCTATCGGTTTGGTTCTCAACCAAAGCCTTGAATTCTTTGAACTTTTTAAAGATTTTAAATTTATGACGTAATAGGAAGACAAACCCGTATCGCGAATGGTCATCAATAAACGTCAAATAATATCGATATCCATTTCGAGTCGCGGTACTGAAGGGACCACATACATCGGTATGTACTAGGTCAATAATACCTTCACATCTAGTAACCTTGTTACGGAAAGGCATCCTAGTCATTTTACCTCGAATACAATGTTCACAAGTAGGTAAAGATTGAACCTGTAGAAAGTCCAAAGGTCCATCCTTTATCAATATATTGATCCTATCAACAGATAAATGACCAATTCTTTGATGCCAAATCATGTTTGAATGATTTTTATTATTCCTGGATCTTTTAGGGTTTTTATTAGTGGTTGTAACATTCATGACATGCTCATTAATGCACAATTCATAGAGTCCACCAGAAGTCAAAATACCATATTCAATATATTTATCATAATGATTTATGACTAACTTATTACAGAATAGGAATGAATATCCACTTCTAACTAGCTTAGATACAGATATCAAATTCCTCCTGACTTCAGGTACATAAAGACACTCTTTAAGTACTACGACTCTACCACTAGATAATGATATCCGATAAGTCCCGATGGCGACTGCTGCAACACTTGCATCAGATCCCATCTGGATGACTATCTCCCCTTCTTCAAGTTTTCTAGTTTCCTGAAACAAATGCAACAAATTGCATACATGAATAGAAGCACCAGAATCAACAACCCAACTTCCTTCTCGTCCAATGAGAAAGCTGGTTTCAATGATAAAAGTAGATTTCATACCTGCTGGGGCTTTACCTTTGTCGACCGACTTCAGGTAATCCGGACAATTACGCCTCTAGTGCCCTGGCTTTTTGCAGTGGTGACAGACGTCGGTTTTCTTTGATGCTATTAGAGTGGATACATTGGAAGATGAGCCAACACTTTGTCCCTTCTTCTTTCTCTTCTGGGACGGGCCCTTCCGAGAACCATGCTTCCGACCGCGCTTCCCTCTGACCTGTGCAACCATTGCACTGCCAGCGGGACCATCTTTCTTTACAACGTCTTCTGCAGACTTTAATGCAACAAAAAGCCCAGCATTTATCAATTCCAGCTTGTTCATGTGGAATGACACCACAAAGTTATTGAAAGACTTGGGCAATGACAGCAGAATGAAATCGGATTGCATGTCTGCATCCATGGTTGCCCCCAGAGTCTCCAGCTCCGATAACTACCCAAACATTTTGAGTACATGCTCACGGACCGAAGTCCCTTCCTGCATCTTGCAGCGAACGAGTTCTTTCATAATATTGTACCGCTGGGTGCGGTTAATGTCACCAAACATATCTTTCATATTCTGCATAATCTCCTAGCAAGTACTCATCTCCACATGTTGTTTCTGAAGAACATTGGAGAGAGAACCCAAGATGTAGCATCTAGCCAAGACATGATCTTCATCATACTTGTCATTGAATGCTTTTTCTTCCTTAGATTTAGGGTTTTCATGCTTGTCTTCTAAGAGTACATAACTGATGTGCTCAGCCGAGAGTACAAGCTCGAAATTACGGATCCAATCCGAGTAATTTGGTCCAGTCAATTGGTTGACCTCCAGAAGCCTGCTCAGTGGGTTCATGGACTTCATTTTCTGAAATTGAGAATGCACTATATTAGAATATATAATCATATATTCAATTTAATTTTATTTGATCAAGGTATTTTAAATCAAATTAGTCTTGCTATGTCAACTATGAAAGTTTATTCCCTTATTCACTTTCAAAGTAGGAGATATACTTACCGCTATATCTCAAGCAAGAACTGGGATCTCCTCTTTATCTTTATCATATCCCAATAATATGAGAACCTATGACTCCAATAAAGAGAAGCGGGAACACATTCCGTCTTGCAAGTCCAACTTGCATTTCCCAATTCGGTCTTTAATACCCGGGCCCACCACCCCTAAGGTGATGTTGACCCGTCATTAATTGAACCAACCGTCAACAGGAATACAACTTGCTATGCGCAATCCAATATCGCACCAATAATATGAGGACCCGATATTGGGGTCACTACGCATACGTCCTTACTCTTTCGAGAAGCGATGAGCCCGATCCAAATGGATCATATACAGGAGCTGTCACTTCGGACAGGCGTCTCCTACATATAATATCTGGCGACGAAACCCTTCGCCTTGACGGGAGACCATGGATGTCACTTATGTGATCCTCCACCTCTTATTCAAATTTAATTAATTATCATGAATCACATTCATATAATTAATTCTTCTAAGGAAATTATCAACTCTAATCATATTAGAGTATTCTAATTGGACATAATTAATTCAATCATATTAAATTAATTATCAATCCAATTCAATCAATCAAACTTGATTGTTTTACTTGAATGTATATGGTATTATTCTCAAAGTACGTATTAATTCGTATTTTAATAATTAGAAAATACATATTGATTTCTTCAACATTATCCAGACCCTACCCGTCGTCATGGCCAGTACCGGCGAGAGTGGGACGGACCACATACGTTGCAACCCGCTACCCAGCGATCTCCGACTAGACACCATATCCGCCTCGGGAAAGGATAATGCTAAATAGATCAATTTGTACTTGAGATGATCATCAGTTCTTCAATCTAAATTATACCATATAGTAATCAAAACAATTTTTTTATTATAAGGAAATTTGCTAGACAAATTCCCAATCCTATTCAAGCAAGGAGTTTGATGATTGAGTTTCCAATTATGATCTAGATCAAATCTAATCAATTATTGGTTGAGGTCAAGTAAATTAAGGAAATAATCATCTTCCAATATTTCTCAAATATTTTTCATAATTATTTCTTGAAATTAATAATTAATTTCATTAATTGGCAATCACATGGTTCTTGATTAGGAATGTAATTTCAGCAGTGACCCCTACTTACTAAAATTAACATATCTCAATCATATTAAATCCAAATTAGACAAAATCAATTTTCATAGATTTCTAATTTGATTTAGGACAGAAATCAAGTGATATTTCACGCATTTCGAGGTAAGTCTAAACAGTAATTAAGTCTTTAATCATGTTAAGATTTGCAGTTCCCGCAACAGTGCATACATGTTCATTAAAACAACCATATCTCGAGCAAACGAAATCCAAATTACGTAAACTCAGATCCTATGATTTCCTTATTTAATGGGGAACATAATTCAAGTGTTTAATTTTATTTAAATAATTTAAACAGTGCCGAATTTATTCACTAAACAGAAGTACGAAAATCAAATGCGATAAAAACTTTTCGCGACTTCCACGAACCCAAGCCATCCTAGGTTTGTGGATCGTATCCAAAACCATCGACCTAAGGCTCTGATACCACTTGAAGAATATGGGAAAAATCCTCAAGCGCATCACGGAAGCGTGATCGTCGTATCGGATACGACGTAGAACGACTAGTCGTACTAGTTGTTCGGTGCAGCGGAATTTAAAATTTTTATGCGATGAAAGCACATGATCCAAGAACGATTCTCGGATTGTTTCATCTATAACCACAACAAGTATAACACAAGAACTCTTGAAGCATGGTTGATAGAGTCTCTAAGAAAAGATACCTCCTGTCTCAAGTCCGATCGTCGGAGAAACGACTTGCGAGCGCAGGGATGAATCGTGTTGTCCTCGCAATCCAACATGTTGATCCAAGCACGGTTGCTCCAGATCTCGCCGTACGAGATCGAACGTCTCCTTGGTGAGCGTAGCACTCCAAGAAGACGGAGAATCGCAGAGCGTCAAAGCGGCGACGCGGTGGCGTGGGCGTCGACGAGATCCTCTCCTAGGGTTATGGTGGACGACCACCAAGAGAGAGAGGGAGAGGGTTGGCGTGTGAGGAGAAAGAGAGAGAGATGTTTGCTACAATAGCATGTACATGAGAGCATAGGTATGCCTCTCTATTTATAGGATTTTGGGATCCATGGATCTCAATCCATGGGACATATAAAATCAATGGATGAGATTGATTTATGTCAATCCAATGGTCAAGATTGTTGTTGGTAAAAGCCAACAACTTGTGATTTAATTTAGATTAAAATATATTTGACAAAATCAAATATAAATCAATCCCAAATCACATAAATAAATAAGGAGATAATATACATGGAGATTACATCTCCATGTACATTCAAGGGGGGACGGCCACCCATTCCATATAGGAATTGGGTGCCGCCCACCTCCTTCCATATGGAGGCAATCTCATGGCCTCCTTGATTTTCTCCATTATTTATTTCCAACAACTTTTGTTAAGATTTATTCACCAAAAAATAATTCACAATTAATTTTGGAAATATTGCAATCTTGACATTGGAAAATTGTGAATCACATTCACAACCCAAAACAAAATATAATTTACATTTTCAATTAATTAGACAATGTGTATCCAATACACATTAATAATTAATCAACAAATATAAATTATAATTATCTCTCTCTAATACATTATAAATCACATTTATAATATATTATGAATAATTAGATATTTCTATCCACATTATTCTTATCCATGATAATTAAATCACATTTAATTACATTGGATAATTCATCATACATCATGATAATTAAATCACATTTAATTATCAATTTCTCAATGCTTAGATCTTATGGAATTATTCTTGAACCATTCAAGACAATGTTATTTCTCCTCAGATACTTGGAGATGAGGACAGGGCGATTGTATTGTTCCATGTATAGTGACTTGGATATTGAGATCACATCTCAATTCCAGATCCCATGGACCTCTCACAGATGCTTGATTAAATCAAGATCGTAAACCTAATTTTTTTCATTGCATCTGAATCTCATTCAGATCAATGTACAGTACATGGACTAAGATTAGGTTACTTCTCTAATGAGAGGAGTCACTAAAATCCAGACCTGTGTCATCACTCCCTCGGAATGGAAGCGTCATGGTTCTACAATCGTTTATGATCAAATCACCCTCAGGTATTCCCAATACCTGTACATCCTGCATACTGGAAGATTCATGATCATCCTGAAGATATAGATCACTTTTACACTGTCATCTTCGTGGTCTGATCATTACGTTTCTCAATCTTGGTCCTTGGGATATGGTACAGATCATATGCTTTCACAAAGCATATATCTTACCTTCAAATTCATGTCATGCTTCTAAAGCATGACGACCATGCATGGAATTTGATAAGTCCCAATACCTCATGAGTGAGCTCATGTCTCCCGGTTCACAAGTGAACCTGTATGATCCCTTTGAGAGATCGTATTACTCATATGCCCTTACATGCACACCAGCTCGCCGGTGTATAGACCTTGTTTAGGTCATCAACCTAATGGTCTACCAAATGTACACACTCAAATATATAACAATACATATGTCTCTGGTCAGAGGATGTTTGCCTGTGATGTGACAGTATTCATCACAGGTCTTTGGTTATCTCGATCTCGTTAAGTCAACCCATTGACTCAACTAATCTGATACCTCCGAATCACTATTCCCATGCAGAGGACCTGCATCAAGAGGTCGATCAGATATCAGCCTAATGAGAAAGGATTTCCATCTCCTTCTCAGGCTGGAGATCACTACTTGTCAATCATTGATGATGCTTGATGAGTCCTCTATCTAACTCCTTCGATATTCATCCAAGCATCAACCTCTATGATTCAATCAATGAACTAGCAGCTGTATGATTATCAAGTTGGCCATGGTACATAACCCATATTGTACAGAGGGACCTTATAGTGCATTCATTCAATCAATTTCAGAAAGGGGGTGAAACATAATCAATAACTTTTATTGATAAATCATTTATTACAATATTTATTACAGGAATGGTTCGCCTCGGGCTCACATTGCTAACAATATCGACCAAGGAATGCATAAAATGCTTGATGAAATGCAAGACCATGAGTGGTGATTTTCTTTTTTTTTCTTTTTTTAATGCAAAAAGTTTTTTTTGGGTTTTTTGTTTTGTTTTTTTTTTTTGTTTTTTTGAAAAACAGGTATTATACACACTACTTGTACCCATCCCCGATGTTAGATAAAAACGACTAAAGTATGAGCTATGGATAAAGTAGATAGAATATATACAAACACCCCCTCTATACTTAGCTTGTGCTATGTCCTCATGGCACAAAGTGAAATGTAGACATAACTCGTACTAAGTATAGACGTGATAAAAACAAAAGAAGAGAAGTGATGTATAAACAATGGAACTGGTCCCCCTATACTTAGGCTCAGGTCAGTCTAAGTATAATCGGATAAATACAGATGGGGAACCGGGTAGATTTGCGGATGTACAAGATCAAGGAGGTTTGAGACGAACCTTCTTGAGGGAGTGTGGAGGGAGATAGTATGGAGATGTGGAGGGCAATGAAGAAGACCAGCCATTGTCGGAGTCGTCCTCAGGAGAATAGTAGTCGCCTGCTGAGGATCTCCAACTTTAGTCGATCAGAGGTAAGTACCTTTGGATCAGCTTTGTACCTATTGCACTTATATGATGAACCACATTAGGACCGGACGAGGACTCTTCAGAAATCACCTGGTGTCTAAGGTCAAAGGTGACTTTCATGGTCGGTTTGTTTTCTTGGGAAGTATTGGGAGGAAGTTGGACAGTCTTCATCTCTCTGTCTTGAATAACCGATGTGGCATTCGTGAGTTCCTCATCAGATGAATCCCCTTGAGTCAACCAATTCTTGAAGGGTCATGCGCTGCTTCGGTCGAGGGAGATTGTTCCTGGTGCTTTTGTGGTTTATGGCTGGGGGTGTTGATGTCACTTCCGGATGATCGTGAATTTTGGTGACGTCGGATGTTTCCGGAGTTGGGTCCTTATATGGTTCAAGTATCTCATGAGTTACTGCCAACTCAAAGATTGGACCATTCAAATAATCGTGGTGATCTTCAATAATATGGTCCAATTCTTCATAAGCTCCAAAATCTTGATTTTGCCTAGGAGCAGTGATAGGGTGCTGAGAATCTAAAGTTTATCCAACAATCAGTCTTTTAGGTGACTCTCCTAGGGTTTGTATCAGTGTGTCATGCGGAGATGTCTGATAATGTGAAATATTTATCTCCTGATCATAACTGTTGGTTTCAAGTTGGTTTTCCTCGGAGCAGGTTGTGTCATTGTGGGTTTGTTCAATGTGGTTGAAGTTCGGGAACTTGATTTTCTGAGTCTCACAATCGACGATCGCCTTAGTGGAGGCTAAGAACGGCTTTCCTGAAATGATAGGAGACTCACATAAACTTCGGAGGTGCTCAATGTCAAGGACAACAAAGTCCACTTTATGTTCTTTAACTCGAAAATTTACGACGACAGAAACGATCCCCCACGGTCTTTTGGTAGATCGATCGGGTAATTGAACGATCACCCTAGTCTTTTTGAGTTGTCTGAGTTTAAGTTGGTCAAAGACGGACTTGTGGAGGATGTTTAATGTGGAGTCGTCGTCTAACCAAACATGAGTGAATGTAGAATCCTCAATTTTACATGTGATCTGAGTCAACCGCTAGATTTTGTGACTTTTGATTTTATGATTCATTACCAAAGAACTAGCCATAGATATGACATGATATTCAATCCTGGATCGTTTCTTGCCTGTCTTTTTGGGGTTCAGTCGACTCTTCACAAATCTCTTAAGATCGGGCACATATTCTATGGCTTTGATTAATGGAAGCTCTAAGATCAGACTCTTGCAAAATGCTTCCATTTCATAATTGTCCAATTTTTTTGAATTTTCAATTTTTTGGTATTTTCTGTAATATGGTCAGTCTGGGGGGTCAGAGGTCAGTGGTCATGTCTGTTTGTGATGATCTAGGTTCGCATGGTGGTGGCCTCACTTCTTCTGAATTTTGCATAGACTGGATGAGATCATATATTCTCTCAGTTAAAGTGTATGCTCTATGATTAATCCGAGCAATCTCATCCTCAAACATCTCATGACTAGTGATTGAATAATCATTCTCCATGTGTCGTGATTCTGGCATGTAACCTCGAGTAAAGTATTGATTGTTCATAAACATTATGGTCTGGTCATGAGTTATATTTCCTTGACTTTGATTTTCTAGTGGATTGTTGAAGGAAAATTGATTGAACTCAAGAGGATAGTGATCTTGAGTAGGGGATGGTTCAAGAGGTTGTGAGATCATAGTAACCGGAAATCGTGTTCTACTGTCAATATCGGTTACTTATTGTTCATCCTCAATTCTGGTCTCTCTTTCATGTCCATAAGATTGTCAGAATGTGAGAGAGGGCTATTCCAAGAAGAAGTGTGGTCATAGGGTGGGATGTATGGGAGGGAAGAGAATGATGGATGAGGGGAACTTGAATTGAAGATCAGGTTCTCCTGAGGAGTGTGAGAAGAAGGATATCGGGACAAGGTCATGGAGATCAGGAAAGAAGACCACTGTACCGACATTTTCTCAAGAGGGATGGAATGATCAGCGAACCACGATTTGCTTGCGATTGCAAGGTCTTTGACGTACACAAATCAAACACAAAACAAACACGTTGATTCACCCACTCAACACTAGTGAAGACATGTTTGGGTTCGGTCGCTTATCTTTTTAATTTATTTAATGACAAAACAATCTTGAAAATTAAGCGGAGATGTTAAGTACCGAAATATTTTACAAAGACTGTCCCGAGTTCCTACAACTAGTTGCACCTACTTTCAGCCAGTATAGGTGTAAGTACGGACCGTTTAAACGGCTACCCGTGTTACTTGAGGACAGAGCCTTCCGCGGTGTCCTCTAAATCACCTACTCTGCTAAGGGAAGTCGGACCATGAAACGGCTACCCGAGACCCTCACTGAAAAGTAGCTAATTGTTTTGAAAATCAGTAGTCTGAATGAAGCACTTCAGATTTGGGCTCTTTCCTAAGTGTGCGTTCTGATCCTTACGAACAATCAGTGGGTTCCTCTCCACCAAACACAGGTTAATTTTAGGTCAGTTTATTTACAGTCGCCTTGATTAGCAATCCCAGTTTTAAGTCAAGGTTATCGCTGTAGTTTATGTGAGCACAGAAATTCACGCCTAACGAGCAGTCCCAATTCCTTTAAATCCTAAGTTGTAAAACTTGAGAAAGGAGAATCGGAAAAGCCAATACAAACGTAAATCAATGATGCATACTTAAGAGAAAGACTTGCAGTGAATCCTCGCGTTCTTCATGCGGGATGCAGTACAAGGAAATAAAATTTACACTAAATGATATGCACAGATGAAAAATACCCTAAGCAGATAGTTCTATTACCGTGAAGAATTGATTTAAATTTTTGGCTAATGTTGAACGATTTATAGTGTGTTTAATTAGTGAAAGTGTGACCTAAGAATTACGAGCACAAATAATGATAAAGAAACAATCATATATGTGGCTAAGTCCTACGCCACTCAAGCCGGGTCCCAACCACACAGAAGGGGTTGAAACAGACCTGACACACCACAGAAATGTTCAGTCTGAATTATTACAAGTGTTTAAAGAGAGGGACCCTGAGAATAATGCAGAAAATTAAATCTATACTAACTCTCTCTCTCTCTCTCACAAAATTAAAATAAAAATCAGTCTTCTTCGCATGTCCTTGATTTAAACTCCAAAATTATCTCCGAGTAATCTGCGAAGAGAGAAAGTACGGTTAGTATCAGAAGAAGAAAAGAAATGCAAAAGGAAAAAATGCAAAAGGAAAACATGACACAAAAATTAATCTCACAAAAATTAATTACAAAAAATGATTTAAAACCCTAAAAATTTGCCGTTCTCCGGCAACAACGCTATTTGATGAGCGTGAAATCCACCTCTTTAATAATCGATAATTGTAGTATAGGAGGCGAATTTCGGTCAATCAAAATACCACAATCTTTGAATGTTGTGGAGTATTTATACTTGGCAAGTCTACCAAGGTCAAACACAGGGAACAATGATTCTTAGTTGTGTGGTTTTAAATTAAATTAATTAATTAATTAATGTTTGGTTTTCTGTATTGGGAAAATGTACAATGCAATGAGATGCAAATGTTATGCAAGGAAAGCAATTCAGCACAGGATCTGGAATTTAAATTTTTTTGCTCCAAAATATAATAATCAATGACCTCGAAATTTATCACAGCTCAATCGATATAGATCAAGAAAAGTATTCAAATTAATCCCAGATTGCAAGCATAAGAGGTAATAGATTATCCTGCTTCCAATCAATGAGAATATCTTAAGTATAGGATTTATCCTCAAAATTCAAGTGATTTAAATCCCTAAATAATGTAATCAATGATTCAAAGGGATTTATTCAATGTAAAGTCCTCAGTCGTGCTCCTGCAAAAGAAATCATCAATTTTTCCAAGGTAATTGTAGTATAGATATGTCAAAGTTAGCCTACAAAAGTCAATTATGATCCTCAAATATTAATTCTCGATAAATGATCTAGGATATGTTCACAAGCTATGCTAAATGATAGAGCATGAAAATAGCTTCAAAATGACATATTGTATGCTTAAAACAGAGTTCGTATGAAAACGATATGATAAAATGAAATTATAGGGACTAAAGTGTAAATAAAATAAGGTTTTTCTTGCAAAGAGGTCCCTGGAGGGGCTTATCTGTAATTTAGCAAAGTTAGAGGGGCTTCTCAGAAATTTACCCATGACGGGGGTATATTTGTAAATTCTGAAAATACTAGGGGCTTTGTTGCAATTTTCATTGGACGCGCGTGCCTTGCACGTGCCTCTGGAGGCTCGGGTGGCGGGGCTGCGGCTCGGGGTTCCCGAGCTGGAGGCTCGGTGGCGAAGCTGTAGCTCGAGCACGAAGCTGTGGCTCGGGGGTCCCAAGCCTGTGGTCCGGGCCCAGAGCTGATGCTCGGACCGAGTCTGAGGCTCGGATTGTCCGAGCCTCCACGCGGCGACGATGGGCGGTTCGGATGACCCGAGCCTCGCGGCTGGGGCCGAGGCTCGGGATGGACGTGTGGTGGTGCTGGAGCCGTTGGATCAAGGGCCTCCTGCCCGATCCAACGACAACTGTGCGTTGGAGCTCAGGCGGTCGAAGCGGGCGGCGGCGGTGGCTTGGGCGAAGGAGGCGGTGGAGGCTGAGCGGCTGAAGTGGAGTCGGTAGCCGAGCGGCGGGTGGCCGAGCGGCTGGAGGAGCTCAGCCGTGGCGACGGGCGGAGCTGCGTGGTCAGTCGGGCGACGGTGAGGTGGCGGAGGCGAGCTGGTGGGGCAGCAGTTTGCTGATGATGCGGAGGTGCGTGGAGGGCGACCTCGACGATCTTTGCCTCGAACGGCTCCGGTGAAAGGAGGCGGTGAAGCTCATACATAACCTCAAAGAGATTTGCAGCAAGGAGAAAAATCTCTCCTTGGATCTCGCCTGCAAGGGGATAGTCGCCGGTGACCTGGGCTCCTGTCACAAGCCCAGGTTCCAACTCCTCCTTCCTCACGATGCTAGAGATGGCGGATGGCCTGACTAGACGGCGACGATGGGTATTTATAGGAGGGGAGGGGATGAAGACGGTTATGTGCTCGTGGCTGTTACGAGGAGGAGAAGCGGTGGAGTGAAGGTACGGAGGCGTTACATGCACGACCGTTCACACGAAGGGGGGGGTAACAGCTGGAGGTTGGGGATGATAGGGTAGAAAACGTCCGAAAAAACCTGCTACGGAACTACCGAGCAGAGGCAAAAATGTCGCCCTACTCTCAAAAAGAAAAAAGTCCCTTTGCCTCGCCCCATGCCACGTCATCTATACGGCGAGTCGGATTTCTTTTCGGAATCGCAATCATTCCTCAGTCCCCTCGTCGATTGAAGGGTGGGAACCTCATGTTGTCGTTCCCTCCGGGAACTTCCCGGGTTGGGCACGTGCTAGGCACGTGACCCGGGGGGCAGCTGGAGAGAGAAGTGGGGTGCCACAAGGCACGCCCAAGGGCTGCCATGTGGCACCCAAAAAATTTCAAAATTTAGGTATAAAGAAAAATAGAAAAGAAATAGAAGGAGATCTCGGATTGAAAAATTTCCTTCACGAAAGTTGTTCGTCTCGATGAGATCTACAACTTTTCATGAAGGATCCGTGAGCAAAAGAGGTCACCCATGCGAAGTGGTATTTTTGATGGTTCTCCATGTATATAGAAAACCTGATTTTTGGGGTTTTGTAAATTTTTTGGTGGTTTTAGAGAGGATAAAATTTATAGAAAAAATACGATAAAATACAAGAAAATTATCTACACACTAATCTATTTTTTTGGATTTTTAATAAATACGAAAATAGGAAAATAAAATAAAAGTAAGAAACACACAACTTTTGTACATACCGACAACGGACACTTGGACTCAGTCAGTTTCTTTGATTTCAGTTTTAATCTGGATTTGGATTTTTGTGTCCCTTATAAAATTTTCATCAAAGAACACAAATAAAAAAGAAATAAAATTAAAAAGGTTAATTAAGTACATAAAAAATGAGGTCAAAAATAGCAAAAAGTCAAAATGTGCAAAAGAGGCCCAAAACCCAACTTTCACATATGAGCTCCGAATTTTACGAAATTGGTCTTTTTTGAAGGTTTTTGAAAATGGAGTACTTTAAAAGTGAGTAGACCAAAATCGGACACTGTATGATGGAGATATGTTTTTTTTAGTCCGTCAGATGTGAAATTAGACTTTGGGATAATTTGACACTTATTGGAGTTAGTAATTTTTTTGTATTTTTTTAATAAGGTTAGTAATATATACACAATGGAGGTCGCTTGGGGTTAATCAGAGTTAGGATGAATTAACTAAAAATAAGAGAAGTTAGCGGCTTTTTTGGCTAATTTACACTTGGGATTTTTAATGCAATTATGCCTGATGAAATGCAAATATTATTAGCACATGTATGAATGCTAATGATGCTCTGTTAATGATTAAATGCATGTGTATTTTGGGGAGTCGAGCCTAATTGACCAAATTTAGCATGATGAATACGAGATTCATCAATCCTCGAGTAAGGTTTCTACAGCCTAATATTCTAAGCAAAACACCTATGTATTTGGGCTCTAATCCTTAATGTAGTGTGCCTTGCTCAATCTGGAAGGTACATGCATCCAATGATGGGCGCTGATCTCCCAAAATAAGGGGTTGATTTTATTTTGATTGATTTAATCGGCCTTGCTAGCAGTCCCAATTTTAGATTAGGTTATCACTTGGGTCTTAGTGAGCACAAGATATTCGTCTACCGACCATTCCTGATACCTTTAAACTTAGATGAGAAAACATGGGGAGGAGTCGAGAAAAAATGATGCATGATGAAAACAATGATGTATGCTCAGTTAGAAAGACTTACAGTGCTTCCCAGTGCTCTTCATGTGGGATGCATAATAGAATTGAATTTATTATAAATGAATGCAACCGATAAAACTACTCCTAAGAAGAAAGTTCTATTAGCAGGAAGAATTGATTTATGCTTTGGCTAGATTGGATATGTCTGAAAAAATATAATCGAGCAAAAGCAAATGAAATTACTTCTACTGCAAGTGCATATCCTAATTTTACGACACAATATACTTGGGTCATGACCACATAGCCGGGGTCAAAACATGCCTAAATGTCCCTGCAGTTTAGTCCAGTTCAATTACAAGTACTATTCAAATAAACCTTGAAAAAAAGAATTGTAGAAAATTAAATCTAGCCTAATCTCTCTCACAAAATAGAAATAGAAAATCTTATTTGTGTCTCCTTGAATTTTTTAAAAAGTTGCTTTGAGTTATCTACAAAGAGAGATTACATGGTTAGCATACGTGAGAGAGAAAACCAGTGAATAAAAGAAAATTTATTGCAAAATAAAAGAAAAAATGAAAGAAAATTGACACAAGCATCAATATCACAAAAATTAATTACAATAATTAATTTAAACCCTAAAATGCATCGTTCCCCGGCAACGGTACCATTTGATGAACCATATTTCCACCTCTTTTAAGAATAGAGAATTGTTGTAGTATAGGAGGTAGAAAACGGATCAACAAAAACCACAAGTTTGAATATGTTGAAATTTTTATCTTGGTAAGTGTACCAAGATCAAACTCATGGAACAATGTTTCTATGTAATTACTATTTACGATGTTAATGTCTATGTCAGAAAATAAAACATAAAAGAAAGAGTAAAAAAACATAAAGAGAATACAGTAAAAGAAATTAAAAAAATGATATGTGAATATATCTATCTTTATCCTCAACAAGATGATCAATAAAATCCTCAAATCAATGATTCACAAATATAAGAGAAGAGTCGATAAAAATTCTCATTTGCATAATCAAAGGTTCCAAGAATCAAATCCTGTGAATGTTTAAGATTAAGTATCCAAATTAATCTTTAAAATAAGATCTCCAAGGTCTCTAATGAATCTGTGATTCATCACTTCAAAAGTTAAAAATAGAGCCTTGTTCCCGAGTAAATAGAGGCATATTTCCCTTTATAATGCATAAATAGCATTCATGCATGCATACATAATACATACATTTTAGCAGTCCATGTGCATTTAAATAAGAAGCCAAAATCCCTTGTAAAATATCCACTTATGAAAATAACCTCTTCCTTATAATATGTACTCCATAGTTAATAATATAGGGAAGAAAGCCAGAAATCCCCCTTGTAAATTAGCCAATAAAGCCCTAGAACCCCTGGACAATAAACTACACATAGATCCCTCATACAAACTCCAAAATAGGTCTACTCACTCTTAGAATAATACACATTAAAAGACCTTTAAAATGAGACCAATTTCATCTAAGTTTGGAGCTCGTATAAAGAAGTTGGGTTTTTGGGCCTCTTTGTATACTACATGTATGTATATTTGTATTATTGTATTTATGTATCATATTTGATCTCATTTCCGTCTTTGGTCAACATGAAACTTGTAGATCTCATCAAGATCTACAACTTTCATGTTTTAAGTTTTTCCAAATTCGGCCTCCTTCTCTCTCTACACTAAATTTTCTTTCCAACCAACCACAGCAAGCCACGTGGCGCCCTCTGGTTGCGCCACGCGGCCCGCTCCCCTTGTCCAAGCCGCCTTTGCTCTCGGCCGTTGGATGGCACTTTCAATCCAACGGCCACTGGATGACCACGTACGCCTGTCACCTTGATCGTTAGATCAAATTCCCCGCCTCATCTCAATCGCCCGTTCACGCCTCTTCCTTAGCACGCCACATGGCGCTTGTTGCGCCCTTGGATGATGCACTCCATCCCTCCATCTCAACCTCTCACCCCGCAGTGCATCGCAGCCCTTCGATCTTCCTCAGATCTGATCCCCGCCGCTCGTCATCGGCCTCTCCTCCGCACGACACCTGGCGCCATCACGACCTTTGGATTAGGCCACTCATGATGCAATCCACACCGCTCGCGCATACTTCGCCCCCATCGTGCCACGTGGAGGGATCCTGACCCTCATATCGTTTCGCCCGGATCTAATCTTAACCGCTCCAGCCTACTTCGATCACCACCGTTGGATCACAAGATCCAACGGTGGAGACTTCGTCTCCTACCTCGGGAGCCCCTCTCTCCCACGTTCTCTACCTTGCGGGAGGGGCACCCCCTTCCTATTCTTGGAATCCACCGTCGCCGAGCACCACAACCTCCACGATGGCCCCCACTCATCCCTGATCCTCGCCATCACCCACATCGACCTCCAGCTCTCTTCCACGAACTCCCTAAACCTCGCTCCATCATCAGCATGACCGAGACCCTCGACCCTTAAATACTCCACCACCAGCCATCGTCATCCCCATCCGCCACTCGTGAGAGACACTCCGAGCTCGGAGCTTCCAATTGGTGACAGGAATTGCGAGTATCCTCGAGCGAAAACGACCGTCTTCTCCGGCGAGATCCTCGGCCACCGCCGAGTCGCAGCCCTCCTCCGCTGAGCCGCTGCTTGAGCTCAGGGCCCCACCGTCCCTTCGAGCGAAGACCTGGAACTCAAAGACGAGCTCCTATCCTCAGGTGAATGCCTCCATCCCTTCTCGATCTCATTTCATTTCTTCTTCATTTTTTCTCGCTTTTTATTCGCCGCCTACGGTCACCTTCTCGCCTCCATTTCATTCCGTCGATCTCCGTGTCAGAGCTCCCATCTTCGCGGTCACCTTTACATCCTCCGACGACGCCTTTCATCTTCCAGCAAGCTCCAGCTCCGCCTCTTGGCCGGAGCTCCTTCGCCAGACCACCTCAGTACCCCTTAGGCCTCTCCGATTACCTTCACTTCTCCACGAGTGCACGCACGAGCTTCGGCTCTTTCTCTAACACTTGCAGGTACTGTTTCGTCCACTGATCGGAAGTTCACCGGAGCTCTTCCTGAGCTTCGCCACTGTCGTGCTCCACCGCCCATCTCCAGCTCCTGAGGCCACCATTACCTTCGTCGCACCTTCGAGCACCTTCTGGGATAGCTCCGAGCAATCGGAGAGCTTCATCGACGCTAGGAGCAACGGGCGGAGGGACGGCCCCTTCGCCGGAGCCCCACCATCTCCTCCGCAGGAGGCGGAGGACCGTTGAGGACGGAGGTCCAGCCACCGTTCGATCATATTGATCGAACGGTCCCACGACGTCCACGTAGCCGCGCCAGATCATCACTCCACTGTTGGATCGACCAGTGATCCAACGGCTTGTAGCAAGCCACGTTGCCATCTTCATCGACGCCCAGATCGCTGTTGGATCAAACTTGATCCAACGGTCCGCATCAAGCCACGCAGAACGGGTCCGAGCCTCTTCCCTGACCAGGCTCGGACAGCCCGAAGCTTCGCCGAACCTCAATCCAAACCTCCAAGGAACCCGAGCCTCGATCCGAGCCGCCTTCGTCATCTGAGCCTAGGCGCCCCACGTGAGAAGCGCGTGTGTCTTGGGTAAATTGCACAGAAGCCCCTGGGACTTTCAGATATTGCAAATCAGTCCCTGTGAAGCAGACCCCACGTGAGGAGCATGTGCCCTGTGGAGATTTTGCATACCAGACCCCTGCATTATAGGTAATTGCACTTAAGTCCCTGTCAGCATATTTGCTTTATGAAATTTTATTTTCTTGTATTGCATTTACACCCCTGTGTTTGCACGCATCCCTAGGTTGCATTTTACATCATTTTTTAATTCTAAAAGTTGCATTTTGTTGAGAACTTTGTCCTCTATCTATTGTGCCACGTGTCATATTTTTGTAATTACAGTAGATTTTTCAATGAATTAATTGGTCAATTTGTGGAATATTTTGCCCAGTGAAACCTTTTAATTTCGAGTTAATTTTCTGTGATTCCAAAAATCCTCAAAAATTCACAGTAGCTCTAGGACAGTGAACTTAACATGCCATAAAAATTTCATGTCATCTGCACACATATCGAGGCCTAAATAAATTGTTGAGTGATTTTCTCATTTTAATTTTAATAAATTCATTTCACATTGAAATTAAGATTTGTCAATTTTCCTGGATTCCTTATAATTAGAGCTATTTAGGATAATTTTATCTCCTGAAAAATTGTGATTTGTTATTTATTAAAAATTAATTAGTGAAAATCACCCTGTCTGCATGTTTAATTCACAGTAAATTCATTTAGTGTCTAGAAATTCCAAAAAAATTAGTGTAGGTCATTTTTATCATAATTAATCATCTGGCCAATTTTTAGAATTTTTGGATTCCATTTGATATCTTAATTGAATTAACTTCATATTGGTATGCTGACTGCATGTGTCCTGCATAGAAATTGAAAAAGAACAAAAAAATAATTCCCCGAAATTCCAACACTTGATTTTTGCAAAAATTTACCTAAGGAGACAGATGCCTCCCTGAGTTTGACCTTGGACTTCACCAAGTAAAAAATTGCCGCTTAAAATTGACTTGAATTTAATTAAAAGTGGTTTTTGATTAGCCCTGTCGTATCCGACTGCAACGAACACATCTAATTAATTTGGACATTAATCTGACCGAATTAACATAGGGTGCGGGGCGGTTATCAAAATGGCACCGTTACCGGGAGGCACGGCTTAGGTTAATTTATAGTGATATTCTGAGTGTTTGATTTTCTTTCCCCAGGTAGTCTGACCCCCGGTTTTCTTGTAATTATTTTCCTCTCTTTTATTTCTTTGCATCATTTTATTTTTGAGTCACGCTCTGACCTCACTATTTTTCTGTGCGAGGAACGCGAGGAGTCGAAGACGCTTCGACGATCGAGCATTTTAATTGAGTGAATAGAGAGGCATTGTAATTTTTATTTATTTTATTTCTTTTTCGCATCATTTCTAGCGGTTCCCATTTGGGATCTCGCGCGTGTAAGTATAGTGGAACTGTGTCTCCGTGTGATGTGTGGATGAATGTAACTTAGCTTGCACTAGCGGCTCCCCGAGCCAATCTAGGAATTGCTTGTGCTCGTAATCATTAGGACCACACAACTCACTTAAAAGACGCACTTAGACCGCGGGACTTAGCCAAAATAACCTGTTCTTCATGCTAACAGAACTGCTTGTCTAGGAGCGGCTTTCATCGCCTGCATTTGCATATAGTGTAAAAGATCTCAATTCTGTTCTGCATCCTGCATAAAAGCGAAGGGATCACTGTAAGTATTCTCTACTCAGCATACGCATCATTGTTTTTTACTTGCATCGGCTTTTCTCGATTTCCCCCTCTGATTTTATCACATTTAATTAAACGGAAATTAGGACTGTCCGATAGGCGTGCTGTGTGGTTGACTAACAAAGTGATAACTTAACTTAAAACCGGGACTGCTAAACATTATTGACCAAAAAAATCAATAAAATTAGAAAATTGTTTGCGGGAGATTAATCCCCGACCTTGTTTTCAGGCTGAGTGAGGGTACTTGAGTGTGTGTGAACACCTTAAGGCAGAGCCCAAATCCCCGCCTTCCATATCACGTTCTGACTGATCCTAGCAAATATCGCAAGTCGAATAATTTCAGATTCATTGACTAGTACCAAGTAGCCTCCGCCTGTCTCAGGTAGATAGGGGCGAAATTGCGGTACTTTGCGACAAGTTGCCAGTAACCCCCCGGGGTGAAGTTCCGGCCTTGTCAGCCTCCGTCTGCTTGCAGGTAGATAGGGGTGTGGTCATTGAATCCATCGACTTGGGATAGGAGCGAAGAAAAGAAGGACCGACGGTATCTTAGGCGACAGGTTAAACATGGAAGACGCGTCCGGCTCTGAGCCGACTTCCCTATAGGCCGCATAATCCTTGCTATTTTTGCTTGAAAATCACACTTAAAAACTACAAGATTAACTGGACTCGATTTCGAGTCCTTCGTTGTGTTGAGTGTGAAACCAGGGTTTTGGATTTATTTGCTTGCTTCAGGTAGGAGTAAAATCCTATCTCCTTCTCGCCACATCAAGATGAGCAACTGGGGAGATCTCGACGCGTTATTTACCGATCTCTCTATGAGTTCCCCAAGTAACTCATCTTCACCGGCCCAAGCGCACCTTGGACCACCCATGACTCATGACCCTCTTGAGTCTTGGTTCCCTCATGCTCAGGGTGGTTACTCTCAAACCAACCCTTTCATTTCCTCCGAAATTACCGAGGAAGACCATTGCCTCGGTAATTCCTTCCTTGATTTGTCCTCTGACACCAATCTCGTTTCCCACCCAAGACTAGAGGACAAGATGCCGCCAAGGATGCCACCGGATGAGGATCAAATACGACAGATTCTTGCTCGTCTTGCCGAAGCCGAACATAAGAATGCAAATCTCACGGCGCAGATGGGACAGATTATAGTAGCTGGAGGAATCGACCGACCAATGGTCGATACCTACAACCCGGCGGAGAACGAGATTCAGAATTGGTTAGCACCAGCGGTTCCCGCCCAGGCATTTGAGCTGAAGCCCCACTTCCTTAGTCTGCTTCTGAAGTTCAACGGAAACATAAATGAAGAACCATACACTTTCCTCCGTGACTTAGAGCTGGTGTGCAAACAATCTTAGCCATCCCAATGTTGGCCAAGATTATATTCGACTGAAGGCCACCCCTTTTGCCTTAGGAGATAAGGCTACTCATTAGCTGAAGAACTTAGGGGTGGTATGTACTACCTGGATGCAGTTCAAGGACCTATTCTTGAAAAAGTTCTACCCTCTCAGTAGGACTAACCAGATGAGAACGAAGATCGCCAACTTCGCTCAAGGACCCAGTGAACCTTTCCATGACGCTTGGGATAGGTTCAATGATTTAGTGCAGAAATGCCCCTGCCACGGCATTTCGAAGGCGATCTTAGTCCAGACCTTGTTCTGTGGTCTAACCCCAGAGATGCAGGGGTTAGTCAGTGCCGCCTGTGGAGGAAGCTATCTGAACAAAAACGACCACGCTGTATGGAAGATCCTGGAGCAGATGACGAAAACCGGCAGGTCGCAGGTCACCAGGGCCTATCAGTCATCTCCCTCAATCCTATCCAATGAGACAACCTGAAGGACTGTAGCAGATCTGACCGAGGACCTCATCCCCAGCATGGGGATGATTGCAGACAAGCTAACCATGGTCGAGCAGATCCACAAAAGAGTCATGGGACTTGAGTCTCTTTCGCGTCTACCGAAGCAAGTGGAGGAACTTTCTGAGAAGGTAGCTAAGATAAAGCTACATGCACCTTCTGCACCACCTGTACCTGTACATCGAGTCCATCTTGTGCAGGAATAGGCACCGGGGTCTCAGAGTAGCTGGGATCAGACTTACACCCAGCAGAACCAGCATGCACCCCCACAAGTGGAGACGGGATACGAGGAGCCTCCGCTAGTGTACGAGATCAACGGGCTTTGGTATAGCCGTGACCCGATTGTCAGGCAGGCCAAAATGGGGAAGGATCAGCCTCACCGCCCATCCCCAGCCAACCAAGAAACCAGGCCCGTTCCCACACCGCGCTTTCAGTCCAGGCCAGAACAAGGGTACCAGCCTCAGCAGTACCAGCAGCAGCGGCGCACCTATCAGCAGGGGCCAGCACCGTCCCATCAGCAGCAGCAATATCGGCATGGCCAGCAGGGCCCATACAGAACCTCATTGGCACATCAGCCAGCCCAGCCCACTGAATTGGAGTCCCTCACCTTGGCGATCCAGACCCTGTCTGATAGGGTCCAACAGATGCAGAATGACTACCTGGACATGAGAACCGATATCAATCGGGTCTCTCGTACCCAGGACCAACAGATGGTGCCAAAGACCCCAATTCCCGCACAGGTTCAGGCCAACCCGAACAGCTTACACCATGGCCAGAACCGACCTCGAGATCAGGTATATTATTCTGATAATTATTTATCTGAACATGAGATCCTTTCGTACGATAATGTAAATCATATGTCCCTCAGGAGCAGAAGGACCGTGACCATACCTGATCGGGCACAGGCACAGAAGGAAGGAGCCTCCGAGACTTTACCTGAGGAGAACTCGGAGGAAGAGGAGCATCACCACCACCATCACCGGCAGAAGAAGAGGACATCTGAGTCCTCAAAGCAGCATTCTCGCATCCGCATGGAGTCCGACGAAACCGATGAAGAGCCCGCACCTCCATCTGAGGAGGATCGTCCAGCAGTCGCGGAAGAAGCATCACCGGTTTCTCCTCAGCATTTTCATTTCAGTCAGAGTCCTAGTTTGTTTCAGAGTCAGAGTCATGTAAATAACTCAGTTCCTGATCTTAATGAGAATCTTTCAGTTTCCGAACATGAGTTGGATTCAATAATCCCTTTCCCTCGAGCTCTCAAGGGTGGAAAGAAGAAAACCAAAAAAATCCAAAAAGATGACCCTGAGATGGCAGAGTTCTGCAATAAACACATCAAGGTCACAATCCCCTTTGACAAGTTCGTGGAAATGACCCCTGCATTCCAAAAATACCTTAAGGTGAGATGCACACCTACTAGGTTAGCAGGAAGACCAAAAGCCGTGTTGAGAAACACATTTTATCAGTAGCCACGACTTGTGCAATAAAGAACTCGTTTCCAAGGAAACGAAGAGACATGGGTGCACATTATGTAGTGAGTCATGTTGATGACATCGCGTTTGCACGCACTCTCCTGGACAATGGTTCCTCAATCAATCTGATGCCTACAACCCTCTATGAGCGGCTTAATCTCGGACCTCTTAGGAAATCTAGAGCTCTTCTTCAGTTTGCTGATAAATCAACCAAGAGGTCCCAAGGAGAGTTAAGGAACATTGTGATCAAAGTTGAGTGGCAAGAATACATGGTGGACTTCACTGTCCTGGATATGGAAACCCCTCGTAATTGGAGATATTCCCATATCATTCTAGGTAGGCCCTTCCACAGAACAGTAGGGGCCTTATTTGATTATAAGAACGGGAAGATTCAGTTCCAAACTCCAGGCGGAGATGAGGAACTTGAAATGAAGCAGACAAGATGGCAGAGACCGGATTCAGAATCCAGCACCGAGTACTCTTCTACCAGAACAGACTGCGAGCATGTAGACGTAGTTCGGCCATGGAGACAGAACCTGGCCAGCACCGACGTGTCCATCTCCTCCAAAGATGATCCAGTGCATGAGTCAGTCTGCGAGATCATCAGGAACGAGTACAGCTCTGAGCCTGCATCGTCCTACATCTTCGATGACGTAGAGGCCCAGTTGGGCCTGTCAGTCCTTACATCTCTAGGACAATCGGAAGATGAGGATGATGAGTCGGACGAGGCATTTGCCGATTGTATGGAGACCTTTGAAGATCCGACTCCAGAGCCGAACTTGGTGGCAGCTATCACAGAGAACGATCCAGCCACTTCCAACACTGAACCAGATCAGATTGAGACAGATTTCTTAGACGATCACACTATTCCTCAGCTCAAACCCTTACCCACAACCTTAAAATACGCCTTCCTTGCAGGTCAAGACAAGAAATTTCCGGTCATCATCAGTTCACGATTGACCGAGGAGCATGAATCTCGCTTGCTAGAGATCGTGGAGAAAAACCACAAGGCGATAGGTTGGAGCATTTCTGATCTCCACGGATAAATCCCGCTCTATGTTCACACCATATTTACTTGGAGAATGAAGCCAAACCCTCTCGTGAATTCCAACGTCAGTTGAATCCAAATTTACGAGAGGTCGTGAAGAAGGAGATAGAAAAATGGTGCAACACGGGTTTCATTTACCCAATCTCTGACTCTAAGTGGGTGGACCCAATTCATGTTGTCCCGAAAAAGTCGGGAATTCAGACGACCACCAACGAGGACGGAGAGGAGATCGTGACGAGAGTGCCCACGTCGTGGCGTGTCTGTGTGGATTACAGACACTTGAATGCCGCGACGAAGAAGGATCATTCCCCCTACCGTTCATTGATCAGATCTTAGAGAGACTAGCGGGGAAAGAGTTCTTCTGCTTCTTAGATGGGTTCTCGGGCTACAATCAAGTAGCCATAGCTCCGGAGGACCAGGAAAAGACCACGTTTACATGCCCCTTTGGTACCTATGCTTTCAGGCGCATGCCTTTTGGGCTATGCAATGCTCCAGGTACTTTCCAAAGGTGCATGATTGCTGTATTCTCCGAAATGATCGGCGAATTCCTGGAAGTCTTCATGGATGACTTCTCGGTCCACGGCGATTCCTTCGATTCATGTCTTAGGAATCTGGACCGAGTCCTAAAAAGATGTTGTGAGGTTAATCTGGTGCTCTCCTGGGAGAAAAGTCACTTCATGGTGACGGAGGGCATAGTGTTGGGGCATGTCATCTCCAAGAGAGGAATGGAGGTTGACCCTGTCAAGGTGGATGTGATCAGACGACTCCAGCCACCAACCAACGTAAAGCAGTTGCGGTCGTTCCTCGGGCATGTTGGATTTTATCGGAGATTCATTAAGGATTTTTCTAAGATTGCCCGACCGCTAACTGAGCTTTTAGGCAAAGACATGGAGTTTGTTGTTGATCACAAATGTCTTGAAGCCTTTAAGCTTTTGCAAGGAATGATTATGGACGCACCCATCCTACAAGCCCCAGATTGGTCTCTACCTTTTGAGATCATGACGGACGCCTCAGATTATGCTGTAGGGGCTGTATTGGGACAAAGAAGAGATGGCGTCCCGTTTGCAATTCACTACGCAAGCAAGGTGCTTGATACTGCTCAGCGTAACTATACAGTTACAGAAAAGGAAATGCTCGCGGTAGTGTTTGCCTTGGACAAATTCAGATCTCACCTAATTGGATCCAAGGTAACTGTGTTCACTGACCATACGGCACTACGGTACTTGATGGAGAAGAAGGACGCGAAGGAGCGTCTTCTTCGATGGATTTTACTTATCCATGAGTTTGACTTGGACATCCGTGATAAACCTGGAAAGAAGAACGTAGTGGCCGATCATCTCTCTCGCCTCGAAGATCTTAATACTTCCGAGGATTCACCAATTCGAGACTCCTTCCCTGACGAGTCGATTTTTGTTATCGACTCACTCCCATGGTACGCCAATATCGTGAATTATCTTGTCTCCAAGAAAGTTCCCGAAGATTGGCCCAAGAGCCAAATCGACCGACTAAAGTCAGACGCTAGACACTACCATTGGGAGGATCCGATCCTTTTCTTTGAAGGACCGGATTGTGTCTGGAGACGATGTATTCCTCAGGAGGAATACCAGTGTCCTTTCTTTATGCCACAACTTAGAGGCAGGAGGACACCACTCCGGGAAGAGGACCGCATGGAAGGTACTTCAATGTGGCTTCTACTGGCCGACTTTGTTTTGCGATGCCACCGCCTTCGCGAAGTCGTGCCCAGTATGCCAGAGAATGGGGGGAACCGTCGGTTCCAAGGATGAGATGCCAATGCAGCCGGTCATCATTTGTGATGTCTTTGACGCCTGGGGCATCGATTTCATGGGCCCATTCCCTGTTAGCCACGGGTTCGGATATATCCTCCTTGCGGTAGACTATCTATCCAGATGGGTGGAAGCTATCCCGACCCGAGCCGCAGACAACAGGACTGTTTGTAAATTCATTAGAGAACACATAATCTCTAGGTTCGGGATCCCCAAAATGATGATATAAGACAGGGGTAGCCACTTTGTGAATCGGGAGGTGAAGAAACTCCTGAAGGACTACGACATCGAACACCGTGTCGCAAGTCCTTACCACCCACAAACCATCGGTATGGCTGAGGTGTCGAATCGGGAGGTGAAAACCATATTGCAAAAGCTTGTCCGCCCGGACAGGAAGGACTGGTCTCAGATCTTGGATCAAGTCCTCTGAGCGTATAGGACGGCTTACAAGACACCGTTAGGCACCTCCCCATTCCGAATGGTATTCGGAAAGCCGTGTCATTTACCTGCAGAGTTAGTGCACAAATCAGAATGGGCAATCAAGAAGGTCAACTAGAACATGCACCTGGGACAGAAGCAGAGAGACATGGATCTGAATGAGCTTGTGGAAGTCAGAAACCGCGCATACGACAACAGTTTGGTGTACACGGACAAGGTGAAGCGTTGGCATGATAGATATATCAGACGAAATACCTTTGTTCCTAGACAGAAGGTATGGTTGTTCAATGCTAGGCTGAAGATTTTCCAAGGCAAGTTGAAGTCTAAGTGGACGGGCCCATTTGTCATCCGTACGGTGCATGATAGTGGATGTGTCGAGATCTCAGATCTCGCAGATGAAGCACCAACATTCCTAGTGAATGGACAGCTGTTGAAGCACTTCGTCGAATCTAATGAGCAGTTAGTTCATGTTGAGGAGATTGTATTCATGCGCGAGACAGATACAACAGATACACCTCGAGCCGCGTATGAGACATTGCAGCAGTGAGCTCCAGCCATCAGCAGCATCTTGAAAGATTCACACCGACTCATTTGTATATACCATCAGTCTTGTACATCCTATCCTTTTCCCCCGCGACTCTAGTAACCCATCCCCACATCATCAAACCACTATCTTGGACTATACTTAGGATGACCAAATCCTAAGTATAGGGGGGGGGGGAGTCACTCGAGTCGGCTCTTTGTACATTCTCCAGATCACATTGGTCCTCTTACTCACTTCTGTCCTATACTTAGGCTGACCTGAGCCTAAGTATAGGGGGGACCGATGCCCGCATTGTATATTCATCCACTTCTCTTCTTGACCTCGACCGCCCCATTTTTTTGACTTTCTTCTACACTTAGGCTGCCAGAGCCTAAGTATAGGGGGGCCGGTCGACTTCTATACATTTTTTTTCTTCTTTCTCTTTAGCTCTCTTACGCTTAGCACGAGCTATGTCTTTTCCTCGCTCTTCGTGCTCTGAGGACATAGCACACGCTAAGTAAAGGGGGGGCGTGTATATATTACATATATATTTTACCCATAGCTCGTACTTTCGCGTACTTTTGTATATATTTTAGAATAATTACGGGTGGGTAAAAATTGAAAAAAAATTGTATACTTGTAACTTTTGTAAAAATTGAAAAAATGTACACTTGTAAACTCTTGTAAACTCTTATAAACTCTTGTAACATAGGAGGTATACCAAAGTTGTGAAAAAGGCTTCTTATTTACTCTTGCATATCATCTGAAAAAAAAGAAAGAAAGAAAAAAAGAGTCTTGCATTTCATTCAGCGACATAGCATGTCATCTTCATCTCATCTGCATATCTTGCATATGCAAGGTGAAAAGCTAGTGGGTTCTGAACCAAGTTATGAATAGATATTGAGGATAGACTTGATTTGACCTTAATCCACCTAATTTCAGAGGAACCTTATAGGAACTGGAGTTAAGATTTCTCAGGTCAAGTGACTTAATTCTTTGAGTCCGCAAGTCTATGTTCACATGTCATCTTGATTAGTCTAAGTAGAATATCTCGTGCACATGCATGATTCTTATAGACAGTGACCTAACTTGGACAAGCACAATGCACGTAGCTCTTCATTGATGAGGTGGTGAGGAGGTAGAATCCTTTATCTTGGAGTAGCACACGGGTGGAAACATCCGTCCTCCTCTAGGGAGGGTAGTGCATCTCAACCTAGTCTGGTGGTGTTGACATCTAAGGACAGGATGTTGTGGGTTGCAATAATGCTTCAAAAGAGGGATAGTCTACTGGCTCAAGAGGAAAAACTCCTGATGTACATGCTGCACCTTGTATATAGTTCCAAAAAAAGAAAAAAAGGAAAAAAATGCAAGAACTCCAAAAAAATAGACAGGCCAAAACAAAAAAATATATTATTGCCTGTCGGAGTATGTATATTAGCAAGAAGTCTGCAGCTGGATGACTTGGCTACTGGTCAGGCATCCCGGGATAGGTAGCTACACTGGCTACCGTCCATTATTTTCTCTACCCCCTCCTCTTGTGTTGGTCGCACCTGAACTTAGAAGGGAATACCCCGCTCCTCGAGGAAAGAGTTACTGGACCGAGTTATTGAGTTACCTTGTTAGAGGAGGCTGGTTCCGAGTCATTTCTGATGTGGAGAGCTATATCTCACTTACACATTACAAGTAAGAATCATAGTCATCAGAAATTTGCGTTCGAGGATTTATTCTGACCTGACTATTAAGGAGTCTTGAATAGAAGACTTGTGGAACTTGAAGTCTGTTAGGTCTTAAATTCAGATCCCAATAAGGTTCCGACACACAATTAATCCAAAGGTCGAGTCAAGCTCCATTTTCAACTTTTGTTCATAACCTTGGTATGGAACCCAAAATCATTTCACTCTTGCATTTCATTTAGTTGCTTGGGGACGAGCAAGGTTTAAGTATAGGGGGTTGATGAATCTGTGATTCATCACTTCAAAAGTTAAAAATAGAGCCTTGTTCCCGAGTAAATAGAGGCATATTTCCCTTTATAATGCATAAATAGCATTCATGCATGCATACATAATACATGCATTTTAGCAGTCCATGTGCATTTAAATAAGAAGCCAAAATCCCTTGTAAAATATTCACTTATCAAAATAACCTCTTCCATATAATATGTACTCCTTAGTTAATAATATAGGGAAGAAACCAGAAATCCCCCTTGTAAATTAGCCAATAAAGCCCTAGAACCCCTGGACAATAAAATACACATAGATCCCTCATACAAACTCCAAAATAGGTCTACTCGTTCTTAGAATAATACACATTAAAAGACCTTTAAAATGAGAGCAATTTCATCAAGTTTGGAGCTCGTATGAAGAAGTTGGGTTTTTGGGCCTCTTTGTATACTACATGTATGTATATTTGTATTATTGTATTTATGTATCATATTTGATCTCATTTCCGTCTTTGGTCAACATGAAACTTGTAGATCTCATCAAGATCTACAACTTTCATGTTTTGAGTTTTTCCAAATTCGGCCCCCTTCTCTCTCTACACTAAATTTTCTTTCCAGCCAACCACAACAAGCCATGTGGCGCCATCTGGTTACGCCACGCGGCCCGCTCCCCTTGCCCAAGCCGCCTCTGCTCTCGGCCGTTGGATGGCACTTTCAATCCAACGGCCACTGGATGACCACGTACGCCTGTCACCTTGATCGTTAGATCAAATTCCCCGCCTCATCTCAATCGCCCGTTCACGCCTCTTCCTTAGCACGCCACATGGCGCTTGTTGCACCCTTGGATGATGCACTCCATCCCTCCATCTCAACCGCTCACCCTGCAGTGCATCGCAGCCCTTCGATCTTCCTCAGATCTGATCCCCGCCGCTCGTCATCGGCCTCTCCTCCGCACGACACCTGGCGCCATCACGACCTTTGGATTAGGCCACTCATGATGCAATCCACACCGCTCGCGCATACTTCACCCCCATCGTGCCACGTGGAGGGCTCCTGACCCTCAGATCATTTCGCCCGGATCTAATCTTAACCGCTCCAGCCCGCTTTGATCACCACCGTTGGATCACAAGATCCAATGGTGGAGACTTTGCCTCCTACCTCGGGAGCCCCTCTCTCCCACGTTCTCTGCCTTGCGGGAGGGGCACCCCCTTCCTATTCTTGGAATCCACTGTCGCCGAGCACCACAACCTCCACGATGGCCCCCACTCATCCCTGATCCTCGCCATCACCCACGTCAACCTCCATCTCTCTTCCACGAACTCCCTAAACCTCGCTCCATCATTAGCATGGCCGAGACCCTCGACCCTTAAATACTCCACCACCAGCCATCGTCATCCCCATCCGCCACTCGTGAGAGACACTCCGAGCTCGGAGATTCCAATTGGTGACAGGAATTGCGAGTGTCCTCGAGCGAAAACGATCGTCTTCTCCGGCGAGATCCTCGGCCACCGCCGAGTCGCAGCCCTCCTCCGCTGAGCCGCTGCTTGAGCTCAGGGCCCCACCGTCCCTTCAAGCGAGGACCTGGAACTCAAAGACGAGCTCCAATCCCCAGGTGAACGCCTCCATCCCTTCTCGATCTCATTTCATTTCTTCTTCGTTTTTTCTCGCTTTTTTATTCGCCGCCTACGGTCACCTTCTCGCCTTTATTTCATTCCGCCGAGCTCCACGTCGGAGCTCCCATCTTCACGGTCACCTTTACATCCTCCGACGGTGCCTTTCATCTTCCAGCAAGCTCCAGCTCCGCCACTTGGCCGGAGCTCCTTCGCCAGACCACCTCAGTACCCCTTAGGCCTCTCCGATTACCTTCACTTCTCCACGAGTGCACGCACGAGCTTCGGCTCTTTCTCTAACACTTGCAGGTACTGTTTCATCCACTGATCGGAAGTTCACCGGAGCTCTTCCTGAGCTTCGCCACCGTCGTGCTCCACCGCCCATCTCCAGCTCCTGAGGCCACCATTACCTTCACCGCACCTTTGAGCACCTTCTGGGATAGCTCCGAGCAATCGGAGAGCTTCATCGACGCTAGGAGGAACGGGCGGAGGGACGACCCCTTCGCCGGAGCCCCACCATCTCCTCCGCAGGAGGCGGAGGACCGTTGAGGATGGAGGTCCAGCCACCGTTCGATCATATTGATCGAACGGTCCCACGATGTCCACGTAGCCGCACCAGATCATCACTCCACTGTTGGATCGACCAGTGATCTAACGGCTCGTAGCGAGCCACGTTGCCATCTTCATCGATTCCCAGATCGTCGTTGGATCAAACTTGATCCAACGGTCCGCATCAAGCCACGCAGAACGGGTCCGAGCCTCTACCCCGACCCTAGGCTCGGACAGCCCGAAGCTTCGTCGAACCTCAATCCAAACCTCCAAGGAACCCGAGCCTCGATCCGAGCCGCCTTCGTCATCCGAGCCTAGGCGCCCCATGTGAGAAGCACGTGCGCCTTGGGTAAATTGCACAGAAGCCCCTGGAACTTTCAGATATTGCAAATCAGTCCCTGTGAAGCAGACCCCACGTGAGGAGCACGTGCCTTGTGGAGATTTTGCATACCAGTCCCCTGCATTATAGGTAATTGCACTTAAGTCCCTGTCAGCATATTTGCTTTATGAAATTTTATTTTCTTGTATTGCATTTACACCCCTGTGTTTGCACGCATCCCTAGGTTGCATTTTACATCATTTTTTAATTCTAAAAGTTGCATTTTGTTGAGAACTTTGTCCTCTATCTATTGTGCCACGTGTCATATTTTTGTAATTACAGTAGATTTTTCAATGAATTAATTGGTCGATTTGTGGAATATTTTGCCCAGTGAAACCTTTTAATTTCGAGTTAATTTTCTGTGATTCCAAAAATCCTCAAAAATTCACAGTAGCTCTAGGACAGTGAACTTAACATGCCATAAAAATTTCATGTCATTTGCACACATATCGATGCCTAAATAAATTGTTTAATAAATTCATTTCACATTGAAATTAAGATTTGTCAATTTTCCTGGATTCCTTATCATTAGAGCTATCTAGGATAATTTTATCTCCTGAAAAAATTGTGATTTGTTATTTATTAAAATTAATTAGTGAAAATCACCCTGTCTGCATGTTTAATTCACAGTAAATTCATTTAGTGTCTAAAAATTCCAAAAAAATTAGTGTAGGTCATTTTTATCATAATTAATCATCTGGCCAATTTTTAGAATTTTTGGATTTCATTTGATATCTTAATTGAATTAACTTCATATTGGTCTGCTGACTGCATGTGTCCTGCATAGAAATTGAAAAAGAACAAAAAAATTAATTCCCCGAAATTCCAACACTTGATTTTTGCAAAAATTTACCTAAGGAGACAGATGCCTCCCTGAGTTCGACCTTGGACTTCACCAAGTAAAAACATTGCCGCTTAAAATTGACTTGAATCTAATTAAAAGTGGTTTTTGATTAGCCCTCTCGTATTCGACTGCAACGAACACATCTAATTAATTTGGACATTAATCTGACCGAATTAACATAGGGTGCGGGGAGGTTATCAGTCTCTGCATTCCAACTCCCTAAGACTAAGACTAATCTTCAAATCATAAAATGTCAGGAAGATAATTATTTAAGCCATCTCCATTTAATCTCTGCAAAAAGATTAGATTACTCAAAAATTAGTTGGTAATCAAAGTTAGCATGCATATATCAAATATAATCCTCAACTAATAAGAGGCATAAAAGAGTCTCAATATCCATAAAATATCTAGAATTGTAGAGCATAAGACATGCTTCACAATGACATAAAATATGTGAAATTTGGAATTAAAATGAGAAAGATATGATAAGAAGTTCTAGGGACTAAAATGTGAATACAATTAAGTATCTTGTGCATTTCACTCCTCGGGAGAGCTTATCTGTAAATATCAAAAGTCGTTTGGGCCTTACTCGCAATTTTCTCGTAGGCAGGGGTCTTTGTGTGAATTCTGAAAGGCAGAGGTGTTTGGACAAAAAAATATCCCAGGTCACGCGCCGCTCACGCGTGACCGTAATTCATCGTAAATCTGGAAAGGCAGGGGGCTAGGGCGCAAAAATCCCCCGTTGCGCATGCATTCCACATGAGGCGTTGAAGCTCGAGAGGAGCGGTTGGCTTGGAAATTGAACCTCCAAATGGGCACTTGGTGTTGTTTTGTGTCTACTCGAGATGCGAAGGTCTGGGTGAGGGATGATCAGAAGGCACATGCAAGTGATGATTTTGATCGAAGGGTAGATGTTACTTCTCAGATGAACAATTCAGATGAGGAGGAGAGGGCTTATTTGGATGGTGATTGTATCTTGCCCTCTCCTCTTCATATGTTCTTCCTCCTCGGCTAGGGATCTCTGCGAGCGACCGAGGACAGCTCTTGTAGTGGGAGCAGAGGTCAAGGAGATGGTGGCTGACACACGGCCACGTCAGGGTAGATGATCCTCTTACTCTTGATGCACTCTAGAAGGTAGCGCTACCTGCAGTTGTTAGTGGGAAAAAGGGAGCTAGGGAAAGGGCACCGAGCTCTGACCGTCGAGGCATGGGAATAGATCTAAGCTCCAGCCTTAGCGAGGCTGGAGGGGGAGAATATGGAAGGTAGAGACGAGAAGAGAAGAGAAGAGAAGAAGATGCGAGGGTGATGGCATCGAGTCGGAAGGGAACATGTCGGAGGTGTAAAGTACGATGAGTAATAAAAGAAATGAAGAAGAAGAAGAAATACATGGGGTTTGACGGAGATCAGAGAAGATGGAGCGGAGTAGATGGTTGGGTGGACTGAGAAGATGTGACTCCTCTGGTATTCGCTCGAAACCTGAAGCTCTTCATCGCTCGATGGAGATTTCTTGGAGCTATCACCTCCGTGGAACCTCTGGAGCTGGAGTTCAAAGTTGGGAAATGACATATGCTTATACATGAAGCAAAGACTGGATTTTATAGGCGGTGGAGGTAACGGTCGAGCAGGAGGGTGATGTGTGGAGGTGTTTGCTCTGGTGGAATGAAGATGGTGTAATGGAGGAGGTTACACGAAGGGGCGATGAAGGGAATCAAGGTGATGGGTAACAACTGAAGGTTTGATGGAGGGACATCGTTAGGGTTTTGTTGGAATCAACGACAAGCTGGAGGTGCGGAGGTGATGCACTACAGAGGGGGTGAGTGGAGCTAGTGGAGTCAATGACCGGAGAGGCGAGGGAGATGAGAAAGCGACGGTCGGCTGGAGGAAGAGCTCGAAGAGCATGTATCATTGGATCAGCTGAGATCCAATGACGGGAAATGGGTCAGGTGCGCGATGCGTGGGATGCACGTGAAGTGCATGTGCGAGGGTTGGATTGAGACAAGAACGATGATGACCATTGGATCGAGATTGATCCAACAGTCCAGGAGTGGGGTTGCTTCGAGATAAAGACCTTTGACATGCCAATAATGAGCCGTGACGACTGACGAGGCACTGAGGTAGGCGTGTAGGTGCCCGCCATGTGGGCATGGATTTGTTGACCAGGTGGTTGACCAAGGAGAATAATAAAAGAAAATAGGAAATAAAATAGGAAAAAAGTCAAATGAAAAAGTGGCCAACATGAAAGTTGTTGGTCTCCATGAGATCTACAACTTTCATGAAGGGTTAAAAAGCAAATAAGGTAATTTCTACAAAATGTATTTTTATATAAGGATTAGTTGCCAATTAATAGCCTATATTTTATATTTTGTAAATTTTTTGTATTTTTAATTAGATTCTAATTAGTGAATTAATATATACATACACAATATGTACAGTACTAATATAACTTTTTTAGGAGTTTTTACAAGTTAAAATGGTAAAATAAAGACACACAAGCTAACATATGTACAATACACATAGATTCAAATCTTTAATTTTCTTTTAATTTTATGCTTTTTATGGATTTTTTCTTTATGCCAAGTTAGTTAATGAATTAAAGAATATAATAGAAGAAGAATTGAGATAGAAAGGTGATATTTTATACATAACATAATAAACTCAAGCTAGGCAAAAATCAAGGTTATTTATTTACAGATTTTAGCCCATATTTCTTATACAGTTAGCAAAGTTAATTAATTTATTTTAGAGGATTTGATTAATGAATTAGAAAAGGAATTTTGCTAAGATATCCATAATATATGAATCATGGATTCATCAATAACTTACTTCATATTTGATATTATTATCACAAAACAATTACACTTGATATATCTATTTGGGAATAGGGAGTATGCAGCACGAGTGCAACAAGCAACCACTTTTTTGATTTCTTTTTGAAATGAATACTTAGGGGATTTATATCACCATATATTATAACACTATCATTCCAAATTCAACTTAGTTCAAGACTTTTATCCCATTCGTCAAGACAATCTAATTTTAATGGTCTCAAAATTGATCATATCAAAACCCTTCTAAATGAATTTGTTAAGAATGTTTTTTTACACTAAACTTAAAATACATATTCCACCTGTTATTCTAAATAAAATCTCCAAGATTTCGTTTCAAGAAAACCACAAGAAAACCACAAAATTGGACGTTTTCCCTTCTATTTTATACGTATGATATGGTTTATACATATTTTGCATCCATACCCACGTTCTAAACAGGATAAAGATACGACAACTATAGCCTTATTTTCCTATTGGTCTCCCGTTTTGAAATCCTTTGTATTTTTCTTCACTATTTCTGTGGCCTGTACCGATTCCCCTTATTTATTCTTCCCACTTTGTGGATCCGGTCCTCCTTGTCCGACCTCCTTCCGCAGCAGCAGAGGAGGAGAGGTCGCACGCGGAGAATAGATACGTCTGGCGAGGTGAGTTGCATCCTCTCCTTCTCCTTCTCTCTCACTACTAATCTATCCATCTATCTATCTGTCTATGTAATCTTTCTGTCTATTTTGTGATCTCGATGACTCCAATCTTGATTGGTTGTTGTTCTTCCGAGTACTTAATTCTGCTGTTGCGTTCGTAATTAATTAGGGTTTCTGTTACGGGTTCCCTCCATCGTTTGATCCGATGGGATTTTTATTCTGTATTTGATCCAATCCCCTCTTTTTTTATTAATTCCTTTACCATTGACATTGAATGTTACCAACTGTAAGCACATTTGCAACTAATCATTTGTTTTTTTTTTTTGAATTTGAAAATTTGTTTAATTGCATGTTCCGCATATAAGCTGGACTAATAGCTTTCGTGCAAAATTTTCTATTTACACTAAGAATTCCTTGTTTGAAATTCATTATTTTTAGTAGGGGATACATTTTCCAATGACTTAGAGTAAGGAATTCCATTTCAGCAACTTGTGGTTGGGGATTTCGGATAGTTTCTTCTGGGAATCGATCGGATCCAAATCTGATAAGTTGTTAGTGTTAGTTTTCTTCTTTAATGATGTGGATGTATTCCTATTTGTTATAGAGAAGGATTTTGTTTTTCTGACCGTTTAATCCAGTGTAATCCATCACCTTTATGTCTAGAGTTTGTATTATGGTTGGTAAATTGAAGTTGCGACTTTGTCTCGTATACCTAATTTTAGCAGACTTAATTTTCATCTGGGTTGAGTAGTTCTTAAAGTTTGAACCCACTCTGTCAGGTCATGAATTAACTCATTCAGCATTTGCCGTACCAAGACATTCATCTGTTTTTCATAATCACGAAAGATGATTTGCTAGTCATTTCTTTGAAACGCATTAATATGAGTATGAAATTTAAAAACCGGACCAAGAGTTGGGTAAAATAGTGGCGCCAATCATTAACTGGTGCAACCAGATGATTCACACACCAACCAAGTTTAACTGTACCCTTTTCATTTTTATTTATTTTTATTTACCGAAATCTTTCTTTCTCTGTTGCCTCAATACTTATTCTCTCGTTTATGTTTGTTAGGCTCTTAATCTTATAACCCAGCAGAAGATTACTGAGTTTCATAACTGTTCCCGATAATCACCTTCTATTAAATTTTACGATCAATGCATAGAAATGTCTAATGATAAGGAGTGAGCTGCAATCTATGGCACTAGCACACCTTGTGAGAAATGAGGAACTGTGTTACATATGAAGCATGAGGCAGTTAGACAATTGAGATCATTATACTTATTGTTTGATTGCATGGAAATTGATTACTTGGAATAAAATCATATTATATATCTTCATCTTCTTTAGGAGTTTCACTATATGCTGCTGCAGTAGTTCTTGATGTGCAATGGATAAGAATCGGCATATTGCAATATTTACAACAGCCAGCCTTCCATGGATGACTGGAACAGCTATCAATCCTTTATTCCGTGCCGCTTATCTTGCAAAGGATGGAACAAGAAATGTAACTCTTGTGGTTCCCTGGCTTTCTTTACAAGATCAAAAACTAGTTTATCCCAACGAAGTTACATTTGGATCTCCGGCAGAGCAAGAAGATTACATCCGTAAATGGTTAGAGGAGAGGACTAATTTTGCAACTCATTTTACTATTTGTTTCTATCCTGGAAAGGTGAGCCATTGTAGCTGTAAGTCCTTAATGCATGTCATCATCAGTTCCAACTACTTCGAGTTGTTGATTGTACACAATAAGTCAGTCTCGACAGTCATACCTCAATTTCTTGTCACAATTTCTAACTCCATTATCTACAATACGTAGTTCTTCTGCATAAAATTGATACTTTCATGTATTATCTTGTTACACATAACAAACAACGAGCTTCTTTGAATCCTGTACATTATGAACTGCAGCAGATAGAACATGAAACTAGTATTATCTGATATAAGACATTATTTAGATAACCTTGGTAGCACCAAGGACAAAAATACAATTTTGGAAATTCTCCTAAATAAAACATCGTAATTAATTAATTAATTAATTGTTTTACTGATTAATTGACTTTGCAGCAACACCTTTTATATTGTGTCTACCTTTGTTCACCTTTTGCAGTTTTCCAAAGAGAAGAGGAGTATCCTAGCTATTGGAGATCTCACAGAATTCATATCTAATGATGAGGCAGATATTGCTGTGCTGGAGGAGCCTGAGCACCTTACATGGTATCACCATGGCCATAGATGGACAACCAAATTCCAAAGAGTCATAGGTGTCGTTCATACAAACTACTTGGAGTATGTAAAGAGGGAAAAGAATGGACTTATCCAGGCATTTCTCTTGAAGTTGATTAACAATTGGGTGACTAATATCTACTGTCACAAGGTATAATCTTTTTTCCTATGCTATCCCGGATTTTTCCAATACCTTATATTTTATTTATTAGATAGCGACGGTCTACATGCAGTTTTTAAAATAATAAAATGTCAAGTGACAGATTATGCCTTAGCATGGATTTATTGAGTGAAGATTTTTAGAATTTGTTAAATAGATTAGGAAAAGAGTTGTTTATGTCCACATAATTGGCTTGATTGGGATAAACAAGTAATCAGTATCCAACTTTACATTTATTTGGATTTTGAAATTTTATCTTAACTAAATAAACTTGATGCAACTCAGCCATGGCTAGTCGCAAGTTCAGGTAAATGAGGAGGGTTGCGTTAGGTAGATGAAAACCATCGTAAAACAATTGGAGAAAAATCCTAAATAGTATTCTCAACTTCGAACACTATTTAGCAATTTGCCTCAAGGCTGTCAGATTTTTTCAACATGGATTTACGCAAACATTTAAATTTTGTCAAGGCATTTCCTACTAACAATGCATTGAATCGCTTGAATGCAATGAGAAGTTAACAAGGGCTACTATATCGTTGCCCGGATGTAGTTCAAAAATTTGCAAGGATTCTCGTATGAGGAACACATGCGAGTAAATAAGTTAGTTCTGCTGCATTGCTGCTCGGATGCAGTCCAAAATTTACAAGAGTTCTCTCATGATGGATGCATGCGAGTGTTACTCCAAAAGAGGTTACAAAAGAAGTTGCGAATATATAGTTGGAATATTGGCACTTAGTATATACGATGGAAAGAAGGAAGTTTCAGTTATTGTCTCTAAGAGACAAAATGTGTTGGAGAGAAAGTAAGGGAGATCAACAAGACATGCTTTAAATTGTACTATTTAGGTAAGAGAGAAGGGTAAAAAAGATGTTGAAGTGGTTGTTCATAAGAACTTGAAGGATAGTATGGTTGAGATGCAAAGATTTGGGGATTGGATTATTTTGCTAAAATTGATGGTTGAAGAATAAATTATGAATATCATCTCAGTTTATGCACCACAAATTTATTTAGAGGAAAAGATTAGGCAAGATTTGTGGGAGGATTTGGATAAGATTATGCAAGGAATTCCACAAAGAGAAATGATTTGCTTAGGTTGAGATCTTAATGGACATGTGAGAAAGAATACTTCAAGGTATGCTAGTGTTCATGGAGGTCATGGCTTCATGGATAGAAATGAAGAGGGAAAAGTCATTCTAGATTTTGTAATGGCTTATGACCTTTTCATAGCAAACACTTTCTTCAAGAAGAGAGAGGAACATTTAATTACTTATAAGAGTGACCCGACTAAAACACAGATAGATTACTTTGTGATGAAGAGAAAAAATCGATTGTGTTGAAAAGACTGCAAAGTCGTCCCATGAGAGAGCTTGCCATGTCAACATCGCCCACTAATCGTGGATGCGCAAATAAAATTATTGGTAAAGAAAAGGATGATTCCCAAGATTATTAGAACTAGATGGTGGAATCTTCAATTGAAGCAATCAAGTTTCAAGGAGAAGGTTTTATAAGACTTGTCTTGGTATTATAACGGAAGTGCAAACGAGATGTGGGATGGCGGTATGATGCAGCATGGTACCACGTGATCAATTTCTTTAGTCGAACATTTGTTTTATTTAATTTCATTTACTTATGTAAAAGGCTCATTATACAATGCATTATCATCTTTTCTGTTTTTTTTTCTATTTTTAGTAGGGTTGTTGCTTTTTGGGGGGGATTTGGGCCTCTATAAAGGCACCCCATTAGCTAGGGTTGGATTTAGTTTTGAATGAAAGTTATTTTTCCACCCTTTTTCGCCCTCTCTCTCCCTTCCCCTCTCGTTTCCGCCCTCCCCTCTTCTCTCCCCCCCCCCCCCGCGCGTTTTTTCCCGTGCCCTAACATCTTCTCCTACCGCCGCCTCTCTACCCTCTCCTCCCTCTTCCTCTCGCCGCCCCCCGGTGCCCTCCTCCTCTTCTCGCCACTCGCCAGCCTCCTCCCTCGCCTTCCCCTCCCCCCTTCTGATGTCGTTCCCCTCTCCCACTGTGCGCACCAGCGCCCGGCCTTCCCCCTCCTCCCACCATCTCGCCGCGCCAGCCACCCTCTCAGCCACACCCCTTCTGTTACTCCTCCCACCGCACGCAACCCTCTCCATTCCCCCTCCCTGCGAGGCCTAGCCACCAACGGCCCACCTCCCTACCGCCGCCAGCCGCCTGCCGAAGCCGCTGTGAATCAACCACCATCCGCGCCCCTGCACCTGCTAGAAACGCCGTCGTGACCGTCCCGCTGCCCGCTGCCTACGACCAGGTCTGAAGCTCGCATTCTTCCCCTTGCCGGTTGTGGTAGGAGCGTTTTGCCTGCTTATTGTTCCACCATATGAACTTAGTATTGTGGGCTGCTATATTGCTGTTTGGTTTGGTGAACTATTGAGGCTCCGTTGCCGCAACATCGCTCTCTATTTCCAATCGTCTTTACCTATTTGAGTTGCCCTAAAGTTGTGATGATATCCGTGCTGGAATTCGAGTATCTTGTGGATATTGGTTGCTGAATTTTATACTTCAGTTTGTTTTCATCGCCAAAGTTTAATTCATAGTATTTTCGGCCCCCGTAGTCTCACGTTACACGCCATTTCACTTGTTTCCGTAATTTAATCCATTAGTTCCAAGTTGTAGAATTGCCATTTAGTTTACAACCTCAACTAGGCTGCATCAATTTGGTATCAGAGCATATCGATCCGTTCCATTTGTTTCATTGCATAAAAAAAGACATAAAAAAACAAACAGAAAAAAAAAGAGAAGAAGAAGAAGGTCTAGGACTCCCATGGCTGAAAAGGCAAATACCTCTAAACCCGTCCACACCCCCCGCACTGAGCTATCATTAGAAGACCTGTCTGCCCAATTGACGCATGTATACGAACAATTGAGCGAAAAAATTGCCGAAGTGGATGGACGAGTTACTGTCGCTCACGGACAAATTGCCACCTTACATAGTCGATGTTAGGAAAAGATCATAATGACGAGACACCCAACGGGGGTCGGCGTACTAGTCGGAAGCGACATTCCCGGAGTAACACCTCCCGAGACTCTAGTTCTTCTACCTCCGACGGACACGTTAGCGACTATCTTTCACAGGAGAGCGAGGACGAAGGATTTAGAGAAGAAACTCCTTTCATTTCAAAGACCCAAGAGCCACACACCCCAAGATATACGACACAACCCTCTAGTGGCCCTCAATTCCCGTCACGGCATGGCCCTAGGCCCGATGACGGATGGGATCGAGGCATCTGTCTTGATGTTTCGGAATTTGATGGAGGACGAGACCCTGATGTCTTTTTGGATTGGCTCCAAGCCGTCGAACACTTCTTTGTATGGAAGACTATGCCTAGCGAACGAAAAGTTCAGTTTGTCACAATCAAATTAAAGAGACATGCTCTGCTATAGTGGGACCGTTTGCAATGTGAACGCAAACGAAAAGGAAAAGGTAAGATCCACAGTTGGAGCAAGATGAAGGCCAAACTGAAAATCAAGTTCATGCCTGAAGATTACAAACGAGATCTATACGTGCGACAGCAATCATGGAAACAAGGCACCATGAGCGTGAGAGAATACACCGAAGGGTTCCAATCCCTCATTCATCGCAACCGATTGGAGGAGACTCTTGTCTAGGAAGTCACCCGCTATATGCAAGGACTCCGCCAAGCTATCCAGGATGAACTCTACCTCCACAACTGTCGAGACGTCGACGAAGCTTACAAGCAGGCTGAACGGGCTGAGACTAAGCTTGTTAAGGCCCAGACCAGGCGGATGTCTTTTCCTGTGAACTCCGTCCCGCGCACCAGTACCCCGATGACGACCTCCAAACCAATAGTTTCCCCATCGATTCTTACGGGTAAATCCCAAGCTAAACCATCAATTCCTGCCGTCGCCCGACCACCTACTAGAAACCCCGGGCCAGGCATCTTGGGGAGTCGACCTGTTGTGGGACATGACACTTGTTTCACGTTTTATCAAAAGGGACATCGAGCGACAGAGTGCCCAAACCCTAAGGCTAGGCCCGCCCATTTATGCACCATCGAAGACCCTGACCCTGACCAACAGGAATCACCCGAAGAGGATCAAACCGCTTTGACTGCTATCACCACGGGAACTAATGACTATGAGCTTCTTGGAGTAGATGGAGATATATCCAGACCTTTCCTGGTCATTGAACATGAGGACTTTATCGCCCCTGACAGCGCACCCACGAACATCTTGCTCACACCCGCTGCCAATGACGTTGATAGTTGGCTACGACACAGCATATTCCGAACCACATGCACCTCAGGAGGGCGTCGCTGCTCATTGATCATTGATGAAGGAAGCGTTGAGAACTTCGTGTCTCAAGAGATGGTCGACAAGTTGGATCTACCAACTCAACCACTCGAGAAACCATACAGTGTGGCTTGGTTTCGAGGTGGTACTCAACTTCCGATCCACCGTCAGAGCCTTGTTAGCTTCTCGATTGGGCCTTCATATAAAGACGAGGTGTGGTGCCATGTAGCCCCTATGGATGTATGTCATGTACTACTTGGGAGACCTTGGCAGTTCGATCGAGACACTGAGCACAAAGGAAAAATGAACACTTACTCATTTCTCATAGAAAGGTGCGTGTGACCCTTAGACCACAACGCGAAGCCCTTAGCCCTCGCCAGGTGGCTACCCTTCGATCCGCGACTGCACAATCTGGTAAAAGTACTCCACCGTCAAAGCCTTCAACTACGGGTCCCGTATTGTTGATGGAAGCCCAGACATTCCAACGTGAAGTTCAGGAGAGCTCCACTATTTATGCGTTAATGGGACGTGAAGTGAGCAAACAGGAGACAACTACACCCGAAGTCCTGCCTGAGGTAAAGCCCATCATCCAGGAGTTTGCCGACATTATGCCTGAAGAGTTACCTAAAGGACTACCCCCGTTGCGAGACATTCAACATCACATTGACCTAGTCCCTGGAGCCAGCCTATCCTACTTACCACATTATCGGATGAGCCCAAGTGAGCACGAAGAAATGAACAAGCAGGTTACTGATCTTCTACGTCGTGGGTATGTTCGAGAGAGTATGAGTCCCGTGGCGGTTCCTGCTCTGCTTACCCCAAAAAATATGGCACATGGAGGATGTGCATGGACAGTCGTGCTATCAACAAGATCACGATCAAGTATCGTTTTCCGATTCCACGCCTTGATGACATGCTCGACATGCTATCGGGTGCCAAATTATTTTTCAAAATAGATCTTCGCAGTGGGTACTATCAGATTCGCCTCCGACCTAGAGACAAATAGAAGACTGCTTTTAAGACCAAAGAGGGCCATTATGAATGGACAGTAATGCCTTTCGGCTTGTCTAATGCACCCAGCACATTTATGTGAACCATGAATCATGTACTGCGGCCCTTCATAGGTAAGTTTGTGGTTGTGTACTTTGATGACATATTGATCTATAGCTTGACCAAAGACGACCACTTATCCCACTTACGACAAGTCTTGGAAACCTTGAGAGCCCAACAATTGTATGCCCACCTTAAGAAATGCTCCTTCATGTCTGACACGGTCCTCTTCTTGGGATACATTGTCACTGCCGATGGACTTAAAGTTGACCCCTCCAAGATTCATGCCATTCAGAGTTGGCCCGTGCCCAAAACCCTCATTGAGATTCACAGCTTTCTGGGATTGGCTTCTTTCTACCGGCGCTTCATCCGGAACTTTAGCACTTGTGCGGCTCCGTTGGTAGATTGCACGCGTAAAGGCGTACCCGCTTGGACTCCTGAAGCAGAAACCAACTTTCAAAAGCTAAAACATCAATTGACCCATGCCCCTGTTTTGGCACTTCCTGACTTCACCAAGGTTTTCGTAGTCGATTGTGATGCCTCACATGTCGGGATTGGTGCCGTCCTGAGTCAAGAAGGACGACCTGTAGCATTCTACAGTGAAAAGTTGAACAAAGCTCGATCACGGTACTCCACATATGATGTCGAATTCTATGTTGTGGTACAAGCTCTCAAGCATTGGAGGCATTATCTAATCCAACGTGAATTTGTCCTTAATTCTGATCATGAAGTCTTACGATATCTGAACTCTCAGAAGACCCTTAACAAGCGTCATGCAAAATGGGTTAGTTTCCTCCAAGAATACACGTTCCATCTCAAGCACAAGGCTGGCTCCCTGAATCGTGTGGCCGACGTGTTAAGCAGACGAGCACATGCCCTGACCACAATGACCGTCAGCACAACAGGATTTGACACACTCAAGGATCTCTACCCCACTGATCCTGACTTCGGACAAGCTTATGCAGAATGTGTTGATACTGGACAGGATCCGACAGCCACTTATGTCCTTCGTGAGGGATTCCTGTTCAAGGCCCATCGACTGTGCATTCCTACAACCTCCCTTCGAGAGAACTTAATTTCAGAACTGCATAACGGTGGTTTAGCTGGACACTTTGGAAGTACAAGACCTTGACCCTTCTCCAAGAGCGATTTTATTGGCCGCAATTGCGAAAGGATGTTACAAAGTTTGTACAAAAATGCCAAACATGTCAGAGATTCAAAGGCTATAGGCAGAACACTGGGTTGTATACACCTCTACCGATTCCTCTGCGACCCTGGGAAGACATCACTATGGATTTTGTGCTAGGCTTACCCCTCACGGTACGGAAAGTTGACTCTATTTTTGTGGTTGTGGACAGATTTTCTAAAATGGCTCATTTCATTGCATGTAAAAAAAACCTCAGATGCATCTCATGTCGCTGATTTGTTTTTTCGTGATGTCGTTCGATTGCATGGTGTTTCTCGTTCTTTCACTTCGGATCGTGATACTAAGTTTTTGAGTCATTTTTGGCGCACGCTTTGGTCTCGTATTGGTACTCGTTTGCAATACAGCACTACTTATCATCTACAAACAGATGGGCAAACCGAAGTAGTTAATAGACCGTTAGGGAATTTATTGCGATGTCTTGCAGGGGACTCTCCGTCCAAATGGGATCTAATTCTTCCCCAAGCCGAATTCGCGTATAACAGTTCCACGAATAGGTCCACCGGAAAATCACCATTTGAGAGTGTGTACGGCTTTCCACTTACCCAATTTCTCGACCTTACACCCACAACCATGCAAGAGAGAAGTAGTGCAGCTGTTGAGGACCTGGTCAAACACCTAACCAATATCCATACCGAAATCCGAACCAAACTCCAAACCATGACCAAGAAATACCAAGCCCAAGCCAATCTCCATCGTAGAGAGAGCGAGTTCAGAGTTGGAGAATTAGTGATGGTCCACCTAAAAAAAGAGAGGTTTCCTTTGAGAGTCCACCAAAAATTGAGTGTCCGAAAGATTGGTCCATTCCGAATCCTCAAGAAGATTGGACCCAATGCTTACTTACTTGATCTACCGCCAGACGTCCAGACATCGCCCGTCTTTAATGTATCAGATCTCTTCTTATATCACGGAGATGAACAGACAGATGCAACCACGCCAGTAGTTCCCGCTGATGATACGCGCCAACCACCGGCCGCGACTGATGCTGATCTGATTGAAGATATTGCCGACATCCGAGATATGACGACTAGACGTGGTCTCTTCCGATGCTATCTAGTCAAATGGAAGGGACGATCTCTGACCGATTGCACCTGCATTGACGAGGATGAACTTCAACAACTCCGCCCTGATATACTTCAGAACTACCACGATGCCATCTCGACGGAGCGAGATTCTTCTCAGCAGGGGGGAGTTGATGCAGCATGATACCACGTGATCAATTTCTTTAGTCGAACATTTGTTTTATTTAATTTCATTTACTTATGTAAAAGGCTCATTATACAAGGCCTTATCATCTTTTCTGTTTTATTTTAGTAGGGTTGTTGCTTGTTTGGGGGGATTTGGGCCTCTATAAAGGCACCCCATTAGCTAGGGTTGGATTTAGTTTTGAATGAAAGTTATTTTTCCACCCTTTTTCTCTCTCTCTCTCTCCCTTCCCCTCTCATTTCTGCCATCCCCTCTTCTCTCTTTCCCTCCCGCGTTTTTTCCCGTGCCCTAACCTCTTCCACTTCCACCGCCTCTCTACCCTCTCCTCCCTCTTCCTCTCGCCGCCCCTCCCCCTCGGTGCCCTCCTCCTCTTCTCGCCACTCGCCAGCCTCCTCCCTCGTCTTCCCCTCCCCCCTTCTGACGTCGTTCCCCTCTCCCACCGTGCGCACCAACGCCCGGCCTTCCCCCTCCTCCCACCATCTCGCCGCGCCAGCCAGCCACACCCCTTCCGTTACTCCTCCCACCGCGCGCAACCCTCTCCATTCCCCCTCCCTGCGAGGCCCAGCCACCAACTGCCCACCTCCCTACCGCCGCCAGCCGCCTGCCGAAGCCGCTGTGAATCAACCGCCATCTGCGCCCCTGCACCTGCTAGAAACGCCGTCGTGACCATCCGCTGCCCGATGCCTACGGTCAGGTCTGAAGCTCGCATTCTTCCCCTTGCCGGTTGTGGTATGAGCGTTTTGCATGCTTGTTGTTCCACCATATGAACTTAGTATTGTGGGCTGCTATATTGCTGTTTGGTTTGGTGAACTATTGAGGCTTCGTTGCCGCAACATCGCTCTCTATTTCCAATCGTCTTTAGCTATTTGAGTTGCCCTAAAGTTGTGGTGATATCCGTGCTGGAATTCGAGTATCTTGTGGATATTGGTTGCTGAATTTTATACTTCAGTTTGTTTTCATCACCAAAGTTTAATTCATAGTATTTTCGGCTCCCGTAGTCTCACGTTGCACGCCATTTCACTTGTTTCCGTAATTTAGTCCATTAGTTCCAAGTTGTAGAATTGCCATTTAGTTCACAACCTCAACTAGGTTGCATCACGGTAGCATCTTCTATTGGGAGGGTGATGTAGCCCAATTGCCAAAGGAGTTAATACTACTATATTTTTGGTTAAACTATAAAATGGCAAGGCAACTCTTTGTGGTAGCATCCATTCGCAAAGGATGCCGTTTGTTCGTTTTTTTTTGTTTTATTTATTTATTTATTTGAAGAGGCATGTACCTTCCCCTGTGTTGGAGAATGTAATAGAGTGGTAATTGGATCTCTCCAGGATTCAATTACCACCCACTCATGTTTAGTCCCACAACTACTATCTGTGGGACTTTGGTCTGCCTGTGAGGCTATATAAGGAGCCTCACAACCCTGTACTCATTGATAAATTGAATAGACACATATGATCCTTTGAGGCCTTCTCCCGTGGGATCATCCCGCTCCTTAGGGAGTAGGGTTCCACGTAAATCCCTGTGTCAATGTTTATCTTTCTTTATCTTTCTTGCTCTGTTTATCGATCTTGCTTCTGCATTCTTAGATTTCAACATGGTAACAAAGCGTATTCGATTCTCGAGAGATTGTTCTTGAAGTTTTTTTATTTTTGTCTTGCTCGAGATTCGATTATCAAATTCATTCACGGTTATCCTTGAAGATTTATTTGAAAATTATAATTCTGCACACGGTTTTCTAAAACTCTGGATTCACAAAAATCAACATATGTGAACTGCATCATCGACAGCACTGTTATGCAATTTAGAGTTTTGTTCTGTGTATTTGGTGATAATTGATCTGCGCACGACTCCTAGAATTCAGTGACAGAGCAACTTCGTGTATCCAAGCACCTCCAGACAGACATTATTTAAAAAAAATGAAGACGATCCGGATGGATCTCCAGCAACGTGCATCACACATCCTCCAGGCTGCGATGATCCCACGGAGCATTCATCCTCCTCCTCCCAGGCGACGAAGGTCATGATCATTAGCATCTCGCGGCACTGCCTCCAGCAACTTCCATCTCTTGATCACCAGCCTTCGTGCAGGCAGCGCCGAAGGCTTTGGGCGGCGGCGGTCTGTCAGTTTCCCTCCAGATCATCGGAGGCGGTGCCCTCCTCGGCAGATGCCAGCAACGCAGGTGATTCCTTCAGCGCAGGCGGAGCAAAGAAAAAAAAAGAGGAGTCGGCATCACCATGCTCAGGAGGTGCAGAAGGCTTCCTCTTCTTCTCCATCCAGGCGGCGCCACCCTCTCCATCCGTGTCTCGATGCGTCGCCGCTCCTCTCCAGGCTATGGCGACGGCTCCTCCCTCGTGCCATCCATCTCATAGGAGACGTTGCCCGCCTTCCCTCTCTTCCAAGCGACGGCAGCGGCGACGGACTCCCAATCTTTCCCATCGAAGGCGGCGTGGAGATGGGTTCCTATGTCTGGGAACCCTAATCGAGACTTCCATCAAGGGAGGGGGTATTGTTGTTCCCAATCGTGGGAACCCTTAGGCCCTATTGGGCCATATTTAAAAAAAATAAGGAAGAGAGAAAGTTGGGCCCTAGTTGGGCTGCTATTGAACATCAAAAAAAGGAGAAGAGAGGTTCATGTTTTCTGTAAAGTCCAATTGGGCTAGAGCCACTTTGAACTACGTTTATTTTATTAAAAAAACAAAAAAGGAGAAAACAAAAATGAAAAAAAAAGGCGTGTACAAAAGAAAAACCGTACGCAATAAAAAACATGGAAGAAGAAAAACCGAAAAAAATTGTTTTGACGAAGGCTTGAAAAAAGGCTACATACAAAAAGAAGCCGTACGAAAAAAATTGAATTGTGTAAGAAAAAAATTGAAGCACAAAAAATGCATGTTTCTTTATTCTCCCAACTTGATTCACACTCTTATTCTATCAAGTATGAGAGAAAGGGGGAGTAAGAATTGACATGTTCTTCAGGACTTCTAGTACCCGACGACGACTGGCAGGCTGATACTCCAGACTACTACTACGATCATCCATCTTCACCGTGCATCGATTTCTTCGTCAGGATGTACACTTCTTTTATGACTTAACTAGTACTCCGTGTCGGACTTCTTCTATTGCGACTCTTCTCCATGTACGACAGAGATACGTTCCAGTGACCTGGTATCGCAACGATTCTAAATGCATGACAGAGATATGTTCCGGTGATCTGAAAGTTGCAGACCCGTCCTCGAGCGAGGTCTTCTACCAGCAACGGCGACATATTCTTCTTGTGATGTATCATGTGAAGATGTGTCGTATACCTTTTCTTTTTGTTTCAAGTTGCAGCTTTCTCAGCTCCAGCTTGAGGGGGAGTGTTGGAGAATGTAATATAGTGGTAATTGTATCTCTCCATGCTCCAATTACCACCCACTCATGTTTAATCCCACATCTACTATCTGTGGGACTATGGTCTGTCTGTGAGGCTATATAAGGAGTCCCACACCCGTTGCTCATTGATAAATTGAATAGACACATATGGCTCTTTGAGGCCTTCTCCCGTGGTTTCATCCCCTCCTTAGGGAGTAGGTTTCTGCGTAAATCCTTGTGTCAACGTTTATCTTTCTTGCTCTGTTTATCGATCTCGCTTCCGCATTCTTAGATTTCAACATCCTGTAAATAAGTGAGAACCAACGTATAGACATTGAAATATTGCGTGTTACTATCACCTTCTCTCCTTTAAAAACTCCCTCCTTCAATCCCAAGTTAATCCCTCTCCCCCACTCATTCTCTCTCCCCTCTCTCCAGATTCCTTGCACCACTCGTTCTCTCCTCACCCTCCCTATTTCACTCTCGTGATATCTCCCTATTCCTTTCCTCACCTACCCCCACTACATCTCTCTCTCTCCTCATTCCCTTCTTTTCTTTTCTCATACCTCTTCCACTCCATTTCCCTAAACCCAACGACAACACCTATTGAAACCACCACCCAACCTATACCGAAACCTCCACCAACGCCAACCACCAGCCCACTGACTCGCCGAAAGCACCACCAACGATGCATCACCGACTCCTTGACCCCGCTGTCAAAACTCATTGCCGAACCAACCACCGTAGCCGAGGTCAGAAGTCAGTCCCGGGTCTGTTTACTCCTTGTTGCTCCACCCTTAAAGACTTGAGTCTGATTGTCTCAGTTAGTCTCATTAAAGGTTAGTTCTTTTATCTATCTAAGCCACAACTCTATCATTCCATCATTACAGGCCATTTACCCCCACTATACAGTGGCCTGCATTAAATAAAACCATCTTCTTTCCCATCAAGTTGGTTCCAGTTCTTCCTTGTCGTGCTTAGTTTTCATTAACAATAATACTAGCATAGTTTAGTACAGTTTTGGCTCTCCTACAAGGACATTGGCATGCCATTTAATCAATTTGTCTATATCTTGAGTGGCCATTAGTGAATTGTTCCTTTAACTGCTTAATTTGGACCATTCTATTTAACTGGAAGTGTGCATTCTCATCATCGCATCGATGTTGTCTCTTCAGAATTTTGCTTCAGTTGGTTGCATTCTCATAATTGCATTAATGTTGTCGTCAAAATTTGCATCATTTGGTATCAAAGCCACAACCTCCTACGGGTCAAAAGAAAAACCTGGACATTCAGCTTCTGAAAAGAGAGAATTTTACTGTTTTATGCATAAAATAGTTGTTTTCTCTAACATGTTGTCCAAAGTTTCTTGAGAAAAAACAAATTTAGTCGTGTTTATTATTATGTAATCGCTTTCCATCCATTAGTAGGGGCATTTTAAAGATAAAGTTTGTGTTTTGGGCTATCTTACTGCTTTTAGTTTATGCATCGTTTCTATTTCATTCGTTTTATTTTTGTTGTTGCTTTGTGCTTTTTCCAACCATATGAATAGAACAACGGAAGTTATTAATGTTTGAGAAGCCAAATGGCTATCATTACAGATAGAATTGGTAGAGATCGCCTTCGGGGATCTAATAGGTCCTCAAGTAGACACTCTCGACAACATCGCTCATCCTCCCCATCTTCTTCCAAATCAAATGATTCTGTCTCCGAGGTGGGAAAAAATCCTTTGAGGCATGATTTGCAAGATGAAGATGACAACCCACCCGCTAGGCAAGACCATGGTTGGGATCGTGACATTCGCATTGACGTTCCAGGTTACGACAGGCATCGCGATCCTGATGCTTTTCTTGATTGGATGAACAATCTTGCTCACTTTTTCACCGGGAAAGGCTTATCTAGTGAGAGGAAAATTCAATTTGTCACGCTCAAGCTCAAGGGCTATGCTTTACTTTGGTGGAAGCAAATGCAAGATGAGCATCACCGCACAGGGCGTGCCAAAATTTGATCATGGTCTAAGATGCAAAAGAAGCTTAAAGAGAAATTGCTCTTGGACGAGTGTCGATAAAATTTGTACACTCGTTTGCAAAACCTTCGACAAGGCACGTGAACGGTCAATGAGTATATAGAGGAATTACAAACCTTAGAGGCTAGGAACAATTTACGAGAGAGCAATGATCAAATAGCATCTCGTTATCTCCATGGTCTTAGGGTCAATATACAAGATGAGCTCTACCTGTGCGACTGCAAAACAATTGATGATGCATATAATAGAGCTTTGCGAGACGAAACGAAGTTAGTTCACCTTACGACTCGAAAAACTCCAACAGCCACAAGTTTTGCTCCCTGAAGAGCCCATGAATCTTCTCCTTTCCTTAAGAACTTTGCAAGTACCTCTCACCCTCTCCTTAAAGCTCCCCCTCCTACTTGTTCTTTTACGAGACCTTCCTCCTCACTCCTTGCCCATGTCGGTCCTAGAATCTTAAGCTCCAAAACCCAACGTAGGACCTGATACATGCTTCCGATGCTACTGGAAGAGACACTAAGTGTCCTAACCAATGCATAGCAAGTGCCCACTTAACTCTGGAAGGAACCCTTGAACCTTCTTCTGACTCGTCTGATGCTGATGAACATCTCGCAATGGTGGCTGGTACACATACTCAGATGAGGATTTTGATTGCGTGGATGTTGAAGGAGAGTCTTCTAGTCCTTTCCTCCTAATTGAGCATACACAATCCTTAGAAACACTTAGTGGACCTATGGAGACTGTAAGGCAAATCATGTTGACTCTTCATGTTGATAACGAAGATCTTTGGTTGTGACATAGTATCTTCATACCACTTGCTCCTCTAGTGGATGACGCTGCTCATTAATTATTGATGGATGAAGTGTTGAGAATTTTTTCTATGAGGACATGGTACATAAGTTGAGCTTAAAAACTCAACCACTAGACCAACCATATAACGTGTCACGGTTTAAAGGAGGAACCTGATTAAAAATGTACTAAGCCTTCTCCCACTATAAGTAGGGTCGGCTACGTGGATTCTTGCTCAAATCCATGTTGAAAGATTCGATTTTTTTTACGCTGGCCGTCGACTACCTAACGCAACCTCTGCAAGAGTGGGATTTGAACCCTGGTCTTTTTTGTGGTAGATACACTGTACTACCACTAGACCATTAAAGGAGGAGCCTAATTAATCAGGAAAAATATGAAATAAAAAACATTCTAATTTATTGCATATTTCCAAAAACAAACAATGATTTCAGATTCGAATTTGCAAGCTGCGACCAAAACATCATACAACTTAGACTTAAAATGTGTTGCAGCCTCAAATATTTCTAAAATATTAGGTCCAACTCTTGATATGAATATATCAAATATATTTCCATCAATTTTGAGTCCTAAAATATATAAAAAACAAGTCAATTAAAACAATCGAGTCCTTTTCCAACTCCACCTATGGAGAAATCCAATTTCTCGAGGTCGCATGGTCGGAGTCATGTGAAACTTTTCCGTACTGATTGGGGACTTGATTTATGACTTATTTATCATATTATATGATCCAATAATAGTAGCTAAAAAACACAATTTTAATGCTACAATCTTAATATGAAATCGGAGTCTGTGATCATTTTTAACATTTGAATCTTCTCCTGAATGTTACCAACTATTGGCATATCTTTTGGGCATGAGTACAGACCTTCGAGACCTCATATATTACCTAAAAATATGTTTAAAATAAGGGAAGAACGGTAACAACTTTGAAAGTCACCGAATCATTTGAATCATTAAAACTGTCGCAAGACAATGTACCCGATGATCGGGATATTCTAGGCAATTGTTCATCGGACTTGGATACAATGCAAATCCTCTAAACTATGGCTTTGATACCAATTGAAGGAAGTAAATAAACTATTTATGAACTCCGCATCACGAAAACACGGAAAATTAGCAAACTATTTGCAAGAGCATTGTATGCTTATCGTATGAACAAGAAATTTCAGCAAAACGATTTGTACTTTGTGAAACCATTAAATTAAGGAGACTATTTTTCTAACAAGGTTTCGAATATTCTAATGAATATTAAGATGAGATCAGAGTTACCTCTTGAAGCGTTAGTCTCTAAAGCAAGAGACCTCCCGAACCAAGTCCGATCTGCAGTTTCTTCTCGTAGGTGCGGAGATGAATCGCGTTGCTTCCCACGAACTTGGACGTCATCTTCATGAACACGGCTTCAAAAAGAAGTGTGTATGCGTTGTATACACTCAAGAATCTTCTCTTTCTCTAAGGCACAAAATTCTTAAGGGACTAGGCTCTCCAAAACTCATGTCAATAAAAGAGAGTCTTACTCTCCTTTTATATATATTGTACACGTCTATTGAAGAGTCTTCTCTTCAAGTAGGCATGTGCAATGATGGACCTTGGCCTGTTGATCAGTGACTTAACACTAAGTCCTTGTTCAATAATACAATCATCTCATTATTTATCTCCAATTAATTTAAGTAATAAATCAAGCAACAAATCAACAAAGAGTTCAATTCAAGGACTCTTTGTAGTGGTGCCATGTGTCAATACACATACTCAACAACCTCCATATATGGAATGAGATTGTTGCTAATTTATTAATTGACTTATCAATAAATAATGCAACAATATTAAGAGTCTTATTCTCAATAGGACTCAATATAATGGCAACCGTTGTACACGCCCCATCTTGACTAAATATAGTTATGGTTATTATCTTTTATTTATTAATCAATTATCTTGATAATCACATTATCATTATTGGAGAAATTATGGAGATAATCCCTATAGCTTATGAATCATATTCACAAGCGCAAAAATGTAAATCCAATTTACATCTATGAAATTATTGTAATCAACTTCACACATAATTTCATGCCTTGAAAATATTATGCAAATCATATTTACATATATATTCTTTATATGAATCATATTTATATAAATATTAATTATTGCGAGTCATCATTCACATTAACTAATGAAATATATTTTGTGAATCAAACACGAAAATGCCCTTATGAAAAATTATAATAATAACAATTATTACAACATTTACATCTTCAAGTATGATTCTTAATCCAACTAAGACTCATGAGATACAAATGCATATACTTGGAGATAATGTCAGGGAGATCATACTATCCATGTATAATGACTTGAAATATGGATATCAATCCAATTTCAGGCTTTATACCATTTTTAGCTTGAAATTGATACACTCTTATCAATTGAGCTCGAGTGGAACACTTCACACTCTAAATGTGCTTAATGAAATGCAAGCCACTCTATGTGAGCTTGAGAAAATATTGGTGAGTTGAACCCAACTTCCTAGACTATTTCTAATCAAGGTTCAAACCATTTGGAGCTTAGCAATGTGCTCAAGGAGCTTATATATTTCCATTTTCATGGCCATTTCCATTTCCAATATTTAGATATTAAGAATGGATTTGGAATCAGAAATTGGATTCAAAGGAATTGAGATTTAATCCAATTAGTTCTCAAATCGTCAAGCTAAATGGATCCACTAAAATCCATCTTATTTCATCACTCTATCGGAATGGAAGTGTCATGATATACGATCTATTATGATAGAGTTAACCCTGAGTATTTCCAATACTCATTCGTCCTTCACACTGGAAAAAAACTTTGATATATCCGGAGTTCAAACCCTAGTTTGACTGTCTTCTTCAGAATAAACCAATAGATTTCTCATTTGATATTTGGGCGACAATACTAATCATATACTTTCCAAGCATATATTAGTATTTTGAATTCGTATCTTATTTCATAAACAAGACGACGATGCATGGAATTCATTTTGACACCAAATTATCTCATGAGTGAGCTCTGTCTCCCGGTTCATCAATTATGAACTTGTATGATTCCTTTGAGAGATCATACACCTCATATGTCTTAACATGCACATCAACGCATCGGTATATGGACCTTGGCTAGGTCACCAACCTATTGGTCTGTCAAATGTGCATACTCAGGCATGTAGATACATATTTGTCTTCGGTCAAAGGATGTGTGCCTCATCGTGACAATTACGATTCAGGCCTTAGTTTATCTCGACCTCATCAAGTCAACTCTTTGACTTGGTTATTCCTTTTCTTCCGAATCTCTATTCTTATGCAGAGAACATGCATCAAGAAGTCGGGTCTATAGAGAAAGATTGACATCTCTTTCTCACACTGGAGATCTTTATGTGTGAGGCCCCATGGTCTTTATTCGTCAAGAAGCCATTTCCTTAATACAAGCACTTGGACATCCTTAATAACCTTAATTAAGGATGTCTATTCACTGTCAAATATCATGCAGATGACAGTCTTGACTGTTACATGGCAAGATTAGTGGAGTGAGGGTTCACTCAAACATACGGCGTGGATTATATGGACACATTCTCTCCAGTTGCGCGTAACTCGACTCTACGTGTCCTCTTGTCAGTTATTGTGGTACGTGATTGGCCCTTGTTTCAGCTTGATGTTAAGTATGCCTTTTTGTATGGAGATGTACAGGAAGAAATCTACAAGCAACAGCCTCCGGGGTTTGCTGCTGAGGGTGAGAGTCAGATGGTGTGTAGACTTCACAAGGCAATATATGGCCTTAAACAAAGGCCGCATGCGTGGTTTCAGAAGCTTTCTGACTTAATTGAAAGGCAAGGGTTCAGAAAAGATCAAATACAGATCATTCTTTGTTTGTCCAGAATACTCTTAGAGGTACAGTTGTTATCATGGTGTATGTCGATGATATGCTTGTTACGGGAGATGATACTTAGAGGATAAAGATGGCAAAAGCATTTCTGGGCCATCCGTTTGTTACTAAGGATCTTGGCACCCTACGATATTTTCTGGAGTTGGAATTCGCTAGGAATGTGCATGGTCTTGTGATGACCCAAAGGAAGTATATTTCAGACATGCTTGTTGAGATGGGCATGATTGGGTGTCGACCCTCGACTACTATGGATCCTAGCATGAAGTTATATGATGATGATACATATGAGGTTGACAAGAGAAGATATAGAGAGATGGTGGGAAAGCTTCTCTATATTACTATCACTAGACCTGGTATAGCTTTTGCAATGAGTCGGGTGAGTCAGTTCATGGAACAACCCATACAAGTACATATGGATGCCATATACATGATATTGAGATATCTAAAGTCGTCTCCAGGCACAGGACTACTGTTCATGAAAGAAAGAAACATTTTTGTTTCTGCATGTGCTGATGCGGACTGTGCAGGATGCCCTAAGGATTGGAAGTCTACTTCAGGTTTTGCAGTGTTTGTTGGTAGTTCTTTGATTTCTTGGAAAAGCAAGAAACAAACAGTGGTGGCTAGATCTAGCATTGAATCTGAGTATAGGGCCATGGCACAAGCAAGTACTGAGATGATGTGGGTTCGAGCCGTGTTAGAAGATTTGCATATAGATGTACCTATACTCATGCAACTACAATGTGATAATCAAGCAGCACTATTAATTTCTAATAATCCTGCATTTCATGAAAAAACAAAGCATATTGAGGTACATTGCCAATATACTAGAGATATGATCCAAAATGGCTTGATTTCTACTTCCCATGTCAGTTCAGGAGAGCAGACTGTCGATATCTTCACCAAGCCATTGCTCAGAGGGCCATTCTAGAAGTGTTCTTCCAAGCTGAGCATGATTGACATCTATGCTCCATCTTGAGGGGGAGTGTAGAGATATTTCTATATTCTATGTACTTTTTCTGCTACTTTTATTTTCGTGTTTCCATCTTATGTAATTTACCCATAGGCCTTCTTTATATAAGAGAGCCTAGGGTTCTTTGGAATAAGCAATGAATCCTTTTCTTCCAACAACTTATATGCAAGAATGAGGTATATTTAGCACACCAATAGGCATTATATCGTACATATTGTTATTGCCAATGCTAACTATTGAGTGTTGACTATTGACTATTGAGAGATATTAGAAATGAAGTCATGAAATTTAGATAATAACAACATAGTGACATCAAGGAGACGCATTTATCACATTAACTTTACATCGCATATTATATATAAACAAAATACCGAGCTATATTGTATATCACATGTACAAGCTAATGAGCATAATAACATATATGTATGCAGATATTTCTTAATCAGCTCTAGAGTTGTTTCATCTCCATCTCCAAAATGGGACAAAGACCCCCATTCAAAACATGGTTCATAATGTGTTTTTAATGTTGTGAGTAGATACAATAGAAAAATGCCAAATAAATAGATCAAAAATAAAAAAAATGAGGATATATTATCGAGCAATATCAGCCCCATAGCTATGGTATTGATTGATATCAATCGATATCTGAGAAATTCTGTAATGAAATCTTCAATTTTTGATCAATATGAGATGATTAGTGATATCTCGTGACATATCGGGGTGATATCTTGAATTCGATATACACCCGAATATTGAAACCCTGTCAATATCTTGGAATGTTTAAGATAAATAAAAAATCTAGAATAATTATAAATAAGTTGTAATGTTAAAAACCATCTTCCTAAGATCTTAATAAATACTAGAAATCGTATCCTAACACTAGAAAAACTCAAAAATAAGTAATAGAGCACGGAATATACAAAACATCTAAGAAATCCACCTCTAAATACATTTAAAATGATGAAAATCTCCTTAAGAAAGCCTTATCTCAAGCCAAGAAGAAGTTATGTGCAATAACAACTCGATATGATGAGATAGAAAACATATATCGACAATATCGTCGATACAGGAGAAAGTTGCATTCAAAACTTCAAGTTTTGATTGATACCCACCGATATCCTGATATATTGGCGATATATCCACCGATATCTGGGAAAATGACATACATAATAGTATCGGCACCGGCCGATATTCGATACTCGATATATCGTCGATATATCCCGATATTAGAATCCTTGGAGAAAAATGAGGAAGAACATTCTATCTCATCGATCTTATGAATATCATGTATCAGAGCATACATACCTTCAAATTGGTGAGTGAACAAGCCTCCAAGATATCAAAAATACTCTAAAACGTTCAAGAAAAGCATTGACATAAGCTTTCAGTCGATAGGAGCGAAATGGGGAAAGAAATCACCCAAATCACCATCATTTCAAATAAAATACAAAGGATTCTTTGCTGTTGCCTATATGTTGCCGACACCGGGGAAAATATATAATGAGGGCTATCTATATTGGTTGGCTAGAGAAATCGACAAGTCGTCGATATTTGATGCCATATCTTGTTTATCACTTATTTGAATTTGTCAGCTGTAGGATTGAAGAAAAGGATGGTAGAATGGGGTCCAATGTGGGAAAGGGTTGAGAGGTGTCTGGAGTGGTGGCCTCCAAGACCTTGACTCATGGTAGACAAATGATGCTTTTGAGGACTGTTTTATCGTTTAGTCTTGTTTATTGCATGGACTTGGGTAAGAGGGCTGGGATGCCTCGTAGACTTCCTTGTTCATGAATAGTATTGTTGGTTTTTGTGATTGTTGCGTTGCTGAAAAGAAATTTAAGAAATGATCGAGGTTTCTGATTTTAGGTTGATGACTATGCTGGTGTAGGCAGATTGGACGAGATGTTCTTTTAGGCTGGTGGAATTAATCACGGATTTTCAGAGATTGGTGGCAGACTAGAAACCTCTAGAGATAGGATTGCTACGTGGCTCGTGACTTTTGGCTTTCCTCTGATGGATTGGCATTTTAGAGCTCCTACGATCTCCCTATTCTCCTGAAAAAAGACAAGCCAATTTACCCACTCCTTATTTAGTAGTGCCTTTTCATCCGACTGCGAGAACTCAAAGATGGACCAGTCCACTTGCTTTTTGGACTACTTTCTCGATCGAGCATGACCTTTCCGCTATATATTTGGGAAAATTACCCGATTGTGTCCTGAGCTAGTGAAACTAATCAGGGGAAAAAAGGAGAGCCAAGCATTCAGACCGAAGCCCTCTTTCTGATAGAAGCCAGTTCAGAAGAGAAGGTTTTGATGACGATGTACCCTTTTGGAATGGAACCATTGCCATCTTTGCTTATTTATGCATTTGGAGAACTAAGGCCTCTCTCAAAAGATCTTGGGATTAATAAGAACAAAATTAGTTATTGAAATTTAAGGGAGCAGATGGCTACAAGTTGCGGACACCACTTGTCTTTTATCCAGGTCGGGTCTGAAGGTCATTGGCCTCCTTTTCTTTAGCGCCCTTTCTCTAGGAGGATATGGAGGAATGCAGGCGTATCATGTTTAAGCACAGACTCTTTGGACATGTTATGGACTTCTGTCCGGTTAATCAAGGGGGGATCTATAGTTTCTCCCCAGTTGAGGGTGGAAAAGGCCCAACCTTTCGCAGTGATCTGGTTGATCTGGTTGCAAAAGAATGACACCATAGTTAGATTGAGCAAGCCCTCTGTCGAAAATGTTTTAAATTCATACTTTTTATGTTGGGGACCCTGAGAGGTGCATTTTCAACTGATCCTGCTACACCTGCACATTTTTACAAAATCTATGAATTTTGGATGAGTATAAATATCCAACAATCATCTGCCGGCTTTGGAAAAAAAGCCAAAACTACACTTGTGCACCATACAAAAAATAAAGCACATGATTGCATGTGGAATAATAGCAGGTTTGATGGGGTTATGCTCTTCAATTCGGAATCACGATATTATTTGGAACATTCAAGGCAAACTTATGGTTTATTTATTTATATTATGAGATCAATTGTTATTGGATGGAGACGCCACGTGAATGTGCTATTCCAATGTTTGTCACCCTGATCAGATACTTCACTTTGTTACTGCTCACAATAAGTTTGAATTTTGGACAGATCGTAGGAAAAAAACGGCAGACAGTGCATCCAATTTTGAATCAAATTGTAGTTTCATTTATCGCTATTTTAAAAGTAACTTCTTAATTGTTTGATATCCATTATCCAGATAATAAGATTATCACCTGCGACGCAAGACCTTCCTAGATCCATTATTTGCAATGTTCATGGCGTGAACCCCAAGTTCCTTGCCATTGGCCAGCTGAAACTTGGGCAATTGCAGAAAGGAGAGAAAATACTTCACAAAGGCTCATATTACATAGGGAAGATGGTTTGGAGTAAGGGATACAGGGAGCTTCTTTACCTACTCCAACATAACCAAGATAAACTTCCTGGTTTTGAAATGGATTTATACGGTTCTGGAGAGGATTCAGATGAAGTTCGTGAAGCTGCTAGCAATCTGAAGTCCACTGTAAGAGTTCACCCTGGTCGAGATCATGCTGACTCCTCATTTCATGAGTGAGCATCCTCTTACCTGCTCGTTATGCAACATTTACTCCATCCTTTATTTTTTTAGCATAATTGAACCTTTAGATGCATGCTTGTCTTTGATGAGGGGATGTTAAGGTATGTTGTCCTGTAAACATTTGATACCAATTAAATTTCCCTTATAAATGACACTTTCCCTGGGATTCTGTAAAGAGCTCGGATAACTTTCACCATTCTGTGACTTAAGAGAAAAAACAACCATTAGTGAAAAAGCCATAGAAATGACGGGACCCGACTGTATAACCTTCTATTAAAATTGAATCTTGATAATGCATTTAGAAGGATGGCAGAATGACTACAGAACAATTTATTCTGACTAGTGAGAATGAGTTCACATCTACAAGACTACAAATGGATAAGAAAAGAATCAAACTTTTCCCTCCAAATTCATTTTTTTCAAGATTGCAAAATTTGGCATGATTCAATAAAGAGGTAAACGAAAACTGTTGAGATATTTCTACATTCCATGTATCTTTTCAGCTATTTTATTTGTTTTTGTCTATCTTATGCAATTTACCCATAGGCCTCTTCCCTATATAAGAGAGCCTAGGGTTACATGAATAAACAACTATTCTTTTTCCTCCAACATGGTATCAGAGCGGCGGTCCTATACTGGAGCTCTCGTATCCAAAACTCTAACACCACCTCGTGCCCCCACCTGTGCACCACCTCATCTCCTCGCGCACCATCGTCCCACGCGTACCGCTGCCCCACGCGCGCTGCCCCACGCGTGCCGCCCCACGTGCGCACGCCCCTCCGTGCGCCTCCACGTGCACTGTAATGTGCGCCTCCACGCGCGCAGCCTAGCGCGTTCTCGCACCATCTTGCGCGTTCTCACGCGTCCACCCTTGGGCGCCGTCCTTAGCGCACGGCTCCGCGTGCTGCTCCTCCAAGCACTGGCGTCGTTCGCTTCTTCTCAGTAATGGATTTGGGGGCATAAGTCTACATATGCACCCAAATCCACGTATGTCAGTGTAGACATTCACATTTGGTCTACAATCCCTAGTCTTCTACATCCGGTAAGATGTCTGATAACAAAGTTGATGTACTCGTCACAGGCACATTCAGAGGTCCAATACCTATTGTTAAAATGGACGGGACAAACTATGAGCTCTGGGCTATGCAGTTCATGAGCCTTATGAAATCGAATGGTAAGAAACACATTCTTACTAAGGAAGAACCGGTGGAGAAGACTGGGGTAAACGCCTCATGGGAGGCGGACGACGCATATGCCAAGGTTTGACTTTTCGGAAAGATCGCCAATGATATGTTACATCAACCCACTGCTAAGGCAATGTGAGATATCCTCGCAGCAACATATTCTCAAGCGAGGAATGAGACAAAGATCCTCCAACTCCAGCATGATATATTCACTGTCAAGCAGAACGAACATCCTCTGCATTCGTTGTATACATCCTTACGTGGGATGTTTAAGAAGCTTCATAGTTTCATGCCTCTGACGGCAACTCCAGAGCAACAGAAGACATATAGGAATGCTATCATGGTAGGGGTATTCCTCGCAGCACTTGACCCTGAATATAATGGTGCTCGCTCTCAGATTCTCGTCGATGCCACTATTCCTCCCATGGAGGAAGCGTTCCGTAGGCTCAACAAGATTACTATTCCTTCCAGTGTTTCTAGTCAGACTTCCTCGACCATGGCAGCCTCAAGAGGAAGAGGAGGTCATTCTACTCTTCGTGAATGCGGACCTCGTGGTAGAGGAGGTTGCACTCGTCAGCCCTGCACTCTCTGTCACCGCCCATGTCATACCGAAGAGACATGTTATTCCAAGCATGGGTTCCCAGCTTCAGCCGTGTTACATAACAGATTGAGTCTCCTGCTGCTTCTACTCTAGATCAGAGCTTTGATCACTTCGTAGCCAGACTGAGGGATATTATACCTCCTTCCGCATCACCATCCTCAGGAGATCATTCAGATGTGGCAGTCTCAGCTTGTGCCAGTACCTATGCTGCTGCCAGCACTTTAGGTATTTATGCTTTTACATACTGTCATGACTCTGAGATTTCAGAATGGATTATGGACTCCATCAACAGATCATCTATGTGGAAACAGACATCAACTTACGTCATATAGACAGGTTAAGCCAGGGCAAACAGTTGTAATAACTGATGGGACTCATTCCCCGATCACAGGACATGGAGAGATCACCTTGACGCCTTCGATGCGTCTGCAGAATGTGCTACATGCACCAGATTTCTCTATGAATTTGCTTTTTATTAGCCAGATTACCAAGGATTTGCACTGTCAAGCTATTTTTGACCCATCGACTCTTGTTTTCAGGACATTCTTACGAGCAACGTGATTGGATGTGGCTGTGTGCAGGGTGGCCTCTTTTGTCTGGTTTACACTCCCTATGCTGGCAAATCTTCTCTTTCGTCTGACTTTGTCTCTCCATTCACCTGGCATCTCCGGTTTGGTCATCTCCCTCTTCAGAAGAGGTGTCATATGTTGCTGCAGATTTCACCTACTTCTTCCTTTCAGTGCAAAGCTTGTCAGTTGGGAAAGTATCATCGGTCTGCCTTTCCCAGTCGTCAGAGTCGGAGGAGTAGCTCCCTTTTTGAGTTATTTCATGTTGACATCTGGGGTCCAAGCCGTGTATCTGATCACCAGGGACACAGATTCTATCTTGTAGCTGTGGATGATTTTTCACATTTGTCATGAGTGTTTCTTTTGAAAAATAAATCTGAAGTATGGGATGTGATCAAAACCTTTTATTAGTGAAGTGAAAAATGTTTTCTCTACCTTTGTGAAGTTTGTACGAACTGATAATGCGTTGGAATTTTGTACTCGTGATATATCTCATTTCCTTTCATCTAGAGGGATTATTCATCAAACATCTTGTCCTTACACCTCTCAGCAAAATGGTATTGCTGAGAGAAAGCAGCGTCGTCTTCTTGATGTCACTCGGACTCTTCTCATTCAAAGTCGTGCACCACACTCGTTTTGAGGTGATGTCGTTCTCACAGCATGCTACTTGGTGAACCGTATGCCGTCATCTATCTTGGGTTAGAAAATTCCTTTCTCCATAGCCTTTCCATTCACCTGGCATCTCCCGTTTGGTCATCTCCCTCTTCAGAAGAGGTGTCATATGTTGCTACAGATTTCACCTACTTCTTCCTTTCAGTGCAAAGTCAGACGAAAGACAAAGTCAGACTGATGCTTTCCCAACTGACAAGCTTTGCACTGAAAGGAAGAAGTAGGTGAAATCTGCAGCAACATATGACACCTCTTCTGAAGAGGGAGATGACCAAATCGGAGATGCCAGGTGATGGGAAAGAAGAAGAAAAGCTGTCGCACCTCCTCCTCTCGAAGTCACTACCCCACATCGCTGGCATCGCACGATGCTCCTCCTTTAAGGAAAATCCCCACGGCAGGCAGCGCTCCAGCACCTTCTTGTGGCCACCATCCAGCGATGACAACACGAAACTCCAAGGGCAGCGTCGGGGTTGTTATGGTTGGTAGTTGATGATCGCCTTCCTCTAGAGGGGATGAGGTTGGTGACTCGTCAATGCTCGAGAAGATGGGAACGGAGTTTGATGGTGATGGATGCCATTGTGGAACAAGATGGCAAGGAATGGGGGAGGGGGGAGCAATATGAGGAGATGGAAGTAGGAATAGTGGTGTTGGTGACAAAAGTCCTAATATGAGAAGTTGTATGGGGTAGTTGTTGGGGATCTGATTGTTATGGTTGATGGGAAAGAAGAAGAAAAGGTGCCGCACCTCCTCTCGAAGTCGCTACCCTACATTGCTGGCATTGCGCGATGCTCCTTCTTTAAAGAAAATCCCCACGGCAAGCAGTGCTCCAGCACCTCCTTGTGGCCACCATCCAGCGATGACAACACCGAATTCCAAGGGCAGCATCGGGTTCCAGGGACCCCTAAGGCCCCGATACCCTTATATTGAAAGGGGCCCCAATTGCTTTTTTTAAAAGAAAAAAAAAGGAAAAGACCCAACAGTGGGCTGCTGCAAGTGTCAAGTTTGGCCCAAGTGGGCCGGAATTTTAAAAAAAGGAGAGAGCCCAGTTGAAAAAGGGGGGTTGTTTATTTTGGTCCAAATTGGCTCATGTTTCCAGAAAAAAAGATTTATTTTGAAAAAAAGGCGCGTACAAAAAAATCATACATGGATAAAATGAACGAGATGGCTAAAAAAAGAGAGAAGGAAATAGTCGAAAAAAGGAGATCGTACGAAAAGAATTCGTATTAAAAAATTATTTAAAAAAATTGTGAGAAGAAAAATCGAAAAAATTGTGAGATCAGCTTATGTAGTTTTTGTATCGTCCTATTTTCTTGTCTTCTCCCAACGTTATCGAAGACATTGTTTTCCGACAAGTATGGGAGAAAGGGGGAGTATTGTGTATAGTTCTACATGTCAGATTTTCATATTCTCCAGATTACATGCCAACCAGATTTCAGACTCTGCAATTTCAAACTCGATGTTCAGTTTGATTCCGACTCTGCAAGTTGATGCACACATGTTTGCCATCAGTTGTAGTGTCTTCATCTTTGTTTTGTTTGGTCTCAGAGTTTTCATGTGATCCATAAGGACTCCAGAGTGGAGTTTCCATTCTCTGAGCCTTTGTGGGAGAGACACAGTTCTCCGACGAGGAGACTTTTCAGACTCCACTCTCCAGCGACCGTGGACTCCGATGAGGATGTCTCCACGGCTTTTTCAGTTCGACCCTTCAGAGATGGTGCAGTTATCCACATGATTCAGTCTTCTACATGTGGCGGGGCAGAGTACTCAGACGAGGAGACTCATTCAGTTTCATTGACTCTGACAGACGCAGTACAGAGCACATGTTCTCTGACGAGGAGATACAGTTTGACTCACATTCCAGCCCGTTTGTTCCTCCTCACCTGTATGGCATGAGAATCAATGCCCTCGACAGCAACCATTAGTTGTGTTTGCGTTGAGTTGATATTGCATGTAGTATCTTGTATTATGAGTTTGAGATTTCTTTCTGTTTGTCCAAGTTGAGCATTGCATGCTCAAGGTTAAGGGGGAGTGTTGAGTATATGTGTCACTCATGTATAGATGGGTAATTGGATCCCTCTAGGATCCAGTTACCACATCCAGTGTTTAGTCCCACATCTATAAGTTGTGGGATGTGGAGACTCGGTGGGGGCTATATGAGAAGCCCCACACCTACTGTAACAGATGAGAGAAAGTGCAATGAACACATCAACCCTTTAAGGCATTCTCCCGTGGTTTCATCCCACTCCGTAAGGAGTAGGGTTACACGTAAAATCTCGGTATTCTTTCATATTCTTTATTCTCTATCTTTGATTACGCTTTCCTATTTCATATTTCTAACATGCTATTAGAGCTATGTTAGTTTTCTAACGCATTCAAACCTGAAGAAGGTCCGAGGGCAGACCTCCTCCCAGATGACCAGGCAAGAGGAGTGTGGTCAGAGTAGGCATGCGCCATACATAACATAGAAATCACACTTGGAAAGGGTGGACAATTAGCTAGAGCAGCGGGTGTTGTAGCGAAACTGATTGCAAAAGAGAGTAAATCGGCCACATTAAGATTACCGTCTGGAGAGGTCCGTTTAATATCCAAAAACTGCTTAGCAACAGTCGGACAAGTGGGTGATGTTGGGTTGAACCAAAAAAGTTTGGGTAGAGCCGAATCTAAGTGTTGGCTAGGTAAACGTCCTATAGTAAGACGAGTAGTTATGAACCCTGTAGACCATCCCCATGGGGGCGGTGAAGGGAGAGCCTGGAAGGGCCCAAGCACATGCCATCGATGAACCGTTGTGTCGCCTCCATCGATGCCAAGAATCGATCAATTCGTAATCACATTCCGGAATTTCTCCAAGTACATTCATAAACACCCATATGATATGAGGGACAGTTGATACCTGGGAGTGGGCCGACAGTGAATTTTCTATTGCAGGGGCGTAAGAAGCATTGAGAGATCATACTCTGACCTCGGACCTGGATTTTACTGTGAATTATTGGCCGATTTGGATGATCAAGGCTCCTTTAAGGTCAGGTTGCATGCATGATTGGTCAGGCGGAGGAGGCTCATTATCATGGTCCTTATGAGTAGGTGGGGAGTGGGATTGGACAATGTTGTCTGGTCTGGGGCGGTGGGGTGGAGGACATGTATCATTTGCTGCTCTCTTTCCAAGCGCATCCCCGAAGGGATGATGGCACCTGATGCGCATCGGCAGGATGCCTTTTTGGATAAGCTTCAGGGGCTGAAAGGATGGTTTCGGGGAGAGGCGGGTCACATGCATCGAAGACCCTTGGACCAGAGAAGCCGCTCGCACTGTTGTGGGCATTGTAGAAAGAGAGGAATGCACTGGTGTTCTAAGAGAATATTTAGAGAATGCGGCGTGCTAGGAGGGGCATGGTATGCTTCACTGGACTGCTGTCTCTGTAGTGGTTGCAACATTTTTGAAAAGTTCTAGTAAATTTGGATTGCATTCCCTAGTGGATAATCATCCCATGGCTTAAAAAGGAAAGGAAAAAGAAAATTTTTTATCATCTGGTTTCCACAGGTATTTTGTTTGCAGATGCTTTATTAAGTTTGTGTGTCTGTTGACTTCTTTTAAAATATGAGTTGTGTCTAGTTTATCAGTTCTGTCAGTCCCGCTGAGAAATCCATTCACCTCTGACTCATTTTCTACATTAGTTTCAAATCATTCGATTCAAGAATATGGCCTGGCTAATTTTGATATTGTTTCAATCATGATATTTGGTATGACTTGAAGATCAGTTCTCATTTGTGACTAAGTTACATTGTATATACTATAAATTAAACCACACAAAATACATCTTCGGTTCGAGATTTTCAAGCAACTTCTTTGTCACTGTACTGGAAATTTTTTTGAAGGGGATTTACGCTCTATGATTTTCCACAGAGATATCTTGTCCTGCACTCTGAAAAATTCCCTCACCTCGGCCCATTTTCGACACTTGTTACAAATCTCTAGATTCAAGAGTAAACTAATTTTGATATCATTCCCATCATTATATTTGGTATTTACTTGAAGATCGGTTCTCATTTGTAAGTAAGTTACATGGTATGCAATTCTGTAAGATAAATCACACGTGAAGCTCCATTTTGGTCCAAGAGTAATTGAGCAACCTTTTTATTACTGCAGTTTTATATTCTCTGATTTTCCACAAACATATCTGGTCTTGCAGATGCTTTATTTAATCTGAGTTGTTTTTTTGGAAATATAAATAAACGGTTTTTTGAAGTATAATATCCATACCAAATATATGAAGAACAAAAAAAACTTCTGTCATTGCTTCTCAGTTCTCACAGTCCAGCCTAAAATCTACTCACCTCTGCTCATTTTCTGCACTTTGTTTCAAATCTAGAATGGTGAAACATTGCCTTAAAGCCCAAGCGATCAAAGGAAAAACACTATTTGTCTATACAGTCTTAGACACATGAAAGCTCGTTCTGTTTTCAGATTGCGGGAAGCTACTCCAAAGAAAACTCCCTTTTGTAAAACAATCCTTTTGAAACCAAACCTCTCCCAAGCTTCTGTGGCAAAAAGGGTATCGAGAAACAGTTTAGGACCAAATACAAGAGTTTGGTTAATTTTTGCAGTACAACTCTTTTTTTAGGGCGCCATTTGGTTTGCCATTAACATAATGAGTAACTAATCTCCATTTACCTAATCATTAGATGCATTTTTCTTAAGTTACTAAAAAAACACCTCCTATATGTGCTTTTGCATTCTTCGTCAAGGGAAAAAAACTATGTAACCAACTTCCAACTAGGGCCTTGCTCTTGAACTAACATCTTCTTTTATATATAATTCACAGCTACAAGGTCTTCATAAATCCGAGTGTCTCGGATGTCGTCTGCACGACTACTGCTGAAGCTTTGGCCATGGGGAAAATCGTTGTTTGTGCCAATCACCCTTCTAACGAATTCTTCAAACAATTCTCGAATTGTCGAATGTATGACGACAACGATAGTTTCGTGAAACTAACTCTGGAAGCACTTTCTGAAGAACCGAAACCTTTGACAGAAAGAGAGAGGCACGAGCTTTCGTGGGAAGCTGCAACGGAGAGATTCTTGAATGCTGCTGATCTGAATGAGGTCAAACTTGAGAAGCCCCTCTCCTCGCCATCACAACCTTCTTATGCATCACTATCTTTTAATATGCACGATTTGAGAAGGAATATTGATGAAGCATTTGCTTCAATGCATTACACCATGTCTGGAAATGAAATGGTACGTCGGGCATTTGGAGCGATTCCTGGAAGTCTGTCTCCTGATGAACAACAATGCGAGGAGTTGGGCATCACCACCCAGTCACAGGATGAAATTCTGAAACACTGATCACAGATAACAGTCTTTCAGGATGCTCTTCTGAAGTATCTCCCACGATCACGAATCAATTAAAATCGACAGGTTTGATTTTTTTACTATATTGATTTCTAATCATGTGGCTTTATTGGTAGCCCAAATTACTCGAACAATGTTGTATGATAGTTCCCACAGCAAGAAAATGAAAATGTACAGGCTGGCTACTGTAATCCCTCTTGTAATCCCAGAACCTGATTGACTCGGTTGGGAATATGTAATCATCGTTGACGAAGAACCAGCATACGCTGTTTTGCCGAATGTGGTATTCCACTGTTTGCATTCTTCTCGATTATGTACAGAGTTTTTTTGGACACATTTACAAAACATGTGCAATGATTTGTAAACTAATGTTCATAGCACTAGCCTTTAATCCCATATTATGGAGTACGATATATCACTCCGCAAATTAGCACATTTTGGTTCGTAGGATATTATTGAAGCTTCTCATAATCATTACTAGTCCAGTAGAAGATTCCCTCTAGATTTTACTTGCATCAGATTTGCACAGGTTGTACACACAAACTATTTTATCTACAAGTTGCATAAGAATATTTCAGTCAAATATTTAGTGTACTGTTTTGTATTAAGATTTGCATCAAATCATCATTGCGTTGGGGTAAGATTGCTGGAAATCATCTCATGGGAAACCAACACGGTGAAATTTATCTAGATTTGAGAATGACAAAATTTTGAGTCAACAAAAGAGTATTTTGAAACAAGCAGAGCTTGATTTGAGAACTACCGATAAAAGGATTTTTTTCGGAGTTGTTTCAAATCGTATTTGACAAATCAACATGCCGGTATTTATTCATCTATATAAATTTGTCTTGACCATAGAAATTTATAATTTATGTTAAAATGGGTAATTGGATCCCTCTAGGGTCCAAGTATCACATCCACAGGTTTAGCGAGACTGTGAGCGAGACTTGGTCTTACTAGTAGGATTATATAAGAAGCCTTACACCACATGTAACAAATGAGAGAGAAAGCAATACAAAAAATCAGACCCTTGAGAGGTTTTCTCTAGTGATTTCATCTTGTTCCTTATGGAGTAGGTTTCCACGTAAAATCTCGATGTTCTTTCCACTGTTCTTTATTCTTTATCTATAATATGCTTATGCACTATCATTTTCTACTTGGTATCAGAGCGGGTTTCGATTGAGGGTTTGTTCTTGAAGCTTTAAAGTATTTATGTCAGTTGATTAGCAAGATTAAGGATGTCATCTGGTCAGGTTTGGGAGAGGGGGGTATCAATATTCCCAAATCCGTACCCATTTATAAAATAACCATACTCGTCCATTTATTAAATGGGTAACTTCTAGCGAGTGGTCATATACTCGGCGGATACCCGTTTACCCAATGAGTACCACATACTCGACATAATAAAATTTTACGCTACATAATATTTTCATGCGTAGATTAAACGAAGGAATATAAAATGTTAAATATTTTTTATATTAGGTGTTTAACTCTTTCACGTTGATATTTTTTATTTATTGAAGATACAAAAGGTAGTTGAATATAAATAAATGGATGGAGAGAAAATTGAGTTGGGTATGTGTGTGTAGATCGATATCTATTAGATATGAGGTGGATTTGATGAGTTTGATTAAAATGCAACACGCCTATCTATATTTATATTTATTTTTTATTCAGGTTTGAGGCAGGTTCGGGTACCTACAAGGAAATCTCAAACCCATACCCATATCGGTATGGATAGTAAATTCAAGATCCAAACCCATCCAAAAATAAATGAAAGCGGGTTTTGGGTCCTTAAATGAGGTGGGTTCAGGTCGGGTACCCAATGAGTATACTCAGATTGACATCCCTAATCAAGATTTGTATGAATTTGAGAAGATTCGATTCCATTTGAAATTTCAACTTTTTGAATCGATTTTGCATTTTGGAGATCACGTTGCCAAGATCATCGGGCGGTAGATCTCCTCGCCACAACTCCCTCCATCAAGCCACACACGCAGCTGCCTCCAACCCTCTAGGCCTCCAGCAGCAACAAACGCGTGAGGCGGCACTTCCTTCCTTCACACCGCCAGGTTTCGATTGGCGGTGTGAGTTTCTCCCGACGACTTCACTTGTGAGGGTTCCCAACCCAATCGAGGAATCATAAATAGAGAAGAAAAGGGCTTAGGCTTTATATTTCCTTTGGGCCATATATGTGCACAGTTTAAAAAAATAAAAAAGTAGGGACCGTGGCCATTGGGACTCAAAGTTGGGCCTCACTGATTAGAAATAAAACAACCCAGTTAAAAAAAAGGAGACATACCTATTTTGGGCCCAATTTGGGTCATAGTATTAGAAAAAGGAGAACAATTCCTAATTTGTATTGGGCCCAGAAAAAATGAGGGCCGAAGAAGAAGGGGTCCCAATAGGGTCATCATTTTTAAAAAATAGACGAGACGGATTTTTTTTGTGGAAAAAGCCCACCGTACAAGAAAAGTTGTGCGAAAAAACAGATTTGAAAAAAATGTTAAAAAAAGTTGGAGTAAAAGGAGATTAGTTTATTGTTGTTTTCCTCATCTTTCGGGTCTTCTCCCAACTTGATCGATGTCTTCTTTTTCCGACAAGTATGGGAGAAAGATGGAGTATTATGTAGAGTTCAACAGGACATATTCAGACTCTTCAATTCAAATTCAGATGTGCAGATTTCAGTCTCTACTAGTTTGATGTGCATATGGGTGCGATTATTATTTGAGAGGTCCCCATCTTTGATTTGGACTCATGATTTTCATGTGATCCAGAGGGACTCGTGCGTAAAGATCTCATTCTTGGAGCCAGTATGGGAGAGAGACAGTTCTCCGACGAAGAGACTTTTCAACTCCATTCTCCAGTAATCGTGGACTCCGACGATGTTTCCATGGCTTTTTCCAATTTGACCTTTTAGAGAGATGGAGCAAGTTCAGACCAGAGTTCTCCGAGTGGGGACTCATTTTAGTTAAATGTCTTTGACATACATGGTATAGAGCACACGTTCTCCGACGATGAGACCCAATTTAGTTCACACTCCAACCCTTCAGTTCCTCCTCACAACTTGACATGAGAAGCAACGTCCTCAGCAGGCAACTACCAAAGTTTACGTTGAGTTGATATTATCCATAGTGCCATGTATTGTGTGAGAAAGTGATTTCTTTCTATTTGTTCAAGCAGACAATGCATGCTCCAGCTTGAGAGGGAGTGTTAGAGTATGTGTCACATATATAGATGGTAATTGGATCCATACAAAATCCAATTACTACATCCACAAGTTTAGTCACATATCTACTATGAGTGGGACTGGCTCTTCTCCCTTTTTCAGATGAGAGAGAAAGAAATGTAGAAGATCCGACCTTGAGAGGCCTTCTCTCATGGTTTCATCCCGCTTATTATGGAGTAGGGTTCTATGTAAAATCTCGATGTTTTTTTCATTGTTCTTTATTCTTTATTTGTAATATGCTTCCGCACTATCGTTTTCTACAGCTTCGAATCTCGTCTTCTCTGACGTTGTGATGCATGTTAACAGAATACCAGGAATATATACAGCTTAGCATGTTATGCAACTTTATTTTGATGTTGATTTTATGAGTGGAGTTTTTGTGGTAGTGATCTCCGGATGTCTATTACCCATTTAAATAATTCGGATATCCTTTAGAATAAGTGTCCGTTGGAATAGCTTGGGTCGATCTATTGATCCAATACAGTCTGGTCGAGATAGATTCTGGTTTAAGGGGTTAGCTACCCATCCCATGCACACCCCAGCCTTTATGCAAAGTACGATACAGATTTGTGGGGTATCCTCGAGTTTTGAGGTATTAGTCAGCGTGCATAATATTGAACTTTGGACGCGCACATGCATAGGATGTGAGACACGTACGCCCACGCACGTGCGCACAGGGCATGACACGCACATACATAAAGTGACGTGACATGGCAAGACACGTGCAACTTGAGCAATGGGTGGCTAAACACTTTTCTATTGTAGCTTCTCTCTATTGTGATTTGTCCATTAAACATAATAAAACACGTTTTTTCCTTAGATTTGAAATGGTCGACGTGAATGGGAATGAAATCTAGCGATCTAATCTCGTTACAAACTTTTCCTTGTAAACCATATCTATGGTCGAAATGCATATGTTCATTCTGTCTACGTACTTGCATGCAAACACGAATATGAATATACTCATATCCGATCTGCTACTACTGTATTTGTTTTAAAGTGGATGCAGATATGGATCACTTCGACATTCGTAGATATTTACATTTGTATTTGTATATCTATTTTAGTATATAAAATATAGCCATAGATTTATTTCTGATTGTTTGATAATATTTTATTATTGCATTCACTATTGTTGATATAATTTTTCTAAAATGAATATATCTAGCATATCTATTTTATGTCTAAATCATCCTAACATGTATATTTTAGTTAGTCTATAAGATATTGTGGGATTTTTACACGTGCCCCTATGAGTGTGTGCAAATACACATATTGTCCAAACATTTTTTGGCAATAACACTTGTGTCATGTATTCTTGCAAAATTCATGGTAATGCCCTTTGGTAATGTAGTGTAAGGGCATAAATGTATTAATGGAAGGGAAATACTGAGAATTTTGTAGGAATATGAGGGCACAAGTATTATTGCAAAAAAGGTAAGGTCATGAACATGTTTTCTTTTCTTAAATCAGATACTAAGGTTGAATTTTCTTATTATTAATAAGAATTAAAAAATTAATAATATTTAGGTTGCATCCTCCTCCTATCTTCTTTTATTATTTTAAGAAATATATAGAGATGTGTCTTATTTGAACGAGAAAATTGCGAAGTCACCTGCGTAACCAAACAACTTCCCTAGTAATTGCAAACATAGTCCAGTATTCTGCCTTTACACTGAATTTGGTGACAGCGTCCTCAGACTCACCACTACGACAAGCGTGACATACGTGAGAATTGTAGATCTTTCGACTTGACTGAACATTGACAAGACACGACCTTTGCGAGACCTACCATACATCAAATAGAGATGAATTACGAGAGGAGGTTGCATGTTAACATCTTTTCTAATTCGCCGATAGAAGAGTAGAAGCTACGGATATATTAATTTGAGTATTTCCCACTGTTGAAAGAGTGATAGACAGACAAGAAGCCAAGCAGAGAGGGAGGACACTGAACTCGAAGCAAAACAGAGAGGCCAGTCACGAGACTAAAGAAGAGCTGATGAGAAGTGAGGCACAAAGCGTGAACTAGGCTTTCTTTGCTCTTTAGCAAGGACATGGATGACCTTCTTAGCATCAGAGGGTTGTCTGTAATGGCCTTAAGATTGCTAGTCCGAAATTCCCTACGATTCATGTCTATCTTAGCCCCCTTCTCTCCTAGCCAGATAAGCCTCTGCCTTCGAGTTAGGTCGCCAAAATGACATGTGTGCCTTCATTGTCGAGTGCTTGGTCGCGTTCATTCTTGTGCTCCTAGCCTTCCTAACCTTTTATGACATATATTTTCAAGTCTAATCGCTTTCTGACTCTCTTTCCCTATGTGAAAATTATCTTTTCATGCCTTTTTTGGTATCTGATTTCACGAAAAGTCCTCTGTGGGCTTCTTTACCCGAGCTCTCGAGTAGGGTCATAAGTATGTTTGCAAATATTCCAAAGCACACAAGTGTAAATATCCCAAATAACAAAATTATATATTCGAATTCAATTTTCTATTTATATTAAGGATATGACATTTTTCGTATTTGTCAATTTGTAACACCATTTATATTTTAAAATGGGTAAGGATATAATTATAATCATTTTTATACCAACCACCTTTTCTTCGCTAATTATGCATTGGGGTTGATGCTGATGCGGTAGTATTCTTTTAGATGGAGGAATGTTTTTTCTCATGCAACTAATGATTCAGGTTAGAGATGAAAATAGATCGGATACAATACGTATATGAGTATTTTTTTTATAATATTCGCTTTCCATATATATCGAATACAAATAAGGATAACAATCGAATATGGCTTTAGAAAATCATATTATTAAATAATCACATAAATATGAATATCGAATAAATGATCAGATATGAATAAAGATTCAAAAAATTCAAAAGCTGTAAATAAACCATATTGATGAAGGTGCATTTTAGAATAGGTTTACAAATTCGTCCAACAAATACAATCAAACACCACAGCAGAACAGGGAATAGAAAATGGAGCAGAGTTAATCAAATTCATATTATTATTATTATTGCTGCATTTTATTAGATCATATAATAATAATTGTAATTTATGATATGTTTTTTTTCGGATATTCAAATCCGGATCTTTTGGCTGTTACTCCATCCATAACAGAAATGCTTTACAACCTATAATTTACCGAAAATGGTAAGAAGATATTAGTATATATGATTTTTATCACTTATGCCCCTCTAAGATATTACAGTAGCAGTTATGTCCATCTCTTTTTTGGAATATCACTTGTGCCTCTTCTTCACATTTATCATTTGTGTCCATTGGGTTAATTGTTGTCATTAGTATCTCAAATGGATGTTAAATTTTGGAACACAAAGGTAATTAAATTGACTAACTTGGGTAGATATGTCCTTCACTCTTCATCCCTCCAACAACCTCCTCCTTCGCCCCCTCCACCATAGCCCCTCCTCGGCACCGCCACCTCCGGCCTCTCCTCCGCCCCTCCTCCAACCACCACCACCTCCTCCCTAGCCCCGCCCCCACCAACCCCTACGACGACGACGACGACCACCTCCTCATCCCCATCCTCGCCCCCCAACCCCTCCTCCGCCCCTCCCTAGCCTCATACCTCATGGTCCACCCTCTGTGGAGAATCTTGGACCACTCTCCAACCCCCTCCGCAGTTCGAACTTGAAGGAGCTCCGCCATTCTCTAGGGGTCTGTTTGATTGCTGGGTTGGAGTGGGTTGGGGTAACCTGATTGGAATAGTAGCTGTTTGGGATGGTTATGAGGGTTGGAATAAAGAATGTGATGTGATGTCACTATGATTTGTGATAGAATTCCATCCCAAGAAAAGAGGGGTAAATCGGGTTACCCCAAGGTAACCCGATTACCAAACGAACCCTAAAGGCCTTCGCGAGATCTAGTTTTGAGCAGCACAACAACCAGACTTCGTCACCTTCGCCTCCCTAGGGCTCTCAAGGAAGGCAGAGGTCCAAAAGAGGAGGGCGACGGAGTAGAGGTAGGGGGAGGAGCTGGTGGCGAGATGTGTTTGGACAGTTTGGTCCCTCTTAACCACACATTGGTTCAAATGGACCATGATTAAGTTGAACTCCTTAAACTAACGGAATGGCACAAATAATAAACGTGAAAGAAGGGGCACAAGTGATATTCCAAAGAGTGAGGGGCGATATATTGCAATATCTTAAAGGAGCACAAGTGGTAAAAATCCTATAATATATGTATGCATTTCCATTAATGGTCAAGTAGCTCTCATAAGGACACACATAAATGTCCATCCATGCTTAATAAATAAAAAATGATTTTCTCTCCTCTCGAGTTTTCCTTATTCATGAATAGTTATTCCCCTTGTTTCAAAACTAATGTAATAATAATATTTCTTCCTTTAAACAACAATTGCCACTTATCTCCCAATTCACTACTATTCCACGATGTATACCACTTGTTTCACAATCTTAAGAACAAACCAACAAGGACCAAGGATAATTCCCATTTTTCCATCTTTATCACACCAAAACAAAAGAACATTCTTAATTCCACCTTCCTTGTACAGGGTAGTCTCACAATCAGGTATAACGCTGAATATTGGCAACAACGGCAAGATTATTACAGTGGTATTCGACTAACTCCTACAAACCATATACCTGACAATTTAGCTCCAACAAACTATATACCTAACATCGCCGCAGAGGAGAGGACGGGTACGGCTATTCCCAACCATTGTCGAGAAGCTCAGAGGATGCCAATGTAGGGAATGCTGAACTATATTTGACTTTGTACCTTTCAACTCTAAGGTTAAGAAGTTTTTATACATGCATTTACAAAGGACATCAAGCATATATTTTGGAATGGAGAAGGAAAGAAAAATGTTTCACCTGCGAAGCACGATAACCCATGAACGATGCAAGAACATTTTCTCCCAGAGCTGGTGTGCTACTTCGGAGTTGCATGCATTCTTGCCATCGATAGTTCCCGTCTGGCAGTTAGAGGTAACTGAGAAACAAAGAGAAGTAATCAATTTCATAAAAAAAAATAGTCGGTTTTTCACAGGCAAAGCAATATGCAACCATTGTGAGCTGATAAGTTATAACCCTAACCTGGTTTTGAATATGACAAAACAAAAGCAGGTTCAACAGAGCTGATTATAGATTGGCCAAATAAGAAGCCAATCTCATGTGAAAGATAACAGCTTGACAAATATGCACGCAGCAAAGGGCACAGGTAGATTTGAAAGCAGAAAACAGCATTACCTTTTGCTGGAGATGCATTATGGTCGATATCAACAGCTTGTCGCCGATTATCTGCCTCAGCTTCTTTATCAAGTCAATCCTGCTTATCTTTTTATTCTGTTTGAAGAGCAAGAAAATAGGTTAGCATACCAAATACGAGAAACAGACCAGTAGGAGGTGAAAGGGTGTACAGGAAACTTGACCAACCTTAAACTCTTTGTAATAGATGTTAATGAAATCCATATCATGCTGAGATATTTTGGTCGAAATAGCAGCAAATAACATGGAGAAAGGCATCCACGGTGACGATGCTCTTTTGATGGATCTACTAAGTGGATGCTTATGTTTCACAGGAGGACTCTTCGATCTTGAAATTGACAGCTTGCTCTCCTCCTGGAGCAGAAAATATTTAAATAGACATAAATACTACATATTCTACCCTGTCCAATATCTAGCAAGGAAACATTGGAACATGAGCGGTTCATTGCCTCACAACAGGTATTAACAGCATCAACTCTAGTGAGTGATGGAACTGAAATCAAAATGGACATCCTTTTATGCATGATCGGAAAGCACACTGGTCTTGTTCTTGAAATAGAACGCACCAGACAGGAATCAACTGGATCATTTCAGATTTGTTTAGCCTAACAAATTTACCCAGGCTTCTAATGGATACAAGGGAAGGTCATCAAGCAATTGATGATATTGACCTTTACATTGAAGGCAAATATAGGACAGGCTTCTCTTTCTTTTCTTGCAGGAGAACTTTAGCCTGCTTGATCCATAGAAATATTTATCAAATCTTCCTTTGCTATTTTACACAGGTCATTGAATAGCCTGCAGAAGAGTGTTTACAATTGAAGAGACGATTAGACTTGACGCTGCAAGAAAGGAGGATGCCAGAGTGCACCTTCAAAATCAAGAAGCCCTAGACCTAGGTTGATCAAGTTATGTAATATGGATCTCGAAGTTATTGTATGTTACTTGCTAATGCTACCTTCAAGACTACAAATCCCGAGATGAACATGCAAACATGCATATGCACTTCAAAATCCATTACTTCTATCCCATCCGTCATGAAGGTGCACAATTTGTCAACTCTCATGCGATTTTGGACACCTTTGATGGAGGCATTAGTAGTGTCGAATTAGATTGGAATTGGACAGTCATCTTAACCCCCCGAGTCTCATCAAAAAGAATTACATGGAGTTGAAACAAAAAGCCTCAGGGGTAGCCCCATTAACATGCCCTCCTCCCTGCTAGCTGACATTGCAACCCCTCCCCTAGGGAATGATGCAATCGTATTAGCATTGTGAGAGGGAAGAGATGGTGATTAGGAAAGAAGAAAAACAAGCCAGCAGCATGCGTTTTTGGTAAAGAAGTGCAGAACTGTGATACCAGAGAGGGGAACATATCAAATCCCGGGGAGTTTTGGAAGAGAAGCGCAAAAATGCATGACGAGAGCAGGAAACCAATGAGGGATAACAGAGTTGAATTCCCAAAATTATATTTCTAACCTAAACTTCTTTTTTCACTAACGAAATGGCCCTTTAATACACACACATTACTATCATCAATTCCAAATAAAACAGATATAAAACTAATCATCCTAACATAAAGAATAGACATGAAGATTAAAAAAACAATTTTCCTAAAAATCCACCGAATAATCTCTAAAACTAGACCTAAAAGGAGGGAAACTGTCCATTTAATTCAAAAATAAATAAGTTTAATCCATTTTGTAAAATTTTTGGTATTTTGGAATCGCATCAAAGAGAATAGAAGAATATAAAGGTACCTAGAAAACTTGAATATTTTTGAATCAGGAATCGTTAAATTGAGTATCACTATCAGGACCAGCAATAGATGCCATATGTATTTCGCACTTTATAAAGACATCGGTTGTAAGCAAAAGGAACATAGACGTAGGGTATACACCTAAATGTGTGAGAAGTTATGAGGTCTCTGTGTGAGATATCTTTATTCGTAATCCAAATGAAGCATTAGGATAAACAGAGGTCAATTTTGTGCTGCCTTCTGCCGCTTGGTAGTTGCTATAAAAAATGTCCGGCAAAATAACTTGACGTTGGCGGGAGTCCACCCAATTACTTTAATATTGCCCTGTTGAACGGTTACATTCTTTTATTTTCTTGCTAGCTTTGTCCGAGATTTCATGGATATAGTTATATGGATATAGATAATAACTGTAGAGATAGATATTATTATATGTTATGTACCAGTTCGTAATTTCTTTTGTTCTCTAGACTACTATGTATTTTACCCTTGAGGTCTCTCCCTATATAAGAGAGCTTAGGGTTCCCCTGAATAATAGATCACTCATTTTTCACAACATGATATCAGAGCCTGAATGTGTGAGAAGTTATGAGGTCTCTGTGTGAGATATCTTTATTCGTAATCCAAATGAAGCATTAGGATAAACAGAGGTCAATTTTGTGCTGCCTTCTTCCGCTTGGTAGTTGCTATAAAAAATGTCCGGCAAAATAACTTGACGTTGGCGGGAGTCCACCCAATTACTTTAATATTGCCCTGTTGAACGGTTACATTCATCTATTTCCTTGCTAGCTTTGTCCGAGATTTCATGGATATAGTTATATGGATATAGATAATAACTGGTAGAGATAGATATTATTATATGTTATGTACCAGTTCGTAATTTCTTTTGTTCTCTGGACTACTATGTATTTTACCCTTGAGGTCTCTCCCTATATAAGAGAGCCTAGGGTTCCCCTGAATAATAGATCACTCATTTTCATAACATGGTATCAGAGCCTAAATCCTAGGGCTCCCTCCCTCTCCCCAACCGCCGCCCCTTCCCCCCTCATCTCTTTCCGCCGCCGCCGCCCTCTCGGGCCCCTCTCTCCGCCGGGCTCGCTCCGATCCGCCGCCCTCCCCACCAATCCCGGCCCCCAGTCTCGGCCCGAGATCTCGCCGCCAGCCCAGGCCTCGGGATCTCAGCCCAGTCCCGGCCCCGGGATCTCGCCGCCAGTCCAGGGGCTCCCGCCTCCACCTCCCGGTCGGCCCCCGGTCCCCGGCGTGCCCTAGCCGGCCCCCGGATCTCGCCCTTACCGGCCCCACCACCCGCCGTCGGCCGGCTTTTGTTCTAGCCGGCACCGCGACGCCTCCTGTCACCTTGATCGTAGCCGTCTCTCCCTTCAGATCTATGGATTTGGGTGCGTAACGTCTACATACGCACTCGAATCCTATGCAGATTGTGTAGACATTTGTCACTCTGTCTACAAACCCTAGTTCTTCTCCAGCGGCGATATGTCAGAATCAAAGGTTGATATGCCCTCCATAGGCGCGTCCATAGGCACATATCTATCTCAGCACGTGCAGATGCCGATTATGCAGGATGCCCTAAGGATCGAAAGTCGACCACAGGATTTGCAGTTTTTGTTGGAAGCTCTCTGGTTTCTTGGAAAAGCAAGAAACAAACTGTTGTGGCAAGGTCCAATGTTGAATCCGAATATAGGGCCATGGCGCAAGCAAGCACAGAGATGATGTGGGTTCGATATGTACTAGAGGATCTACATGTAGCCGTACCTTTACCCATGCAGCTTCAGTGTGACAATCAGGCAGCTTTGTTTATTGCCAACAATCCAACATTTCATGAAAGAACAAAGCATATTGAAGTTGACTGCCACTACACTAGAGACTTGATCCAGAGAGGATTGATATCTACAGATCACGTGCGTTTAGGGGATCAGACTGTTGACGCACTCACCAAGCCATTGCTCAGAGGACCCTTCCAGAGATGTTCTTCCAAGCTGAGCATGATAGACATCTATGCTCCACCTTGAGGGGGAGTGTAGAGATAGATATTATTATATGTTATGTACCAGTTCGTATTTCTTTTGTTCTCTGGACTACTATGTATTTACCCTTGAGGTCTCTCCCTATATAAGAGAGCCTAGGGTTCCCCTGAATAATAGATCACTCATTTTTCACAACAATAACGTCCCAGATGCTGATGCCATTGTGCCAGGCAATGTAATTGCAGAAATGCAATGCCACCACACACGATACTAGACACCGATTCACACATGACAATGCATTATAGATACACCTTTTAGCTTAACTTCGATTTTGATCTTGAATGGGGACTTGGTATTCTAGATGCATCTATAATCACGAAAGAGGATAGGATCCATACCCCAATCTCCCGCTGTTAACCTCATTTGCACCATCGAGACTGAGAACCTCCAACTATCCATTCCCAACAGTCCTTCGCACCCACTGACAATCATCAACCACGACCAACAAACAGGTTAAATCCCCTAAACGAGCATCTCAAAAATGTAACCCAAAGGTAGGAGACTAAATCACACCACCAAGCTCACTAAGGACCAACAACCAGCCACAGAGACCTAAAAATCCATCAAGACATCAATTTATGATAGAGCTCCCCCAAACCGACAACAAGGCCATTTATTCATCCAAAAGGAAAAAATGAGAACTATCCATCAATATTTGCTTAGGAAAAACTACAAATAACAATTGGAGATGTAGAAGGTGTTTTTTATGTTATCCACCAACTGAACTTCACGTTGATCATAGATTTGATCCAAGGGTCTTGAGAAAAGGCAGAGTAGGTTCCCTTCAATAGCGTCCCTAATTTGCCTTTAGGTGAGGTTCATGTCTTGGCCATGATGCAGCCTCATCCAATCCTAATGATCAAGATTTTACAATGGAGGCAGATCACACTCGAATAAAATAGTACGAATTAGTGCACCTAAGATCAAATATTCCAAGTTCTTCCATATATACTACATGCTTTCTATAATTATATTTTTATATTAAAAAATATAAAAATGTGTGGATATCTAGAAGACATCTATATCTTTTCCGTTTCAATTTACATAGATACAAAGTACGAGACCTTTCCCGCCTTTCCCATGATTTCTCTTCAAATCTAGGACCATCTTCGATGCAAGCATCAGACCATCTGCCATTAGCCTACCAGGAATGAACGTCATCTCTTTAGGAGAGATGATAGAATTCAAAACACCATGCGGCGATTAGCAAGAACTTTGGCAAGGATTAGACAAAAACGCATGAGAGAGCGTGATTGGCTTGTAGTCTTCCACTCTACTTGGTACCTCTCGCGTTGGCAATAGAGAAAGGAGAGCATTATTCAATTGTTCAAAGCACAAATTTTCCCGCGTGAACTTCTGTAAGATCACCAAGGAAACATCATTGATAATGTCCCAAAATTCCTATAGAAGGAATTGGGAACCCATCAAGCCCAAGGGCATCGTCCGCATTCAATTGAAGCACTGCTTTCTTGACCTCCATTTTCGTGAAATTGGCCACCAAAACGTCCGCCTGATATGTGAAAATCCCATTGACTCCTCTCCCATGCCACCCCCACCAGTGTGGTTACGCCTCCTACTAAAAGCATAAAAGTATGAACAAAGTACCCTACCCACCTCCTGCTCGGCTACCTGCACTCCAAACGGTGATGTTATGTATAAAATACATGAGCCTTGGCGTGAAAGAAATGTGTATTAGTGTTCCCTTTCTTAAGCCAACGTTGTCGGGATCTTTGCCCCCATTCAACCACCAATTTCCTGTCCTCCTGATGAGTCTCATGTAACTGCTTGTTTCTCTCCACCGTCAATTCATGCTCATCCTCTAATCTGTCCAGTCTGCGCACCTCCTCATGTGCATGTGTTCTTCTACTGCGACATTGTTCTAGGATCTTCCTATTATACTCCATCAGATATTTCTGAAGCTCTAATCTCGTCATGGTTGACCCACCAGGATGAAATACACACCAAAAAATATGACCGTCTCAAGGAAACCGTCCTCTAGGAACCATGCACACTCAAATCTAAAGAAACCCCTCGGTATAACATCCTCCTCGGAAGCCCCGAGTGATTCGCGGAAGTGTTCATGCCTAGTCAGCGGGAAATATTCCATTGCCTCAGTATATAGATAGCACGTCGTTTGGATAATCCGTAGTCCATACTCACATATTAGAAGAGAGAGATACTTCGACCCCGTATATGCCACGCCATGCATCCTCAGTCTATCCTCTGGTCAAGGTGTCACATTTAAGTCGCCGCCAACTATCCAAGCAGCTAATGCGAATTTTGCTCATAAGCCGAAGACCATCAAGCATCTTTGTTATATTCGCACCGTTGCTCGGACCGTACATGTTGGTAATAACTATTCTTGAATCATCTGTCTTTCACAGCACAACAGAAATCAAGTGTTTACATATTATTTCCTCCTCTTCCAAGACAAATTTGTCATTGCCACATCCATTAGCAACTACCCAACCGTCCACGTTAATTCAATAGCCATACATTCAGCCAAAATGTTAGCACCAATGCCCCTCCAATTAGTATCAAACCCATGGGAGATTTTTGTTTCCTGTACCGATACAAATCTACTCTTGCCTCCTTCACGAAATCTGGCATCACCAACCACTTATCTAGCCTCCCCAGGCCCCTCACATTCCATTTCAGAATGTTCATTCTGAACCAGTCGTACTCCAATGTGTAGGCACCAACCCCAAGCATTCGGCTAGACCTCTGTCAATCACGCCCTCTACCCCAACTCTGTATCACCCTCCACCCTTCCCAACGCCATTGGTGGACTCTCCTCCTGTTGTGATCCGCCCTCCAATGCACCAGTGGTATCATCGGGGTTGCCTTTGCCCAGAAGAAATAGGGGCCCACCCCCATCCCCGAGACACATGCCAGTGTTGGGCCGCCCACATCGCTCACCAGATCACTCAAGGAGGTTGTAGATCACCAGGCACCGTTGCCTCCATTGTTGCTTCAAACTCCTTAGAACATAGCTTTTTCTAAATCGACACGTAGGCAAGGAAAGAAGTTGTAACATTTCCCAACCCTATATCAACTCCTCGCACATCCCAACAAGAGAATGGTGAGGTACTCCCATTGCAGTATATAGGCATCAACTCCCCCCAACCCGCTATCAGGAGATTTTGGAGCTCCCAGACGACCCTTCAATGGTCGAGGAGCTCAGGCCGCATCAACTCCCCCATCAACTCTTCGCACATCCCAACAAGAGAATGGTGAGGTACTCCCATTGCAGTGTGTGGGCATCAACTCCCCCCAACCCGCTATCAGGAGATTTTGGAGCTCCCAGACGACCCTTCAATGGTCGAGGAGCTCAGGCCGCATCAACTCCCCCCATAGCAGTGTCATGGGCACCGAACCCCGTGCCCCTCTTATTTTTCGAAAACACATCCCAAAGCATTACCCATGTGATTAGACTCCCTTCAAACCTCCCACAAGGCGAGGTCCGATTACCCACATTGATGCAACGTGGAACAACAAATTAGGGTAAACTTAAACCTTACATCCGTTCAATTTTATACAATTAGATTTTTCTTTCTGTTAATTAGAGTCTAATTAAATTATGGACAAGTTAATTTTATTTACGGTTAATTGAGTATGTTGATTTTTTTTTCTATTTAAAATAAAGAGATCGTTTGTTATCTCAAATTAATTAGTTAATTGGTTACAATCGATTTATGATTTAATTAGTTAGGCGGTTAGGCTGGTTAGATTATAATTAGGATTTGTTACGATTTGTAATATATTCGCTTCCTTATATTCTTTATTGTAATTCCCTTCTTCCCTCTTATATAAAGGAGCAAGGGCCTATGGATATGGGCGGGATAGTTTAGAGTTATAAAATTTGAGATTTATATCTCCCTCTCTCCCACCATGTGATCTTCGCGATTCTTCTTCTCAAATTCATTGTATTCAATGAGTATTCTCTTAGAGACATAGTATATGAATCTTCTGTCTTTCCATCGTATCTGCAATCTCCATTGATTTTCCAGTCAAAGTGTCAATATTCCAACTACCTATCCGCAACTTCCTTTACAGTCTCTTTATATTTATGTAAGAAAAAATACAAAAAAGAGTGTTTGTGTTGATACTATTAGAAAATAGGAAGCGGAATCGGAAATAAAGATAAATAAACATGTAAGAACAAAGATTTAACGTGGAACCCTACTCCGTGAGGAGCGGGATGAAACCACGGGAGAAGCTCTCAAAGGGGCATATGCTTCATTGCTTTTTCTCAATGGATACAAGAGGTCTAGGGTTCCTTATATAGCCTCCACAGAGCCTCTAAGTCCCACCACTGGTAGATGTGGGACTAAACACTGGGATGGGGTAAATGGATCCTTGAGAGATCCATTTACCCATCTACAACATAATAGGCGCACAACCAAATACTCCAACGCTCCCCCTCAAGCTAGAGCATGCAATGCTCAGCTTGGACAAACAGAAAGAAACTCAACTCACAATACATGACACTATAGACAATATCAACTCAACGCGCACAACTGTCGGTTGCTGTCGAGGACGTTGCTTCTCATGCCGTGCAGGCGAGGAGGATGAACGGACTGGAGTGTGAGTCAACCTGAGGACTCGAAATCTGACCATCGAGTCCGAAACTGCGCCTGGAGTCTCCTCGTCGGAGAACTAGGTCTCTCCCATTTGGCCCAGAGAATGATACTCTACGTTGGAGTACCTATGATACCACATGAAAACCCTTGCTCACATGGCATTGGGAATGATCCTCTACTCTGAAGTCCTTATGGCTCACATGAAGACTTTGGCCGAAACAACAAGAATGATGGGGACCACGAACAAATGATGGCAAACACGTGCTCATCTGAAAAGACGCAAACAAGTGCATGTCTGAAATTGAAGACTCGGAAACCATGATCGTCGAGTCAGAACATCTGAGAAATTGTAGAGTCTGGAATCTGAATAGTCTGGAAATCTAACATCTGAATCTAGAACAAGACTTGTGACTCTACATATACTCCCCCTTTCTCCCATACTTGTTGGAATGAAGACATCGACCAAGTTGGGAGAAGACAAGAAAAAAGAAAAACAAAATCAATTAGCCGATAACATATTTTTTCGGCTTTTCGTACAAATTTTTTTCTCTTTTTTTCTCCGGCTATTTCCATTTTTTAACAGTCGTGGCAATCATTTTTTAAACATTTTTTATAAGCCATTTTATCTTTTTTCAGCTTTTCTGCGTACGACTTTTCTCAAAGAAATTTTTTGTACGCGCCTTTTCCTCACAACATTTTTTTTGAACATGTCTTCTCATGTCTTCCTTTTTTTCTATAACAACTGGGTCGTTCATTTTTATGTGGTAGGCCCCTCTTATGTTCAAGTGCGCCGCCCCCTTTTAGGGATCCCTCTTGCGGAAACCCATCCAGCCGAGAGGACCGCAACCCCCATATTAATGGGGTTTCTTGATCTGCCGCTAGAGCATGGAGCGTCATCGCCTGACGCCAAGGGGAACATAGGCACGTAGGAGAGCTGTGTCGCCAGTGGGTTTCGACCAGGGCTCACATGTGAAGCGTGTCTCTAGCTGCACGGCATGGAACTGGGCTGCGATGGCATGACATCGACATCTGCCTGGGGATGCGGCTTCAGTGCCGCCTGGAGAGTTCCATCGTGAGGAGCGAGAAGTGGTTGGCGGTGCGCAACCTAGAGGAGAAGCGGGTTGTATCGTGTGCAACCCACGAAGATCGATATGGAGATGCTTCGTGGCTGAGGGTTAGGGTTGCGCAAGGGGCGACGTCGTTGGGGGTGAGATCCACCTGGAGCATTGGAATCGCGATGCGCTTGAGGGGACTCCGCCAGAGTCTCGTTGAGGAGGTACGCCACATGGGTTGCTAGAAATAGGGGCGTACGCCGCCACTGGAATCGGATCGAACCTGCTCTGTGCTTGGATACTCGAAGGGCTAGAAGCTTGCGGCACAGGACAAGGACAGAACTAGGGTTCTAGAGAACCCAAAAAATAAAATCCCTCGAATAGTACATGAACTTGAACAGAACAATAGTCTTCACAAACACATCTCCAATATCAACATCGAATCTAAAAAACATGAAAATAATCTCCGAGAATCGACCCGTTCTGATACCATGTTAGAAAATAGGAAGCGGAAGCGGAATCGGAAATAAAGATAAATAAACATGCAAGAACAAAGATTTAATGTGGAACCCTACTCCGTGAGGAGCAGGATGAAACTACGGGAGAAGCCCTCAAAGGGGCATATGCTTCACTGCTTTTTCTCAATGGATACAAGAGATCTGGGACTCCTTATATAGCCTTCACAGAGCCTCCAAGTCCCACCACTGGTAGATGTGGGACTAAACACTGGGATGGGGTAAATCGATCCTGGAGAGATCCATTTACCCATCTACAACATAATAGGTGCAAAACCAAATACTCCAACAGATACTTATATTGCATACTTCTTGATAAACCATTTAAACAAGAGTTATTCTGCAGTTCAGTCTATTACCATGCGATGATCTAATATTGCATATATCTCGATAACCCCCTGGATCTTAAAACAGTCAGTTTGATATTACATGTACCCCCCCCCCCATTTTTTTGTGTATGCTAAATATTTAGCAAAAGGAACTTTGTAGCAGTAATTACATAAAAATAATATAGCACGATAATAGTCATTTTTTCTAGCTTTGTGAAGGGTTCTTAAAATATGAATTACTAGAATTTTAGGCACACTATTTCACCAGTGGCCATACTAGTGGAGCTAGAAGTTTAGTCGGTCACTTACAGAATCGAAAAGAGAGGAATGGTCCTGTGATTGGTTAATTGAGGTATCATTGTCTATGAACTTGAAGTCGTCAGGCAAGCTTGCTTTTGCAAAAAAATGCTCTGCATAATATACACAAATAACAACCGGTTAAAAAAAGATATTATAGTATGGCAAGTTAATATTGCATAGTATGACAAGTTAATACTGCTAAGTCAAATTTACTAAAACAATGATCACCTTTTCTTTCTTGAGGAAGTTTAAAACTCACAATATACTCAGGAAGAACATGATAATCGATGTGCCTGTCCCATATGATATAGAGCTTGGGATTTTGATAACTATCAACACCACTATCAAACAGTTCACTACTAGGATGATGCTGACTGGATTCTGGATTGACTCTTTCCATCTTTCCCAGAATAACACGACATAACACCATATATACTACACCATTTGTCAACATCAGAACAACCCACGCTGAAAGAATATTTCAAATAATCACTCCAAAAAATAGATACAAATCTGATATAACAGAGCAGAACCTGACCACCAAGGTCAATATATGCAAGAAGAATCAAGCGTACCTCAGGTCAGCACGATTTGACGGTGTTAAATGAAGCCCATTACCATACATGGGCTTGAACAACGGTCTTTTGATTTTCTGAAGACCCTGGAACATAATATTATCAACGTCTTCTTTGGATGATGCTAGCCATGCATACCGAATATTTGCATCACCGCGACGATTCGCAAGAATCTCAGCTTGCTTCTTAAAAAGCTTGAGCCTAATTTGCCCAAATGGACTTCCGGAAGGGATGCAGAATATTCCATTTATGTCTTTTGTATGAATATATAAACTCAATCCAAGGAGCAACAAGTTTTGCACAAGAACAAAAGCTTTTTCTCCCTTAGCCAACCTGGTCAATGTCCCATGATATTCAGGCGAAAAATCACTTGAAAGAGAGTTCACGCAGATTTCGTTCTCTCCAGACATTTCTTTGGTCTCGCTGTTTATAAACATCCCAGGGCAAGAGCAAGTGTCCTTGAGCTCAATCAAAGTCGAACTTTCAGCAGAACAAGCAGATATTTCTATTTGCCTCTTCATTTCGAGAGAACCACTTAGTCTGGCACTCTTGTAATCCTGATCTTCCGTGCACAAACAAAAGCCCGTTACTAGTTCAGAACTTGGGCTTGAGCCCGGAACAAAACAAAGTCCATATTCATCAATCCAGGCAAGAGGTTTACATAAGCCTGTTTTCTTCTCTAACTGAAACATGTGGACAAAGTCAAACAACAAGACACTGCCCCGAAATACCACTTCTACAATTGCTTTTCTTGAATGAAAATCCTCCAGGATTAGCCCAATAATCTCAGATGGATAATCTTTCCATTGACCGTTCTCATGAACCAACAACCTTCTTGGCAGCCCACTCTTCAAGAAGTTTGCATAATTTTCATAAGTACCTTTTTCATGCAAGTATTGATAGTGGGCGTTCATGTTGTGTAACTGAAATGAAGGGCGGCATTTATCATCTTCCGGCAAGACAACAGACTGAGTCGCATCAGAGCTAGCAGTGGCTTCACACGGTGCCATCACTTTCTTCATATCAGATATATATAGGTTGGCATCATCCCACACCTTTCCGCTCTTTCTGTCCATAGCAACGAAAGTAATCCTTGAGAAGGATGTAATAATATTTGGTAGCAAACTTGTCTCCACAAAGCCTATTTATTTAAACGTACTTTTCTTGTCTTAAAAGAAAGACTGCCCATACTATGGAAGACATAAAGCCTGTAGACCCTGCCAAGAGAAGAAGCATGAGTTCCAGCCAACAATATGGTAATAAAAGGACACTCCAGTTTATCCATCCTTAAAGAGGCTTCAGAATACCAAAACTGCAAAAAGGACATTGAAGTATGTGCCTATCTAGGATCAAAATATATAGCACCTCTAGGAATTTAAAAGAAAGTAGACATCATAAAGAACATTGTCATTTTCTTTGCAAACTGAGACTATAAATGTTAAACAAGCTGATTCTTCTCAAATAATTTTTTTTTGAAAGAAAAAAGGGCTTGCACCGTATAGGTGTGGCCCAAAAACTTCACCATTTATCAACAAAAGAAGTTATTACAATCCTAATGTATGTATACATATCTCAGAATTACAACTTCCATCTCTCACTCAGCGCATTGGCGTGCACCAGCACATTCTCAACATAGAATCGATCGTGCCTAAAGAGTACATCATTCCTTGCCTTCCAGGGCGCCCATACAACTGCCAAGATCCTCGATCTGTCCTTTTTCCATGCCGCCCCAGTTCGCCCCAATGGAGGTCCAAAAGTTTGAGGCATTGTCACTAGTCACAACGCTATTATCATAGCAGTTCCATACCTCCTTAGAGCTACCACAACCGAAGAAAAGGTGATCTACATCCTCCACATCATCCAAACACCTAGGACAACCAGTATCGTCCCCTTAAATGGTGCGTGCAAATCTACGTTCCGTTAACAGTCTGCCTCCCCTAAAAAGACATAAGAAACTTTAACCCGAGTTGGCACCTTCCAGTTCCAGATCCGTTTGCAGTCAGCAAAGTATCTCCCATGGTCGAAAGGTATGGGGCCCCTCATAGGCCTCACATTATAAGCATCTCAAATAATTTTAAAGTCCAAGGAAAGAAGAAACAGCCAATTATCAAGTATTCACACTATAAAAATAACAGTCACACCAAAAAGTTCGGATCATACAGGTATAAAGCTAAGGATGATGAGGAAAACCTCAGTGTTGTTGAAAATGTTAACCAAGTATAACCCCACTGAAACAGGTACTCTTACAAGATGTTCAAGACTATCTGAATTCACTATAAATAGGAAGGTTTGAAGTTCCAGATTTTTTTTGAAACCTCAAAAAAAGGGGGAGTCACTCATGGGTGATCGCCCCAATATATTAAAAAGAGAAAAGAGTACAAAAGAAATGAAAAAAGAGAAGCTGTACAAACACGGGCCACCGAGAATGGAGGCCACTAAAAAAGGAACCCCCTAAGTGCCAACCAAAATCTAACCATGGTCCCAATCCTCGACAAGACGCTGAGCGCGAAGCATGATATTTTCCTTGTAAAACCGCTGCGCAGAGAAGATAGCTTCATTCCTCCCAAGCCAGATGCTCCACACCCGAGCGATTGGATCAAGAATAATCTTCCTCTCCCGGCCCCTTGAGTTAATCAAAGTGTCGCACATAGCAGGAAAGGATGCGGTATTGATCCACGGGAGATCCGCCCAAATCGAGCGAACGTGGCTGCATTCGAAGAATAAATGAGTAACTATTTCCTGTTCCGCATCACATAGTCCACACAATGGGCCAACGTTCGGAAAGAACACTGCACATCTATCGCGAGTCAAAAGCCGCCCCCGACGAACGAACCATAAAAAAATCCCAATACGCTCGGGAAGCTTGAATCCCTACAGGAAACGACAATCGCGCACCAAAATATGATAATCATCAATGAAAGGGAGAGCGAGAGCAGTATAAGCCTTACGAGTAGTGAAGGACCCCTCCTTCCAAGTCCAATGATCGCGCACAGCCGATGGGCGAGGAGCGTCACCAAGGAGGGCCACAAGAGAAAGATAATCTTGCATCCACTGATCGGACAGTGACGCAGCGATCGGTGGGTTCCAAACTTCCAGCCACCATTGTCCCAGCAAGAGGCCACAGACCCCTCTTTGTCAGGAACCAAAGCAAAAAGCCTCAGAAACAATTCAGCAAAAGGACCCCTTCCGGACCAGTTGTCGGTCCAGAAACGGAAGGAGCGACCGTCGCCCAGCACCGGCGAGAAGAAAGAACAGTAGAGACGGAAAGCCGCCGTGACGCCACGCCAGAAGGGAGAAAGGAGGCAAGTAGAGTTCCCAGCAAAGCCCTCAATCAGATGCGCACCCAGCAGATTACGCAAGACATTTAGCATAAAGTTTTCCTCCTTCCCCCACACCCTAGCAGCCCACTTGAGAAGGAGAGACTCATTCACCAGATGAGGGTGCCTGACACCCAAACCCCCCAAATGTTTGGGCCGAGCCACCACATTCCACCTCACTAGGTGAACCCCTCTTCTTCCCTCCCCGTTGGCTCCCCAGAGGAACCCACGCATACACCGCTCCAATCTCAGTCGAATTCCCTTCGGCATACCACGTACCGCGAATGAATAGATAGGAATAGAGGAAAGCACAGCTTTGATAAGAACCAAGCGCCCACCCATGGTCAGCATCACCGCACGCCACCCCGCGAGACGGACCTCCATCTTCTCCACGACATCCTTCCAATCACGCAGACGAGAGCGACCGACCGCGAGCGGTAACCCCAAATAGTTAAAAGGGAGAGCAGAGGGTCCGGATCCGAGGATTTGCGAGCAAGCCAAAGTCTCCTCATGAGTCATGCCGAAAGGCACCATTTTAGACTTCGCCACATTGATCACCAGGCCTGAGGTTTCACTGAATAACTGGACAGTAGTGGCCATACCGACCACCGCATCAGGGCCTCCCTCAACAAAACACAACGTGTCGTCCGCGAACTGAATGGATGGAATATGAAGATCCCCAATACTGCTGCCCCCGGTCAAACCTGCCGAGGTCACACCCTCGATCATGCGAGGTAGAACATCAGCCGCCAAAACAAATAGTAATGGTGCCAAAGGACACCCCTGTCTAATGCCCCGCCTCGGCTGGAAAAAGCCCCCCACAAGGCCGCCGTTCAGCAATAAGGAAAGGGAGGCCGTGGATACGCACCTTCGCATCCAAGAAATCCACGACGGAGGGAAGCCCCGCCGCCTTAAAACGGACCACATAAATCTCCAATCAAGGCAATCGTACGCCTTAGCAAAGTCGATCTTCCATAAGATCCCCTTAACATTGGACCTTCGCCATGCCGCGATGAGTTCAGAAGCCACCACAAAGCAGTCCGAAATGTGACGGCCACGGATAAAGGCTGCCTGCGAAGGCGAGACAAGGGACGGCAGTAGTGGAGCAAGCCGCCTGGCCAATAGTTTAGCGATGATTAAATAAATCCTGTTCGAAATAGAGATCGGCCTGAAGTCTTCAATGTGGCAAGCCGGTTGAGACTTGGGTATCAAAACGATCAGGGCCTTATTAATCCGATCAAAACCATTGTTGTCGTTGTAAAATTCCTGAGCCACCTCCAAAACATCTGCAGCCACGAGGTCCCAGAAATCACGATAAAAAGCGACAGAGAACCCGTCAGGGCCCGGGGCAGAATCGACATTGAGGTCCCACAGCGCGGCCTTAAGCTCCTCCAAAGAATAAGGCCGCAGAAGGGCCGAAGCTTGAGATTCGGAAATCGAGGGAGCCCCCTGACCCAGCCACCGCCAACCGCGAGGCGCCGAAGAGCCAAAGGCATTTTTGAAGTGGCTAACAATGGCAGAACCCATATCCTGATCCCCTGAAAAGATGAATCCATTAACCAGAATAGAGCGAATGGAGTTTCGGCGTTGCCTCCCACTAGCTACCCGGTGGAAGTAGGCAGTGTTCGCGTCCCCCTCCTTCAACCACCGCAAGCGCGACCGCTGCCACCATTCAATTGAGCGTTTTTTGTCCTCGGTTGTAACAATATCAAGGCTAGCAGCACGTTCCATGAGCTCCGCCTCCGTTAATTCACGCACGTTCTCCTCGCGGTCCAGTCGCACAATAGTAGCCTCAGCCGCATTCCTGGCCTCCACACGCTCGAGACGCGTCGACTTCTTGAAGGCCGCCAACACCTTGCGCAGCGAAGCTAACTTCTGATCCAAGCGAGCAGCAGCGCCCCCTACATAGGAGGACTGGCGCCAATAGTTACCAACAAGGTCCGTAAACCCCGGCTCCAAGAGCCAACACCGTTCATAGCGAAAGATACCCCTGGGCGGCAATGCGTCCCCCGAGTCCCAAATAATTGGATTATGATCGGAGAAAGAACACGGTCGAGATTCCACCAAGCATAAAGGAAATAAATCCATCAACTTACCATTCGCCAGGAACCGGTCAATTCGGGAGCGAGATGACCGGTTTCGCCAAGTATAAGATATGTCATTTGGCACGAGCCCCTCCAGGGCCAAATCGGAGATAAAGGAGATAAAGTCATCAGAGCCAGGATCCCCCCCCCCGCCCACGCGGCCGATCCGAAGGAATAGCAGTAACGTTGAAGTCCCCTCCCAGGAGCCAAGGTGTCTCCGCGAATTCAGAGGCCAATTCACGCAAATCCTTCCAAAGTTCCCGCCGCAACAAATGGCATGAAGGAGCATAGATAGCCGAGAAAGCAATGTTAACATTGACAATTGTGACGAGGTTGAAAAAAGGGAGGCGGAAAGGATGAGAGAGCGCCACCCACAAGTGAGAGAGCGCCACCCACAAGTGAGAGAGCGCCACCAACTCGTGAGAGAGAGCCACCGCGATGTGAAAGGACGTCACCGCTCTTTGCACGGGAGATTCCAAAGCCGAGGGATTTGGGTCCCGAAGCGAGGGGGGACTCTCTTCGCCCTCGGTCTGATCGCGCTTCGTCTCGTGAGGACCCTCGCCACGCGGCGACGCTCACGCTTGATGAGGGGGACATGTCTTGGAGGACGGTGTCTCACTCGAAGCCGGGCAAAAGGTGTTTCCGTTGCGGGGAACGCGGGCACCTGGCGTCTGCTTGCTCCACTCCTCCTCGTTGCTTCCGATGCGGGATGCTCGGCCACCGCCTTTCTTCGTGCTCTTCGGGAAGGATGGCGCCTCGCCGGCACTCTTCTTCGACCTTCGCGGAAACATCTCTCCAGGGCCGACCGCCATCCACTTGCGTTGACAACAGATCCTTTGCTCAGGTTGTGTCCGGGACTGTTCGTGATACTAAGGGTAACCTTGATGCTGCTGATGATATTCCGGTCTCCATGGCCGACTCTCGCCCTTCTCGTTCTCTTGCTTGGCGGGACTCTCAGCGTCGCCCCGGGACTACCGCTGCGCCCCATCCTCCTCCTCCTGCGGAACTCCAGGTTGGTGGTCCTTCTGATCCTAGGTTTCCGGGTTTGCATTCCCAGGCAGCGCGGGGGACTATGCACTCACTGGCGGTGGGTGTGATGCAACGCCGCGGGATTGAGCAGGAAGTGATCCGGTCCGATGTTCTTTCTATCCTGGGCGACAACTTATTGGGTGACATTATCTTCCTCGACGATTTCCGATGCTGTGCTAGAGGCCTCTCCCCGGAGCAACGGGAGCTCCTCTGCCGTCATGCGGATGCTGCTTTGGTCAAATGGCGCCGGCCGCGGGTCGCGGATGGGGCGGCGATGGTATCCCAGAGGTGCATGGTGGAGGTTCACGGCGTACCGTTCTTATCTCGGTCTGCTCATTGCATTTCGAAGATTATTGGCAACTGGGGCCAGGTTGTCTCTGTTCTGGATGATGGGCTTTCGCCCGGTTCTGATTGGGCATGCATGAAGGTTTTGATCGAGTGCTCCTCTTCCTTATGTCTATCCATGAGAGGCAAGGCTATTATCGAGAAGCTCTCCATCGGCCGGTGGTCGTTCAGGCTGGAATTTTTCTTCCCGCCGGACGATTCTCCCCGGCCACCTCCCGTCCCCGGCAACGGCGCCTCCTCAGTGGATCCTCTGGTCGGTTCATCTTCCATCGGCCACGTGGCAAAGTGCAGTGATATTATCCAAGAGATGCGTCTTCAAGACTTTAATTTCGGTTTGTCTTCTGGCCTTCTCTCGTCTTGGGAAGCGGAAAGGTCTCTCCCGTTCGTTCTTGGGAGCCGAATCGAGATTGATTCGCCTCAGACTGACTATTCCTCTACTTCTGATACGGTGGTCCACTCTCACTCCTTGGCGGTCTCTATTCCGACCTTTGGGTCGGACCTACTCAGTAATCAAAGCAACTCACGGGCGATATCCGACCCGATTATTGAAGACGAAAATATTTTATGCTTATCGGATATTCCGTGCCCTGAACCGATTAGTTATATCCCTTTCGACGGGACTCTATCTGCCGACCTTCAGCAGGCTTCCGCGTCGACAACTCTTTTCGTCTCTGTGGATTCGGCCTCCGAGGGGGCTTCTTCATCAGTCATGGCCGGTATGTTCTCTCGCAACGATGCCCCACCTTATCTCTCTTATCGAAGCTCTTGGCTTTATGGCGATGGTATGTCCTCCCCTATGACCGCTCCTCCGGCTTCGCCTCCCGGCTTCGACTACTCCTGGAACGATTGGAATGATTTCTGTGCATCTCCGACGAGATATGGACGTGTCTATTCTCGTCGATTGGACTTGCTTTGTCAGGACGACCTCTCGCCTTCCCGCGACGTTATTGCTCATGCGGCGGGGCTTCGCTGGACCGGCCAGCCGCGCCGCCTACCTTAGCGGTCGGAACCCGGCTTCTTTGTTTTGGTTTTTGGGCACCTTTTGTTGTAATCTTAATGAAGATACTATCATGGAATGTGCGTGGTTTGGGCGATCCGTTTCGTCGAAGGGCTTTGGGTTCACGCATCCGCGAATGGGATTGTGACGTTGTTTTTATCCAGGAATCTAAACTCGCGGGCGCCGACGACTCGATGTGGAAGTCGTTGGGGGCAGGTTCTGTTGATGCCTTTTGTTCCTTGGACGCGATTGGGGCATCTGGCGGCGCGATTATTGCTTGGCGCTCTTCAACTTTCACTTTCATTGATCAAAGGCTGGGTCGCCACTCTATCACTGCGACTCTTCGGCACGTCGATTCCAATTCTTGCATGGCTTTTTCTTGTATTTATGCGCCTTCTTGTCACCGGGAGCGACGTGTTCTGTGGGAGGATTTGAATGCTGATGCTGGGTCCCTTGGTAATATCCCTTGGATCATGGGGGGGGATTTTAATGTCACTTTACTGGCTTGCGACCGCCCACGTAATAATGGGGGACGTGATCCCGGCTCTTCTGATTTCTTGGATTTCGTTCATGGTTTGGCCCTCGAGGACTTGGTTGCAGGTGATATCTCCTATACGTGGCGCAACTCTTCTTCTCGTTCGCGCCTTGACAGGTTCTTTGCTAATAACAGCTGGATGGAAGCTTTCCCTTTGTGCTCGACATCTTCTAGGCCGCGATCCTTCTCTGACCACTCTCCCATAATTTGGGAGGCCGAGGACTCTTCCCGCCCGCGTGGAATTTTCCGTTATGAACGCAGCTGGCTTATGGAACCTAATTTTAAAGACATGATCCGCAATATTTGGTCTCAATTCTCCTTTCCGGGGCACGCGACACAACGTTTTCATCTCAAGCTTTCGTCGCTTCGTCGCGCGCTTGCGGCCTTCAAATTCTCAACCCGCCAGGCCAGGCTTCTCGCTCGAAACAGCGCGGAAGAAATCATCCTTCGGTTGGATCGTTTGGAGAACGATAGAGAGCTCTCTTCATTGGAACTTTCAGAACGTTCGTCGGCTTCTCGCACTATTTTGGACGATGACCGGAAGAGAACTATCGAGTGGAGGCAACGATCTCGCATTAATTGGATTAAGAGCGGCGATGCTAATACGACATTTTTCCACAGGATCGCCAGCGCTCGTAGGCGCGCTAATCGTATCTCCTCCTTGGATGTTGGAGGCGTCACTTTCCAGGGCTCTCACGCGATCGGATCCGCGTTGGTGGAACATTTCCGAAACTTCTTTGATCGCCAACCTTCCTCTTCTTGGCGATGGCATGCAGACGGGATACCCTCCTTATCCTCCGCTGACGCCAACATCTTAACTCGGCCCTTTTCACTCGAGGAGCTTAAGAGGGCGACTTGGGACCTCAACGCTGACGCGTCCCCTGGCCCCGACGGTTTCCCTATTTCCTTCTATAGGGACTTCTGGGACGTGATCTCTAATGATGTTCTTGATGTGGCACTCGAATTTTGCTCTGGCAACAGGGGTTTCGATAGGCTTAACCGGGCCAGCATGGTGCTTATTCCCAAGTCTCAGGGGGCCTCTCGCATTGAGGAGTTTCGCCCTATTGCTATCTCCAATGGCATCTACTTGATCATTGCTAAGGCATTGGCACTTCGGCTTGCCCCTCTTCTAATCTCTCTTATTTCTCCCGCTCAGGCTGCCTTTGTCCAGGGTCGTAAGATCTCAGACTGCTACACTCTCGCGTCTTCAATCATTGACAGTTGGCATAGAAATGGCTCCAAAGGATTATTATGGAAAATCGATTTTGCTAAGGCCTACGACTCCTTGGATTGGCGCTTTCTTTGGAGGGTTCTTAAAGCCCGGGGCTTCCCTCCGCTGTGGATATCTTGGGTTAGACGATGTGTCACTACAGTCTCCTTCTCGCTGTCTCTTAATGGTCGGCCTTCCGGGGGTTCCTTTCAGCCTCGGCGTGGGATCCGTCAGGGATGCCCCCTCGCCCCTCTCCTTTTCGTGCTGGCAGCTGACGTTCTCCCACGCATGATACAGGGGATTGCTGAGGCGGGATATACTCGCGGTTATTCTTTCGAGAACATTCACATTCCTCTACTTCAATTCGCGGACGACACTCTTTGCTTTATTGAGGGGGATCGGTCTCACGCCTCGGGGATGGCCATTACGATCCAACTCTTCTGCGAAATTTCTGGGCTCCGTATCAATGGCGAGAAATCACACTTGGTGCCTTTTGGGTTATCGGACATTGAGGCCAGGGAATGCTCCTCTATTTTAGGGGCCCCCATCGGGGCGCTCCCGTTCGAGTACCTCGGCTTGCCCCTTTTCCTTGGACGGCCACGCTTGCGGGACTATCAAAGGTTGATTGATAAGGTTGAGGTCAGATTGGCTGGTTGGCGAGCATCAATTCTATCCAAGGGCGGTCGTCTAGTGTTAATCAAATCGGTTATCTCGGCTATTCCTGTTTATTTCTTCTCGGCTCGCGGTTTGCCAAAAGGGATCCGTACCCGCCTGGAGAAAGCTATGAGGCGGTTCTTATGGGGCAAGAATGGTTCGAATCGGAGGGGAATGCACTTGGTGGGCTGGGATGAGATCTCTCGGCCGAAAAATCAGGGGGGCCTTGGTGTTAGGCGCATGGAGGCGACCCGGGATGCGTGGCTCCTCAAGTGGGCGGTGAGGTTGCTGGGCCGGGAGGAGAGCTTTATGCTTCAATGCATTCGCGATATTGCTGGGCACGCCTTTGATTCCATTTTTGGCGGACCCCCTGTGGGTCCCTCCCACTCTTTCTGGCGAGATATCCTATTTATTTTCAACAATAATCGCTCTCTGCTGGCTCCGGTTCTCGGCGACGGGAGGTCTTTTCGCTTCTGGAGTGCCGACTGGTCCGGGAAGGGCGTTCTCATGAACCTATTTCCTCGTCTATTCGCGATGGCTGCGGATAAGATGGCTACGGTGGCTTCTTGCTGGGGCAATGGCGTCTGGTGCCCTACCATTTTGGGCACCCTTTCTGACCAGCGTTTCTCTGATCTCACGGCTTTGCTATCTCTTCTTGCGGACGCTCCCTCGCCTTCCTCGGGCCGTGACCATTTTGGCTGGAAGGACGGGACCTTCACGCCTCGAAAAGCCTATCTCTCTATCCTCCCACCTAACTTGTCTACGGATGCCGCCCTTTCCCTTCACTGCAATTTTATTTGGAATCTCAAGATTCCGGAAAGGATTGGCATCTTCCTATGGATTCTCAGACGGGGAAGACTTCTTACTCGGGACCGTTGCGCCTCCATTTTCCCGAACATCTCCTCCTCTTGCGTTTTATGCGGCCTTGGCACTGAAACCTCCAGCCACCTTTTCCTCTTATGCCCACTCGTGCAGGACATTTGGGCTGACGTGGATTGGATTAACCGCTCCTCCTTCATGGCCTTCTGGGAAAGCCTTGCTGCTGCCTCTTCCCGCCCCCGATCGGTTAGAATCATTCCCGTTGCGCGTATTTGGAGCATTTGGCTGGGAAGAAACAAGTTGATATTTGCGGGACAGCGTTTCTACAAGGAAAACATTTGTATCGCTGCTAATAATTTTTGTGCGGACTGGCTATCCATGTAATTTTGTTTTGGGTGGCGGATGGTACCTAGTGCACCATCCACCTCGACTTTTTGTCTTTTAGTTCCCCCCCTGTAAGTATCTCCTCTAAACCTTTCTTAATAAACTGGGGCGAACACCTTTGAGTGTTTCCCCCTTTTTGGAGCGTCAAAAAAAACATTGGAATCCACGCGGGACAAAACCACAGTCAAAGAGTGTCTCCCCACGCACATGGAAGAGAAATTGGAAGTCCCAGAGCGCCATGCGAGGATAATACCACCCGAAGTACCATTGGCATCAATTGACCGAAATTCATCAATGGCATGAGCACCGAATGAACGCCACAAAGAATCGTCGATACCCGAAAGCTTTGATTCTTGAACAAGCACAACATCACAAGCCCACTCGTTGAAGCGCATTCCCAGGGCCCGCCTTTTGTCAGGATCCCCGAGCCCACGAACATTCCAAGAAAGGATCTTCATTAACAACCAAGAGAACGATCCCCAATAGGAGCGAGGCCGGCTGCCTCTGCCACCGCATCCCGCAATGTCGCGCAAGAAGAAACCGTAGGAGAGTGACGACGTGGACGAGATCTCCTGCTGTAGCATATGCCAAACCTCGAAGAAGTAGAAATCGCAGGCGCAGAGAGGGCTCCCCCATCACCCGGAGCAACAGCGACATCCACATCATAGGGTACCTCCAACGAAGGAAGGAGAGGTTCTCGAAACAGCGAAATAGCAAGGGGAGTCCACGCAGGAGGGGGAAAGGGAGCCTGAGCAAAGACCGGGGATGATTCGAAATCCTCAAGTAGAATCCGCCGAGTCAGCACGGCAGAATCGCCGTGTCCGATAGGAGAACCCGCCATAGGCTCCGAAAGCCTAACCGGGTCATCAGAAAACCGCAACCGAGGCCAAGATCCGAACTGCACGGATCCGAACCGCACGGATCCATTATGGGAATAACGTGTATGATTGCGCACGTGACCCGAGACTTCAATATGCATGCCAGCAGACGTCATAGGAGGCGATTGCAGGGTAGTCGAATCGTCCTCGGCAACACCAAAGCAATAAACATCTCGCCTGATAGGATCCGAGCGCGTCTTCCGAGAAGACCGAAAGAACAAGGGGCCAGAGGGAATAGAGAAAAGAGGCGTCTCCTCGTTTCTGCCACCAAGATTTTCCACGTGACCTTCGGAATTCGAAACGATCATCCCGAAGCCTGGGGGGCTTGAAGCCACCGTGATCACCGGAGACGAAGGCGCGGCCGCCAGCGCCGCCGAAGGTGACAGAATAAGGAACTCCACCTTAAAAGACCATATGCCGATCTTCAAGGTCTCAAAGAGGATAGTATCCACCGCCTTTGCGAGGAAGGAAGAAGAGCATTCCATAAGGATTTTTGTACACGTCCAATCGGCCCCCGGAGATAGCCCATCATCGAGAACTGCTAGCACTTCCCCCCAAGAACCGATAGCCCTTGAGAGCGCCGCAACCGTCCGAGAAAGGAAGGGAACTCCCCGCACTTCAACAACGCAAACCTCGTGAGTCACCGAAACACCGTCAGCCACCCTGAAGCACCCCCACAGCACCTCGCCATCGCCTTTGAGAGAGAGGAGACTTTCCCGCTGACCCCGGGAAAGTCCACGAATGCAGCAGCGGGTTGAATCTAGAACGATGAAATCCCCGTTGAAGTGTGGTCCCAGGAAGGCCACAATGTTGAATTGCACCATATCCCATGACAAACCCTGCCGCTGCAGGAACCCCACCACCGCGAAACCTCCACCAACACCAGAACTCCCCTCCGCTCAAGCGAACACCCCATCCACCGCCACTCCAGGCTCCGCCACCCCCATAGGAGACTTCCCATGCAAGGACTCCTCCACGCCTTCGAGGTCACCATCCCTCCCCTTCATCGACGATGACCGCTCCGCCACGGCTTCACCCGACCTCTCGAAAGCACCCCGACGCACAACAGCTTCGCCCGGGGGCGCCACAGCTACACCTGCACTCACCACCTGCGCGTAGGATCGCGAGCCACCTCCGGCGAAGTAAGAACCGCCATGCACAACAGGCGACACCACCGACGTTGGCTGACGCGAAGAATAACAATGGGAAGTCGAAGAAGCTCTGCATGAAAACCTCCGATGGCCAACCCCACCGCATGCATAGCATCGCGGAGGGAGAAGACAAGAGGAAGCAAGATGACCCGGAACGCCACACCGGAAGCACTTCTTACCCCGCTTTTTATGGGACACCAACTCCCAACCGCCTTCCCCCCCAGCAGACTCCGCTGCATCGACAACCAACCGCGCCTCCCCTCCCCCCCCACTCGCGGCAACAGCCTGCACCGCACTTCCCCCCTGCTCCCTCTCGGCTTTGACGCAAACGCCTCCCCCCCGCAACCCTTCGCGCGCACGGAAGGGCCACCAACACCGCCTCTCCAACCGCCCGCCTTCCAGCCCTTCACACCATCACCGCCAGACCCGCCCTTCGCACCATCGCCCCTCGCACTACTGAGAGAGTTCACTCGCCACTCCATCGCACCGACGCCTGTAACGCGTTGTAACCCAAACTTCCCTCCGTTTGAAGTTCCAGATGGCAATCATCTTGTTCCAGATTCATATATGCATTACAAAATATGGATTGAGTGAATCATATACATCATGCTAGCGCTCAATAGATAATAGGCCACTTAAAAACTAGAGAATTTACAAGAGCCTCTTTCCCCAACCAATTAATAGAACCCACTAAATAAGAGTCTTTTTTAGAGGAAACACTGTAATATATATTTAATTTTCCACACTCAATAAAGACCTAGACCGCATATTAGTACCCGACCCCCCCCCCACACACCCTCAACACATCCTACTAATAAATAAAAAAAAAGTTTCCATCTTTTGACATATCTTCATCATTAAAACAAGGGTGGATGTTGATAGATAAGTGGAGTATAGATATGAAGAAAGGTTCTGAATGTACCAATACACATGACAAGAACAGACGAAGACGGAAAAATGAAATCAAGATGGGGAGAAGCTTAGAAGGTATGCACATGATGCATACTTTATTTTCATTAAGCTGGTATACAAAAGAGCAAAAGAAGATCGTGCTTGCTGCATAGGAGAACGTGCATTTGAGAAGCTAGGCAAAACCAAATTCAAGGCAGAGACCCATGCCTGGTAGTTTTTGCTCTAGTATCACTCCAAGCTGCAACACCAGGATTTTGCTTTTTAAGTGCATATTAGGAAAGTAGAGCTATAGACACCCAAGGTTTTAAATCAAAAGGCAGATTGATGCGGTTTTCTATAAGTGAGGTGAGGCATTGTCCTCCAGACAGTCAAGGTGTAAACCCCAATCTCTATGAAGAGATTAAATTAATAAAGTTAAATATCTTTGTAGGTAATAATTATAAATGAAAAATATTCATGTCTTTTCAATTCAATACGGGTTCAATGTCTAACTATTTTTGTTTCTCTGATCATTTTTAAATCATAGGAAACTTTGGAACAAAAGTTTAGGAATTCATCATATAACCGTTTATTATCACTATTATAATAATGACTCAAGATGCATGTATAACAAAAATTTCACAATTAACTTAGACGATTAAGTACTTTATGTGATAAAATAATGATTAAATGTTTTTTTTGCAGTAAAAAGGGTGTTTCATGTATAGGTGTTTATTCAAAAACGTCACCATTAAATTACAAATTTACATGTACAAGGCCTGCTAGTGCTTTAGCCTGCACAATTACATTTTCGCCATAAAAATGATCTTGACGGAGAACCACCCCAATTCTTGCCAACCATAAGGCCCCCATAACATCCATAGCTCTGACTCTCTCCTCTTCTAAGCCCCACCAATCGGTCCTAACAGACTCCCAGAAGCTTGTCGCACAACCTGTGGAAATCAATGTGCTTCCAGAACTCGTCAAACATTTGCGAAGTTCGCACAGGTGAAGAAGAGGTTATTCACATCTTCAATGTTCTCTAGACATCAGGTGCACATAGGATTCGCTCCCTGGAAAAAGCATGCATATATATCTCTTGGCATCAATCGCTGACAACTTAAAGGCTGTAAAAAGCCCTTCATTTTGGTACCTTCTAGCTCCATATCCTTCAACAATCAGCAACACAACTCCCATGATCAAAACCACGAACTCCATTACGGATTTATATGCTTTACTAATGGAGAATCTACTATCATAGCAGCACCAGCAATCATGCCCCTGTGAGGGACCCTCCTAATCTTCCAAACTCTTCAACAACTCCATAAGATCGCCCATCCGTTGATTTGAAAGATCAGAGCGGAAATATGGGAAGAAAGAGGCCGCGTCCCAATCTCTGCCACAATAAAGTAAGGGTCAATCGCCAATGCCATAAGCTCGGGAAACCACACCCTAAGCATACCATCTTCCATCCATCCATCCATCATGCTAGAAACGAACACCTCAACCATCGCCCAACAACAGACAAAAAAACAGATGCACATCTTGTAGGACCATGCAAATCCTCCTCCAGAAATGGGAAGGATTACAACCTAAGCTCCTTCGAATCCGGCAAACACGAAGATACCCCATAGATCTTTCGAATTAAAGTGCAAACCTTGCTTCCACATCACCTAGTTTCAGATGATCCATTTACACAATAATTCCTTGTTCATATCCACTACATTGCGAACTCCAAGGCCCCCATCCTCCCTGAACAAAGAAACCATATTCCAATAAACCATAGCCAACCCATTGGAGTCAAGAGGAAGACTAGAAAGAAACGTCTCGTAATAGATTCTAACCACTTCTTGATGCTACTTGGGAGAAGTTAGAGGAGAGGGAAAAACAAGAATCGCCGACAAGATTCACTTCGATAGCACTAACCTACCACCTCTAGATAAGCACGCAAAGTTCCAACCAGCGAGCCTCTTCTCAATCTTCTCAATCAAAGGTAACTAGTCGGGGGGCTGATGTAATCTCTCATCCACCAATGACAGACCGAGATAGCATAAAGGTAACTCAGCTCAAGGGGATCTCAATCAACTCGCACATAAATCTACCAACCCCCGATTGTCCAAAAGGTACAAATTCAAATTTGGCTCTATTAAACCACAAACCAAAAACCTCACCAAAAAGGTCCAAGACCACTAACATACCCCTACAGCTCTTCGAACCACTTTATGCAAAAAGCAAGGCCTTAAATGTCGGTTTCGGTCACCATTTCGGTATCGACCAAAACAGAATTTCGATGGAATTTCGGTGGAATTTCGACCGACATTTCGGTCATTTCGGTCATTTTTTATACTAGGACCCCCATATTTCGGTCATTTAGGTCATTTCGGTCGAATTTCGATTTCGACTGGATATCGATATTCGATAGAAATTCGACCGAATTTCGCTGAAATTTGAGGCCATGGCAAAAAGAATCATATCATCAGCATACTGAAGAATGGACACAGACAGATCACCCCTCAAATAGCCATAATAAAAACCACTCGTCACCACTCTATCGACCATGATCGACAAGGCATCTACCACTAGTACATACAGTTAAGGGTCTAGAGGATATCCCTAACAGACCCTACGTTTAGGTAGGAAAAAAACACTACCAGGTTGGCCATTGACCAGGAAAGCACGTAGATGTCGTAACACGCCTCTTAATTCATGATTAAATGTCATTCTAAGTAGAATTCTGGTGAATTTTCACAACTATACAAATTTACCAACCAAAAGGTTCTTAAAATATCTCACACTCAAGCAACAAAAAAATCTCACACTCAAGCAACAAAAAAACTCACTTAAAATATCGTTCACATATAAGGTGTAACCAATAATTAAAAAAGACCCAATAAATGAGAAATGCGGAAGAGAATATCAAAGAATAAGTATAAACATGAAAGAACTCGAGATTTTACATGTAATCCTACTCCCTAAGGAGTGGGACGAAACCACGAGAGAACACCTCAAAGGATTGATTCGTTCATTGAACTTTCTCACTGGATGCAGGGGGTCTAGGGCTTCTTATATAGCCTCCACAGACCCTCCAAGTCCCATCATTGGTAGATGTGGGACTAAACTCTAGATGTGGTAAATGGATCTTGGAAGAATCCATTTACCCATCTTACATGATAATGACGCATACCCTAACACTCCCCCTCAAGCTGGAGCATGCAATGCTCAGCTTGGACAAACAGAAAGCATTAGAGTATGTGTCATTATCATGTAGATGGGTAAATGGATCCTTCCAAGATCCATTTACCACATCCAGGAGTTTAGTCCCACATCTACCAGTGGTGGGACTTAGAGGCTCTGAGGCGATTATATAAGAAGCCTCAGACCTCCCGTATCAGATGAGGAAGTGCAATGCATAAATCAACCCTTTGAGGCGTTCTCCTGTGGTTTCATCCCGCTCCTTAGAGAGTAGGGTTCCACGTTAAATGCCGAGTTCTTCCATGTTTATTCTTATTCTCTGATAGGCTTCTATATTATATTTTCTAACATGGTATCAGAGCAGGTCGATTCTCGAGGATTTTAAGTTTTTTATTTTTGTTCGAGATTCAATTCAACTATTATTCGATGTTGAAGATCATTTTTATGAAGATTTGTTCATCATCTGTCCAAATTTCGAAAAAGTTTGGGATATCTTCTGAAATCCTAATTTCTGCATGTTTGAAGATTCCTTCCTGAAGATATCAAGAAATTTTAAGGTTGCAGTCAGGAACCCTAGATCTGGTTTCCCTCCACGGCTCGCCAGGCCACCTGTCTCCATGCTCCATGTTCCGATGCTCCAAGTTCAGGTATCCTTCGTCTCGCATGCGATGGTGCAGCAGGAGCCTCCAAGCATGTGGCCCTCCAAGCTGCATCTCTCACGTGCGGGCCTCTCATTCAGCCTCCAGACGGAGACCCAAGCAACAACACAACCTCTAGGCGGAGCCCATTCCCGCAGGTGACAATGGCTACCACCTCCAGGCGGCGATCCATTGCTCCAGGCAGAGCATCGTCAACCCTCCAAGCCGCAACTCCAGGTGGTGGAGGCCCTTCTAGGGCGACGCCTCTCCGAAGTCATCCAGTGCCATCGTACTCTACTCCGCGGTGCCTCCCAAAATCCCAGTTCTCGTGTCCTAAGCGGCGTATCTTAGGGTCCCGATCTCTTAGCGTGTCACCCCTTCGCTCTCCATCTCCAGCGTGTCGCTTGCCTCCACCTCTCGTGCCTGATCCTCCATCTTGCGCAAGTGGCGCGTAAGGCCGGCTCGCATCTCTCTGCTTTCAACAGCACCCTCCCATCGATCGGCAGCAACGCCTTCTCTGGTGACACCTCTTCTCTCTCTTGGAGTCTCCTCGAGCGGCGGCAGCAGAAGGGCTCGAGGTATCCTAAGTCGTGCGCCATGAAATGGGGGAGGACCAATCCCCTTGTCCCAGAGTAGAGATCCCATTCCCTATGCCATATGGGCTAGGGTTTTCATGTGGTTTCATAGGGACTCCATAATAGAGATCACATTCTCTGGGCCAGTATGAGAGACCCAGTTCTCCAACGAGGATACCTTTTCAAACTCCATTCTCCACCGACCGTGGACTCCGACGAGGATGTCTCCATGACTTTTTGAGTTCAGCCCTTTCAGAGATGGAGCAGTTGTCCACATTATTGTGGTGGGCCAGAGTTCTCCAAGTGGAGACTCATTTCAGTTGCAGTGACTCTGACAGGCGCAATACAGAGCACATGCTCCCTAACAAGGAGATTTAGTTTAACTCACGCTCCAGCCCGTTTATCCTCCTCACCTGCACGGCATGAGAAGCAACGTCCTCGACAGCAACCGACAGTTGTGCACGTTGAGTTGATATTGTTCGTAGTGTTTTGTATTATGAGTTGAGATTTCTTTTTGTTTGTCCAAGATGAGCATTGCATGCTTCAGCTTGAGGGAGAGCGTTAGAGCATGCGTCATTATAATGGATCTTTCCAAGATCCATTTACCACATCCAGGAGTTTAGTCCCACATCTACCAGTGGTAGGACTCAGAGGCTCTGTGGAGTCTATATAAGAAGCCCTAGACCTCCTGTATCAGATGAGAAAGTGCAATGCATAAATCAACCCTTTGAGGCGTTCTCCCGTAGTTTCATCCTACTCCTTAGGGAGTAGGGTTCCATGTTAAATCCTGATTTCCTCAATGTTTTATTTTTTTCTCTGATACTCACTCCGTATTATATTTTCTAACAGAAAGAAATCACTCAAATTCACAATACAATACACTACAGACAATATCAACTTAACACGCACAACTGTCGTTGATGTCTAGGACGTTACTTCTCATGTCGTGCAGGTGAGGAGGAACAAACGGGTTGGAGTGTGAGTCAAACTGAATCTCCTCGTCGTAGAGCATGTGCTCTGTACTGCGCCTGTCAGAGTCACTGCAACTGAAAATGAGTCTCCTCGTCGGAGTACTCTAGTCCATCACAATATGTGGACAACTGCTTCATCTTTTGAAGGGCCCAATTGAAAAAGCCGTGGAGACATCCTCGTCGGAGTCCACGGTCGTTGGAGAATGGAGTCTGAAAAGTCTCCTCGTCGGAGAACTGGGTGTCTCCCATACAAGCTCAGAGAATGGGATCTTTACTCTGGAGTCCCAATGAAAGCACATGAAAACCCTAGCCCATATGGCATACGGAATGAGATCTCTACTCTGGAGTCCATATGCAACACATGAAAACTCTGACAAAAAACAAAAGATGGGGACTACATAAAAATGATGGCAAACATGTGCACATGTGAAAAGGAGTCTCTCTCTAGAGAACTCGAAGAAAATGGGTCACTCAACTATGAAGTGCCTCGAACTTGGACATTGAACCAATCCGCATAGTCTGAAACTGAACTGTAGAGTCTGAACATCTGGTTGGTCTGGAATCTGACATCTGAATCTGGAACAGACATGTGACTCTACACAATACTCTTCCTTTCTCCCATACTTGTCAGAAAACAATGACAACGACCAAGTTGGGAGAAGACAAGAAAATGGGGAGAAAACATTAATAAGCCGATCTCAATTTTTTCGTCTTTTCTTCTCACATTTTTTTGAATTGTTTTTAATAAAATGTTTCATTTTTTATTTTTTTACGGCTTTTCCTTCTCTTTTTATTTTTTCTGCGTAAGGCTTTTCTTTTGTACGCGCCTTTTCTCAAAATTTTCTTCTTTTTTTTGCAAGAAAATATCTTGACCCAAATAAGGCCAATTTGCAACAGCCTCTTTTTTTTCTTCCGTCCCCACTGGGCCCCTTTTTTTCGTCCTACACGGGCCTCCCCCTTATATATATATATATATATATATATATATATATTATATTTATATTTATATTTATATTTATATTTATATTTATATTTATATTTATATTTCACACGGCAGACCTCTCCCCCCTTTTCCTTCATTTATTTTTTTTAAACTAACATCATCCCACTTGGGCTCGTACATTACAAGCCCCTTGGGCTATATTTAGGGTTCCCACTTGGGAACGCCACTTTCGAGAGAGACGACCCCGATGGGGGTTTTCTACTCAACGCCTGCCAATGCGATGGTTGGTCGGACTCTACCTGGAGATGCGATCAGGAGATCGCCTGGAGGGTGATGATATGACGCATGGGAGATCGCCCGGAAGCCGCACCACAACTTGGAGATTCGAGCGCACCGCCTTCCGATGGGGAATTGTCTACTGGAAAGGGTTCTTTGTTGTCGATGCTGCTTGGAGGAGAAAGGGGCTCGCGCCACTTGCGCGAAGGCTGCTCCGATTAGAGATGAAGGCGTTGCCATGGACTTTTGGAGCCATCGCCGTGGAGTATGAGTAAAGGAGGTTGTCGTCTGAAGGGTCTCCGCCTGGAGGTGCGCACGAGAAGGATGTCGCCTGGATCTTCGTCGATGGAGAAATGAAGGCATGCCGTGGAAGATCGTGTATATCTCGAGATGTTGCTGCCTGGAGATCGTGTCGCCTGGGGATGTAGCAGCATCAAGAGCTTTGTCTTGCGCCCTTGGTCGAGGGATTGCCGCCATGGGTGTTTTCTGCCACCTCGATGCGCAGGAAGGAGGAGCGGCACATCCGCTCTGTTGCAGTTAAAGATGCAGATTGTCGCAAGAAGCAACCGGTGGTGGAGAGGAGAGTCGTAAGATGTGCAGAAATTAGGGTTTTATAAGGAACCCTAGAATCTACTTGAACTTGAACAATATGAATAGATCTTGAAACATAATCAAATGATATAATCGAATCTCGAACAAATTACAAAAATAAATCTTCAAGAATAAACCCTCAAGAATCGAACCCGCTCTGATACCATGTTAGAAAATATAATGCGAAAGAGAATATCAGAGAATAAGTACAAACATGAAAGAACTCGAGATTTTACGTGGAACCCTACTCCCTAAGGAGTGAGATGAAGCCACAAGAGAATGCCTCAAAGGGTTGATTCTTTTATTGAACCTTCTCACTAGATGCAAGGGGGTCTGGGGCTTCTTATATAGCCTCTACAGACCCTCCAAGTCGCACCACTAGTAGATGTGGGACTAAACTCTAGATGTGGTAAATGGAACTTGGAAGGATCCATTTACCCATCTCACATGATAATGATGCATACTCTAACAAATGTTATTAATATTTTAAAGATTTGTTCAAAATTTGAACATTCCAAAAAGTTTTTTCTTCTTAAGTTCCTTAAATAAGCCTCAAGACCAAGCTTGTAAAAATCAATCAGTAACCGAGTCAGTGGCGGAGGACGGTAATCGACTCGACTAGACCCAATCATCCAATAGTTGGTCGACCTGACTAATCAGACCGACTAGCTGGTCGATATTTAATGATATTTTTTATTCTCATATTCTCATTTTGTATCATTGTTAGTAACTCAGTATTCATTGTTGATTAGTAGATAGTAACTTAGTATATCATGTTGCCTCTTATTTTTATCTTATCCCTTTGAATCTCATGTTTATATTGTGTATTTAGTTCATTCTACCATATTGTATATTTTATATATGTTGTAATGGAGAGACCCCCTACTAGTAGGGTATGGTGGCATGGGAGGGGAGACATCAAACTTTTTTCAACTCGATTCAGCAGAACAAATGGTTAGGATTCAAGGCATATCGATAGTTTATGCTATTCAGTTTTGCATTATTGTTGATGCTAATGCCATTCGTTACTATAAACATCTATATATGACTGATTTATTTTTATATGCAACTCATTCACTGCTAATGCTATTGGTTAGTATACTTATGCTATACATTTTTATGATTGTTTAATAGGTATGTTATTCTTGTTATCTTTTTATGAATGTATTACAGGGATTGAAAATGCCTAAATATGTGGAAACATGTAAAGAATTAAGGCCTTAAATATTAATTTCAATCACCATATCGACGACTGACCGAAATGACATTTCGACTAAAATTCAATCTAAATTCGACCAAAATTCCGACCATTTCGGTCATGTATTCTTCTATCAACCCCCTCAAGGCAAAGATATCAGCCATTTCGATCGAATTTCAGTCAACTGTAGAAATCGAAATTCGCCAAAATTTGATGCCATGACAATAACATATGTATAAAAATTGATTTAAATATTTAAAATAATTAAAATTTTCAAACAAACTTGTTGAGATATTATAATTCTACGGCTTTATTTATGTTTTTCTGTTTATCCAAACTATTTTATGTAATTTTCCCGTAGAACTTTTATCCTGTATAAGAGAGCTCTAGGGCTACGAGGAATACAATTTTTCCTTCACGTCTTTCCACATGGTATCAGAGCGACGGTCCTAGACCAGAGCCTGTGCCCTAAAGCCCCACCTCACCAAAAGCCCTAAGCACCTCCGCTCCTCCGTATCGCGCGTTCGCGCCTCTACGCCACGCCTCCGCGTTGCTGCGCCGTCCTACGCGCCTCACACGTGTCATCGCCCACGCATCACGCGCTCCCGCACTACGTTGCGGGCCTGCCTGCGCCGCTGCACGCCTGCCCGCACCGCTGTTGCAGTCCTTGCAGCCCACCATCACATAGCAGCCACCGAGGGCTTCTCTTTGTTGCCTCGGACTCCATATTCTTGAGTTTCTAGGGTGTATCGTGACTATCTAAAACACCCTAGTCACTCAAAGGAGTCACCAAAGAATGGAAGTGGTTGTGGTATGAGTCTACACCCACAATCATCTTCCCATATGTCCATGTAGACATTATTCTTACAGTGTGCAACCCCAGTCTTAGAGATTGTTATCATCAAGTCAAACAACAAAGTAGTGATTCCATCTCTGGGTGCCTTCAAAGATCCAACCCCCATTGTGAAGATGATTGGAACAAATTATGAACTGTGGGCCATGCAGTTCATGAGTCTAATGCAATGTAATGGCAAGAAGCATATCCTCACCATGGAAGGTCTTATCGGCATTTATCAGCGATATATCACCGATATATCGGTTTCAACAGGGAAGGGGTTTCGATATCACCCAGTATATCCTTTTACAGGATATCAACGATATATCGACGATATATCGACGATATATCAGCGATATATCGACGATATATTGATGATATATCGCCATATCGGCTCATATCGGTCAAAAACGACAGGATTAAGTACAAAAAATCCCGGATATCGATCGATATCGTCGATGTTCTACCGATATCTCTATATATCAATGCTATTATTCATGCAAGATTGACTCCACTACTTATCTAGCTACACCCAGTATTAAAACACATATCTAGCTACATCTAGTATTAAAACACATAGTAATTTATATATATATATATTTCGTTTCGGGTAGGGTGTGGTGCGACAGGAGGGTGCATACAATGGTTCTTCAACTTGGGGGTGTCCAAGCAATTTTAATTCATCCTCCCCCTCGAGAATATTCTTATGAATCATGTCTCTTAAAAAATGTTATATCCGCTATAAGAGACAACAGGGAAGGGGGGCCAATTCAGATCCTCCACGGAATTCTTGGTTTTAGGTAATCTATTTTACAATATTACATTGATTTAAATATTTTTCCTTTATTTTTGTAAATAGATAAATCTGTATACGAAAGAAACATTGTCTCCATAAATATTATGTACATTTTTTGAATCAAATGACGCATGTCAATGTCATTCACTATGTCATGTGACTAATATGATCGATATGAGCGAGTGATATAAGGATCATAGATGATATATAATTATGTGTTATGAATATCTAAGTGTATATTTGCAAGTTATTTCATGTTGTAAGAACTTGAATGAAATCCATTTCCAATATCTATAAGTCAATTCTTCAAAAAAATATCTATAAGTCAAGAATTAACATTAATATCGATATGTTTGAAATAATCGATATAAGCTTCATAGATGATCGATATATGTGATATCACTAAGAGTATATTTGTAAGTAATTTAATGGTCTAAAAACTTGAATGAACTCCATTTTCAATATATATATATAGGTTAACAACAGTGTCAGCGATATGTTCAATATGACCGATATGTGCAATATATGGATCATAGTCTTCATAAATGATCTATAGATGACATCTAAGTGTATATTTGTAAGTTATTTAATGTTATAAGAACTTGAATGGAATCCGTTTCCAATATCTATAGGTCGAGAATAAACATTAATAGTGATATGTTCGATATAAAATGTGTGATATATGGGCTATAAATGACTGATATGTGTGACATAAGTGTGTATTTGTAGGTTATTTGTTGTTTTAATATCTTGGATGATCTTAATCTCTGAAAAAAATGATAAAAAAATGACTTCTTTGAGCCATTTCCGACATTTCCACCGATATCGTCGATATATCGATGATATATCCCGATATATCCATTTCCGGACGAACCGAAACGATATCGATACGGCCTTCCTTGATCCTCAGACAAGAGGAGCTTGACGACAAGACTGGGGTTAACGCCTCATGGGAGGCAGATGATGCTTATGCATGTGTATGGCTTTCTGGAAGAGTATCCAAAGAGATAGCCAATGACAAATTGAGTCAGCCCGCGGCGAAGACTATGTGGGATATTCTCGCCGCTACATACTATCCGGTGAAGAACAAGTCTAAGATTCTGCAACTTCAACACGACATCTTCACGTCGAAGCAGAATGGTCGCCCTCTCCATACCCTTCGCACTTCTCTAAAGGGTATATTGGAGAGGTTACATGGTTACATTCCCTTGACTGTTACACTAGAGCAGCTCAAGGCATATAGGGATTCAGTGATGACAGGAGTTTTCCTAGCGACTCTTGACCCAGACATATAGGGATTCAGTGATGACATGAGTTTTCTTAGCGACTCTTGACCCAGAGTAGATGCAACTAGAGCACAAATTCTTACTAATGCCACAATACCTCCTATGGAGGAGGCATATCGCAAGTTGAGTAGGCTCTCCATATCTTCTGGTGGTACTCAGATGTCTCAGACGCCCTCAGCCATGGCAGCATCTCGCGGTAGAGGAGGCCCTGCACAGTTTCGTGGTCGAGATGGTTGTGGCAGGGGAGGGGCTAGTCGGCCCCCTCGTCAACCTTGTACCTATAGTCACAGACCATGTCACTCTGAGGAAACATGCTATTCCAAGCATGGGTTCCCAGCTTCAGCACGTGTCACAGAACAGATTCAGCAGGCTAGCAGTTCCTCACCTGCATCTGATCAGAGATTTGACGAACTTGTAGCGAGACTCAGGGAGATTATGCCTACTCCTGGGTCAACCAGCTCTCCTTCAGGATCCTCAGAGGCAGCTGCCTCTGCATCAACATCTACATTAGGTATAGCATATGCCTTTACTAGTTATTACAGGGCAGACTTGTCAGACTGGATCATGGATTCAGGTGCATCCCATAATCTCTGTGGTGGCAGATGTCAGTTTAGTTCTTTCAGTCCAACCTAGCCCGGGCGATCTGTTGTGATAGCAGATGGGACACACTCTCCCATTACTGGTAAGGGGGAGGTGCAGTTAACTCATGCAATGAGACTTCAGAATGTTCTTTATGCTCCTTAGTTTTCCATGAATTTACTATGTATTAGTAAAATCACTAAGGATTTACACCGGCGTGCCATTTTTGATCCGCATGCTCTTGTGTTTCAAGACATTCTCACAAGCAGGGTGATTGGTTATGGCCGTGAGCAAGGAAGTCTCTACATACTGGTGCAATCTCCTTATGCAGGTGCCTCCTCCCTTCGTACTGGGACTACGTCTCCCTATATGTGGCATCTTCATTTTGGTCATCTTACTCTGCAAAAGTTGTGTCACATTCTTCTAAAGATTTCTCCTCACTCGACCTTTCAGTGCTAAGCCTGCCAGCTTGGAAAGTATCATCGGTCCACTTTCCAGAGTCGTCGGGGTCGGAGTAGTCATAATCTGTTTGAGTTAATTCATTTTGATATTTGGAGTCCCAGTCATGTCGCAGATCATCATGAGCATAGATTTCATCTTGTTGTTGATGATGAGTTTTTAAGATTGTCGTGGGTCTTTCTTCTTAAAAACAAGTCTGATGCTGGTCTTGTCATTCAGTCATTTATTAATGAAATAATGAGTATTTTTCAGCAAAAATCAAGTTTATACTTTCTTACAATGCCTTGGAATTTTGTAGTACTCAGCTTGCCCAATTTCTTGCATCCCATGGTATTGTGCATCAAACATCTTATGTGTATACTTCCCAACATAATGGGGTGGATGAACGAAAACAACACCATCTTCTGGATGTTACCGGGACTCTTTTGATTCAGAGTAGTGCTCCTCATTCGTACTGAGGGGATGCAGCTCTAACTGCTTATACCTGGTAAATCGTATGCCCTCTTCGGTTCTGGGGAAAAGATCTCGTTCTTGATTGCATTTCCCGAGATGGATCTTTTCTCACTTACACCTCGTGTCTTTGGTTCAGTGGCTATCGTTGCTTCGACCATGTTCGACGAAGGTATTACGTTAGTGCAGATGTCACCTTTTTGAGTCTATTATGTACTTTCTCTTACAAGTGACTAGCTCATTTCTTCAGAGGATGGGAAGAGGTCTATATGCCTCTACCTCCGATCTCCACTACACCATCATCGCCACCACCGTCACCACCTCCACCACCACCTCCTCATCGACCACAACCTTCCACACCTACTTTCTTTCCCCAGGTTTACCAACGTCGACCCCGTGCTCATGTGCCTCCTCCATCATCCAACGCGTCCAAGGTATGTTCTGAGCATTTGAGTTCTTCTAATGGCAGTGGGTGATTTCCATGTACAACTTGAGGTGTAGGATGTCCAGGATGCTACATCTTCTGCGAGTATTGAAGACCTGAATGTACCTATTGCTCTACGGAAGCAGAAACGTGCATGCACTATGCATCCTCTTGCTTCCCATGTTTCTTTGGATCGTCGTTCTGAGGATTTTCAGAGGTTTGTCATAAAACTGTCAGCCGCAGTAAGGTACGATTGTTGTTCTAGTGTATGTTGATGACATAGTTGTTACTAGCAGTGATGAACAGGACATTCATGCAGCTAAGGATTTCCTCGGGCGGCAATTTGTGACTAAAGACCTTGGCAAGCTGCGATACTTGGCTTGGAGTTTGCACGATATCAGCAGGGTATTGTTATGACGCAAAGGAAGTATGTTACTGATCTTCTATCTGAAACAGGCATGACAGGATGCAGACTTGCTACTACACCAATGGATCACAATGCTAAGCTCTATGATGATGACTCTGAGGAAGTGGATAAGAGACTAAACAGAGAGCTAGTGGGAAGTTGTTATATGTTACTATTACCGGGCCTGATATATCATTTGTTGTGAGCTGAGTCAGTCAATTTATGGATAAAACCAAACAGGCCTACATGGATGCAGTTTGTATGATCTTAAGATATATGAAGTCTTCTCCAGGGGTAGGTCTTCTTTTCAAGAGATATACGTCTCTTACAGTCACTGGATGTGCAGATGCGGATTATGCTAGGTGTCTCAAGGACATGAAGTTCACTTCAGGCATTACTGTGTTTGTTGGTAGTTCCTTGGTTTCGTGGAAGAGTAAGAAACAGATAATTGTTGCTCGATCCAGCGTTGAATCAGAATATAGGGCCATGGCTCAAGGAAGCATGGAAATGATGTGGGTTAAGTCAGTTCTGGTTGACCTAACAGTTAAAGTGCTTCTTCATATGCATCTAAAATGTGATATTCAAGCAGCTCTGTTCATTGCTAATAATCCAGCCTTTCATAAGAGAACTAAGCACATTGAAGTAGATTGTCATTACTCTCGTGATTTGATCTAAAAGGGACTCATTTCCAATTCTCATGTGACATCAGGAGATCATATTGCAGACATATTTACCAAAGCTCTTGCGACGGGTCCTTTTCACCGTTGTTGTTCCAAGCTGAGCATGATTAATATATATGCTCCAGCTTGAGGGGGTGTTGAGATATTTATATCTCTACGACTTTATTTATGTTTTTCAGTTTATCCAGTCTATTTTATGTAATTTTCCTGTAGAGCTTTTCTCCTATATAAGAGAGCTCTAGGGCAATGAGGATTGAGGAATACAACTTTTCCTTCAAGTCTTTTCACATCACTAAATTTCAAGTAAATCTGATTAGTTTCCTGACGACTATTCTAAGTCAGTGACTCGACCGGCCAAGTACCAAGTACCGACTTCTGCAACCTTGCTCGAGACTATATTCCCTCAAAACCTAGAGAAGAATTAAAATTATATTCCCTAAATAATAAAATGGAACCTCGGTGTCGCCTCACCACCTAACAACCTCAATATTGTCTCAAACAATCAAGGTGTAAATCTCACTAAATCAATCTAAGGTCATAACATCGAGGTTATATTCCCTCAAAACTACCTCGAGGCTCCAACCTTAGCGTCTCAAGGCAGGAATCTTAAAAATCATAGTATAAATATTTTATTTTTTTTAGAGCTTCATGCAAACCATGTGAAGGTTGACTCTAACATGCAATGACCATTAATCATGATGCAATAACATATATCCATCCTCGAGAGGTCCCATAAAGAGCACGTTGGTCCTCTCCTATGTTCAAACATCCACACGAGCTCTGTGTACCAAAACATCATTATGGCGGGTAAGTAAATGGAGACATTTGGCCTCCAATACGTGTATGTGAAAGAAATAATCTCATGTAGGTACCCCAAACTGATGTAGCATGAAATAAATAAATAAGGTTTAATTTCTGTCCGTTAATTAGAGTCAAATTAATTTTATGGTTAATTGAGTCCGTTGTAATTTTATTTAAATAATAAGATCTTTTGTGATCTCAAATTGATTAGTTAATTGGTTAGAATCCATTTAAAATTTAATTAGTTAGTTTGTTAGGCAGGTTATAGGATAATTAAGATTTGTTAGGATTTTAATTTTATTTGTTTCTTTTTAAGTTTGATTGTAATCTCCTTCTCCCTCCTATATAAAGGGAGCAAAGGGTTATGTAAGGGATTCAAGTCAAGAGTTTATTAAAATTGAGATTTATCTCATATCTCTCATTTTCTCTCTTCTCCCTCAACGCGATCTCCGGACTTATTTTCCCCGAATCTCGCGCAACTGTCATGCCCTTTCTTCTTCCTCCCTCCAATTTCTTCTCCAAATATTTCCACCGCTAAAAAATATTTTTTACCATTGCAAAAATTTTATTTGCATAATTTGGTATCAGAGCATGGCCTACAGATTGTCCTCATGATCTGATAATCCATACAGATATTCACGCAGACACACAACGAAAGACTCTCGTTCGGCGAAACGTAAACGGCGAGCTGAAGATGCCTACAACAAAGAGTTGATGTCCATATTGCTCGAATTTCAGTCGAATCGACATGAGTTGGCTGCATATTTTCAGACCTTGAGCGCCACCGGATCGATATCTCCCGTCATTGAAGCTACTGTCCAAGTTTCCGAGGAAGAAAAATAAGAAAAAAAACAGTCGTCATCGACAGCAAGATTCCGACCAACTTACTCCTATAGAACCGACTCTACCGACACCCGCAACTCTCACGTGGGTCCCCTACGCCAACCCCGCACCTATGGTGGCCCCCTCAGCCCCGCTACACATCTCCACCAACCAAACAGCCTCGACAGTCCATCTGCAACCTCCCTTCGTTGCTCTTGCACCTCCAACGACCACCCAGGTATCCCTCCTACCTACCCCGCAGCCCACAACCCCATTAACAATGTCATATCTACCCACAACATCACGAAATCCCCTTCCAAACTTGTTGATTCCAGTCCCCTGCACTTCCAAAACAACCTCGTCACCCTCTTTTCAGCCCCATCATCCTATCCAACCACCTACCGCTTCAACCTCGCCACCATAGTAACCCCTACCGCCAGTCCATGTTCTCACGCCCCCCTCCACCACACTAAAAACCTCGTCCAGACCCCCTTCTACCGCCCCAGCATCACCGCCTTGATGCTGCATGCACCATCTTCGCCAACTTCTGCTCCCAGTGCAGCCACCGTCGCCGCATGCTTCGACTTCCTCGAGGCCGCCACCACCTCCAATCATCTAGCCATAACCGCTACTCATATTGGAGGACAGAAATCCTAACAAGAGAAAGGGATTTCTCTCTTATTGGCTGCTTCTTCTCCAAGAAAAGAGATAAGAATATATACTAGAGTTTTTATAATAGGACCCCTCACAAAAACCTCTTTACCGAAAGGTTAAAGAGGAACAAGGTATAAAAAGAGGAATATATTTAAGTAGGGGAGAAATTTTAGAGAAAAGCCCCTCGGTGGAAAGAATTATAAACGTAATGCTGAGAAGAACAAGAAATTGAAGGATATTTGCCCACCAATTTCAGATAAAACTCTCCAATGCCACAACCAGAGATTGTGCAACTCATCAGGATATAGAGTTTTTCGAAGCGGCGGAGAGATGATGCAGCGCAAAATAAACAGATAGGGTTTAATTTTCGTCCATTAATTAGAGTCAAATTAATTTTACGAGTAATTGAGTCTGTTGCAATATTTATTTAAATAATGAGTCATTTGTGATTTCAAAGTAATTAGTTAATTGGTTAGAGTCTATTTAGGATATAATTAGTTAGTTTGTTAGGTAGGTTATAGGATAATTAAGATTTGTTAGGATTTTAATTTTATTTGTTTCCTTTTTAGTTTGATTGTAATCTCCTCCTCCCTCCTATATAAAGGGAACAAAGGGTTATCTAAGGGATTTAAGTCAAGAGTTAATTAAAATTGAGATTTATCTCATATCTCTCTTTTCTCTCTTCTCCCTCGATGCCATCTTCGCGCTTATTCTTCCCCGAATCTCGTGCAATCGGTGCGCTCTCTTCTTCCTCCCTCCAATTTCTTCTTCACCAAATATTTCCACCGCTAGAAAAATATTTTTCACCGTTGCAAAAATTTCATTTGCATCATTAGCCGATGCAGCATGAAATAAATAAATAAATAGGGTTTAGTATTCGTATGTTAATTAGAGTCAAATTAACTTTACCGTTAATTGAGTCTGTTGCAATTTTTATTTAAATAATGAGATCGTTTGTGATCTTAAATTAATTAGTTAATTGGTTAGAGTCCATTTAGTATTGAATTAGTTAATTTCTTAGCCAAGTTATAGGATAACTAAGATTTGTTAAGATTTTAATTTTATTTGTTTCTTTTTTAGTTTGATTGCAATCTCCTCCTCCTTCCTATATAAAGGGAGTAAAGGGTTATCTAAGGGATTCAAGTCAAGAGTTAATTAAAATTGAGATTTATCTCATATCTCTCATTTTTCTCTCTTCTCCCTCAATGCGATCTCCGCGCTTATTCTTCCCCGAATCTCGCACAATCGATGCAATCTCTCTTCTTCCTCCCTCCAATTTCTTCACCAAATATTTCCACCGGTAAAAAAGAATTCACCGTTACAAAAATTTCATTTGCAGCAAACTATATCCCATATATGGAGCGTATGATTCTCAAACTTCTTTCGACTATAGCCTCTACTCACAATTCATCTCAATGCAAGAGAGATAGTAGTTTGAGTATATATTAATAGATATCTATTCATTATATTAACTTCGCCACTATATATCCTAGTTGTCTCACCTTTCCTACCATTCTTTCATTTCGTAGCCTTAGTTAAGAATTTACAATGCGAGTTGGTCTGTGTTCAAAGAAAACAACATTGTGATTGGGGTTGTTATTAAGAAGGATGACTATTGACTTGCGACTTAACCTGTGAACATAGCCATGGCATAACTCTTACTATTATGTTGATGCTAAGAAAATAATACGAAATAGGTATTGATACGACACTTAACGAGATTAAATCATTACTAAATAAATGGATTGTTGTCAAAGAGTGAATTATATTGAAAGCGCTCGTCATCCTGATGGGATGTAAATCATAGACAGATCTATTGATGGAGATGGCCTAGATGGATAGTTAACTTATCGTCTAATACTTGATTCATTCCTCGGTTAAGCAAGACTTTGTCATGGAGTAGTTGAAGATCCTTTGACTTTCCAATAGATTATGAGGAACCTTGCCGCACGGCGCACACGGAAGTTGCAGTCAGCTTACGTGACCTTGACTACATCATATATCTCTGTGTGGTGTCCGTTCGCATCATGGATCTCATAATTCCTGTGCTCCCATCTTTCACTGGATATCAAATTACTCATATGTATACACGGACTCTTAACAACTAAGCTGTCTTCGCACATAGCATCCTGTAATTAAAAAAATTTCTAGCTAATTTAAATATCTGCTTATTCTCTCCAGTTCCATCACCATGACTGAATTGCTTGCGATCCAAATTGAACCTCAACAGGATCTTATCTGCAAACAAACGCGATCGCCAATTCCCACACGGATCCCACAGCAAACCAACAAATAATCAAGCAATAAACACGAAACAAACGAACGCACGAAGAATTCCGGCGGCAAAACCGAACTTATCGGGAGAAATCGCAGCGAAAAACGGATAAGATACCTCGGAGATGCCACGGAATCGAGGCGATCGGGCGTCTCCACCATCGGGATTGGATCCACCTCGGCCAGTGGGGTCCAGAAACCCTAGAACTCTCCCGGGTGCGAGCGAGGCGAGTGGGGTCGGCAACCGCGAAGGTGCTCGGCGTGGAGGCAAATAGAAGGCACCTCGTGACTTGTGGCAAAAGAAAACAGGCATATCCGAGGGCGTGGCTGCGGGCGTGGCGGATCGGACGGTCCCAGTACGGCGGTGATGTGGGGCGATGGAGAAATTTGAAATCAGGAAAAGCGTGCGGACTTTGGCTCGCCCAACGGTTGACTCCGGGATTTGGCATTTTCTGTGGAGTTTCCAGGGCTTGAAGTCGTACTCGTGGTGGGGAACCAGTTTGGATAATATTTTTTTGGATTTTTTATGTGTCTGCCCTTCGAGTTTCAGCACTTACACTTATGTCCCTACTTCTTAGGGATTTCACATGCCCCTCACTTCTTCCACCGTTAGCTTCGGTACCCCTCCGTCAAATATCCGTTGCCAAGATCAACTAGATCACTGAAACTACATTCCAGCTAATGTAAGATCCTTAAATATATAATACTCATAGAGATCTTTTCAACAAGCTCAAAAATCTCAAAATCGGGTATCATATGAATAAGTTATGTGCAAAATAAATCGATTTACGATTTCGGGATCGGAACCGAGTTCGGGCCTGAGCCTGAAAAAAGAGGGGCGGAGAGGGGTTGCTTGGACTTGGCTAACCAAACCACTCGACGGAGCTCCTCCTCTTTGTTGGAGCTCCGCTACCGAAGAAGATTTTCGACGGCCAATCAAAAATCCAAAGGCATCATTTCGAAGAGCACAACGCACGTTGAGCGTGTTTTGGTGGGTTTTCGTTTATTGATTTTGTTTATTGCAACATATTTGGAGTGATTATCGGAATCTGTATATGGTGTGTCGATAAAAAATATATTATTGTGATGTGGGTTGAAAGAGAATCACATACATGTCCTCAGATCAAGGATCTGGATGATTTAATGAGGGATGGATTTTGGCAGTCTTTCGTTTGGAACTAATTTCTTGGCAATAGACCATCCTACCATAATGAAACTTTTATGCTTGGATATGGAAGAGTAGTATTACACATGGATGCGTTTGGACCCATGATCTGAGACAAAAAATTGTATAGCAAAATGTGGTTGTTGCATAGCAAAATGTGGTTGTAGCCAATCTGATCAAGCAACTCCTTACGTTGAAATCTATGCGGCGAGCTTCTTGAGTGAGAGTATCTTGAGCATCGTAGATACGATTTAGGCATCCAGATTTGAGTTTTATCTAGTAGTGTTGGTGGATAGATTCCTCGCTGAAGCTGTAATTCCATGTTGATGTGGTATCCTTATGTAGCATGAGAGTAGTGGAGTAGGCATCGCCAAGGGAGAGGAGTGCACTCTTCGGGCCCTGGATAAAAACTCAGATAACCGGAACCCAACATATGTGTGAGCCGAGGTACTGGTTGCTTGACACACCTTGAGGTGTTGTTCTAACTGTGTTTGTGCTGCTAAACATCGTGCAAGCCAAGCAGTCATGGCTGAGTTTATGTTTCGCTTTTTACTTAGATTAAACACTTAGATGCTAGTTATTGTAGGCCACATTGGTTAATACTATGAGTGTTAGCACTAAGAGAGGAGTTCCAGGAGTAGGGATATGGAAGTTGGAGTAGGAGTTGTAGATTTCCTCCTGTGCATATAGAGAGGTTGTGGTAGTCTATGATAGTTTCAGCTACGATGTTGGGCGATTTTGGTGATCAATGCCCTGGCTTGTGCCCTACATCATCGTGGACATTCTCGATGGAAGGTGGTTTTGGGTGTTTTGCGACAACTTCGTGGAATTATGCATGTGCATTCTCATCTATAAATGAATGGAGTAAAGGAGTTGAAATGGTTGATAAGGTACTATTGGGAACTTAACTAGGATACATTTACTTCACCACAACCTATGGAGGTCCTCCAACCCTAAGATACCAAGTATCTTAGAGTTATAGCATGAGACCCTCAGTGGTCAAGATCACATACTATCCATGCACTAACAAGACAACATAAATCAATAATGATATCGGTATAAGTTGGAAGTAGAACATCAAGGTATGTATATCCCTACACTCGTGAAATACAGTTGATTAAATTGGTGTTAGTATGGATCGTAAGTGATAAAATCAGTCTACTTGTATCAGGTGATAAATCAATGTATAAAGTTACGTAGTAGAATTCACTCTTGCGAGAGAGGATTCTGCACTTTCGAGTATCCGTTTGAGTTAGTCATCCCCTTGTGATACCCAATTATTAGAGTTAACCTCGTTGAATGAGTGGTACTAAATATAAAAGGCTTAAGCATGATAATGGAATAGGTTGGTAGAGGCATGGAAAGAACGTGCAATTAATCATCAAACTTGGCAAATTAAATGGAATAAGATGCGTTGAACCTTAGTATAAGTACGACATGATATATTGGAAATAACAAAGTCAGCGAACATGTTGAGAACTTAGTTAGGATGCTTGTAATCCATTAAATACATATATAGAGGCACTCCAACCCTAAGATGCATAAGTACCTTAAAGTCATGGTGTGAGGTCCCATGTGTGTTAATATCACATAATATCTAAAGTACTTGAAAAATAATAATTAATGTAAAAAACAGATAGTTGTTCTTTCGTAAGGACTGGCTTACCCAGATATTCTTTTGCACACTTTAGTACATTGCTTTTGCTAGTCTTTAGTGTCATATGAGCAATTGCTCATAACGTACATTTCTACGTGGATCTGACATGTGTGCAAGAGAAGCCCAACAGTGACCGAATTGGGATTTGAGACTTTTTGGTTGCAGCTATACTTTTACGGTACAATCACGGTTATAATTACTATTTTTGCTTTTACTTGTAGTTTTTTTCTGTTGAAAGACATGTTTTTTATGTGTATACATCTTTATATGCATACATATATACTTTTTGTGGACAATGGCCGATTGTATATATAATAAATATAAGCATGCGGTATTTTTTTTGAATTTTTTTATCTTTCACCATGGAATGCATGCATATAATGAAAAGCTTTTTCATGGACGCATGGAACGCAAATCCTTACACTTAAATGCACATACTCAACACTAATTTTCTATATTGACCAGACTTGACACATCCTTACCAAGTGACTCTCACGAGCATTTCTAACCTCTCATACACATACTAACAAGCCTTCGAAGTACTTCGCCCACCCACACAATCGTAAGAACACATCCTAACTACTGCATCATAATTACAAGGTTACCATACGCGTCCAATGCGCGAATCCAAACAATGTCACCAAAAACTTAATCGACCAAAAAAATATTTAACTTCATTTACTCTAGTATAATTTAAAAAAGAAGACTAACACCATGGACAGTCTTGAATGGCGAAGAAAGAATGATGTGGAGCACGGAGGAAGCCGTGAAAGATGGGGCAAGGATGGAGGAGCAACAGTGGTGTGCTCTCACCGTTAGGAAAGCTGCAGAAGAGGCACGAGAAGACTAGCAATGACAAGGGAAGGAGAAGTTAGAGGAAGGAGAAGGGACTTCCGAGGCAATCTCTAGCCCTAATTGATCGATCCGGTATTTAAACTTTAAAGGGGGGAGGTTCGGTGCCACCAAACCTTCGCCTCCATTGGATCCCCTCCGAACGGTGAAGATTATCATAGCAGCCTTGAACCCACTCGCAGAAGGGGATTCCATCCTACATTATGCAAGGGGAAAGAAAAATGACAAAAGATTCAGAAACCACTTAAAAGAGGTTGTCAAATAAATTGATCTCCGGTTCAAAAATTTTGAGTCACTTTCCTTTTCATCACTTTTCAAAAGCATAGACCTTTCCAACAAGCATGGAAAAAGCCCTAGGCTTATGCATGGAAAAAGTTCCAATATTAGCTCTTAGATGCTGCTTCAGTGTAAACAAATGTGAACCATTCACCACTTCCAATCTGCATAATAATTAACTATTTGTAGCCAACTGCAACGCATATATCCTGTGTCCTGATTTTAAAAAATACGGATACAATAAACACAAATATTTATCTGTAAATACTATAGGCCCATTTGATACACAGATGTGAACTCAAGTTACATCAGAGGGTGTGGACTAGTCTGTAAATATTGGGGCTGAGCTTGCTTAGGGCCGGAACCAAAATGGAAAACATATCATGTACACATGTTTGCTTACACGTGCTAATCAATATCAAAGCGCTCCCCGCAAAAAGACACTATAAAATCCAAGGACTGAACCCTCGGACAATTTTATTTTCCGCAGATCTGAGAATCTCACACAAGTAATGTTAAAAAAAACTCACCGGATAGACGAGTGGGTGGTTCCAAAGCTAACCCAGGTCATTTATTCTTAATGGCTAATCAATGAGGGTGTTTGATTGGTTCCTGCTGCAATGCCTTCCTGACCAGATCAGCCTGCTCTTGGACGTGGACGGAAAAGAAGCCCGTAGCACTGGCAGCAGATGGCGCTCTCCCTACATACTTAATGTCCTCCATCGTGCCTCTTCCCAACACCTTCATGGAACTGCACAACCGCGGTGAAATGTAGGTGTATGCCCCCATATTCATTGGTTCCTCCTGGCACCACACAACCTCCGCATCTGAAGCAAAAGAGGTGACGTGTCAGTATCCTATTTGATGTTTAAATATGAGGAACATGGTTCGCAACTTCACTTTGGGTATCGAAGCACAGTATGTGATTTTCTTTTCTCGGTAGAATGGTTCATCCAGAAACGAACAGTCGCTAGTGGCTAGTCTGTAATGTCTTAGTAAGACTTACTTGGATAGCGTTTAAGCTCACGCTGAATAAGGTCGTAAGGGAAAGGGCAAAGTTGCTCCACTCGACATATTGCGACGTCCTTGCCATCAACTCTCTTCCTTTCATCATCAAGTTCATAGTAGATCTACACGAATGAATGTATGAGCAATGACTACCAAATGACTGAATATTTACAAACTATCACATATAGGAATTGTTCAACTTACCTTTCCAGAACACAAAATTAAACGTCTGATGCCCTCTTCCCTATCAGAATGGAGATGTTGATCCTTAATAAGACGCTTGAAGCGAGTTCCCTGCTTGTCAAAGCCAGCATGGCCTTCCACGTCATCGAATTCAGACAAATTAGATTTGCAATCCTTGTGCCTCAGAAGATTCTTGGGAGCTATCACAATCAGAGGTTTCCGGAACTCCCTGTGTATCTGGTTTCAAAATTGAAGAACAAATGAGTCGTTTGACATTTATAAGCAAGTAAAAACAAAAAAACTTAGCTTCGCAATCACCTGGCGTCGGAGAACGTGAAAGTAATTTGCAGGTGTAGTTACATTTACAACTTGCCAATTGCACTCTTGAATCTGCTTTCTGAGTGTAGGATCCATTTCGGGTATTACAAAAGGGTTGTCATCACTCATCTGTGAGATCAGGATATTGTGAATGAGCATTTTTTTAGGAACATTGTGAATAAGCATACTCATCTGAGTTCACTATCCCAGCTTCTTTAGTAATGAAAGGTTTGGTGCACATGCAAAGCACATTTTTACAAGGATGAACTGATGTAAACAGCTTATACTACCTGAAGATAACGCTCAACTCTTGCAGATGAATGTTCAGGACCTTGCCCATCATATCCATGAGGAAGCAGTACAACGAGTCCCGTCTGGCGAAGCCATTTAGACTCACCGCTACTCAGAAACTGATCAAACATCACTTGAGCACCATTTGCAAAATCTCCGAATTGGGCTTCCCAAAGCACTAGAGAGTTGGGATTTTCCATTGAGTATCCCAACTCGAATCCAAGAACTGCAAATTCAGAAAGGGAGCTGCACAGACAAAAGAATAATGCAATGATAAATCTTCAATTCACATACTTAAACGTGGTTAAATTAGAGTTTTCCGTTATTAAGAAGAAATTTCCATAGTATTTGATCAATCTCTACCAAAGCGATATAACAAGACTTGAAAAAAAAGCAGAACGAGACATTGTCCGTGGAAGTGAGGTCATGCATAGCCTCGATGTGGTCGAGGTGTAAACTTCAGTTTATAAAGGAAAATACTCATAAAGGCTAAAATAACATATATATATATATATATACTAATGAAATTATATATGATTTGACTAATATATTTTTTTAACGTGAAATGGGTGGAACACCTTTAGGTGGTGACCACACTTGCAAACTCCGCTGATGATGTCAAAATTTAGTTACAACAGCGAGATCCACATATTACAAAGGTGTCTGGCATGAGCAATAATGTTCTCCACAGTGTTTTTCACCGTTTAACCGTTGTTGCATTCCTGGCCATCCAAATCACCCAGCACATCACAAGGATTTTGGCACGATCAGCTCCCATACAGTAGGCCAGTGCTCCAAACGTATCCCAAAACCTTGGGCCTGATGACGCGTCAACCCAAGGTGGGGTTTCCCTTCTCTATACATCCTTCACCCCCTCGCATATGAAGAAAAGATGGTCCACATTTTCCTCCACACCACAGACAGCACATTAACTCCGCGCCAGGGACGATGCGTGCCCACAGCCGCTGCCATAAGTCTCCCATGACATAACAACCACACAAAAACCTTAATTTTCAGCGGTACTTTTACCTTTTAGATCAGATTGCAGTCTGAATGACGTCTCTATCCAAGTGATCCAGCACCGAGAGCAGCTGGTAATACACCTTCTTGACAGAAAGGAATCACGCCACTCCCAACCATCCCTCCCAGCTCCTGGGCAGTCGACCGTCTGCAATTGTTGAAGGAGATCGCCAAACTCCACAGTCCTGGCATCTGACATGGGGAACCGAAACCGTGGGAGCCAAACCCCGCCCACCCCATCCGAATTCGACCAAAAATCTGCCCCAGAAGCCTGTTTGTCTGCCGATAATGCGAACCTAGGGAAGTTGTCTCTGAGAATTCCGAGGCCAGACAAGGCGTCACTCCAGAATCTGAAATTCATACCATCTCCCAGCACAAGAAAGAAGCTGTACTTCACCCCTCAACGAGCAGATATTCCTCTAGAAGTCCAAAGGGCCCCTTGGCCGATATCACCAAGTCCTGTCCTCCTCAGAAGCACCATAAATAGATCTAAGAAGCGAGCACACCATGTCCTCCCCAGGGACCCATATTCGCACGACCCACTTTACAAGCGAGGCCTTATTCATCTCGCATAACCTCAAGACATCAAGCCCACCCATCTTGCAAGTCTAGCCGCAACATCCCAAGCAACCAAAGCAACCCCCCTCCTTTCACGGCTCGACGATGCCCAAAAGAATCTTCTCATGATAGCTTCCAGACGATGTCGAATTTTCCGAGGGAGTTCGAAGATCGACAAGTAAAAAAGTGGAATTGCTAAAACACCACCTTCAGTAGCACCAGCCTTCCTCCCCCTAGACAAACACTTCGCTTTCCACCGTGCTAGCCGATTGTCCAACTTCTCAACTATAGTGGAGCCAATGTTCCATCTTCAATCTTCCGTCGTAAGCAGAATGCCCAAGTACTTCACCGGTAACACCCTTTTCAGGGGCGCCTAGAACAAAAGCACAATGCTAAGCTTCCGCCACCTCCATACCAAATGGGAAAAAATCTGACTTTGACCCACTCAACTCCAACCCCGAGAAACCACCAAAAAGCTGCATAAGACAAGTCGCATCCTCGCCTCCTTAAGACCCCCCTCAATGATATAAACAGTATCATTTGCATACTAGAGCAAGGGAATGGATATATCCCCTAAAGTGAACCCCCAGATGAAGCGATTCTAGACCGCAGCCCGGGAAACAACGTTCAAGGCATCAACAACAATCGCGAATAAGAGCAGCTCTAGGGGACACCCCTACCACACCCCATTTTTCAATCACCAAAACGACAAAAGAAGTGGCGATGCATCTTTTCATCCACGAAATTCACAGCTCTGAGAATCCACGTTTGTCCAGAACCTTCCACAAGAAGTTCCGATCCACACTAGCATAGGCCTTCATGAAGCCCACCTTCCACATAAACCCTGACGTCTTCCTTCTCCTCCAATCCGCAAGGATCTCCGTAGCCATGACCAAGGAGTCCACCATAAATCTTCCAGGTACAAATTCCGTCTACAAATGTTGTTTGCAGCGGGTTGATGATAGATGGAATAACCATTTTAAACCTATTGGCTAGAATCTTTACCACAATAAGGTAGATCCCATTGGGCAGTCTAACCGCTCTGAAATCTTTAACTGCAACCACCAAATCTCCTTTGGGCAACAACATAATCAAAGCCCTGTTCAGATGCTCAAAGCCCGCATTCCCCACACAAAACTCTCTAACAACTTCCACAACCTCACCCTTCACCATCGTACAAAAAACCTTGTAGAACACTGGGAATCTGCCAGGGCCAGTAGCGCCATCTTTGTTAAGATCAGTAATCGCATGCCAAATCTCATGTTCTGAAATATCTCTCGAAAGGTCGTCAACCTGTGAGAGAGAGAGAGAGAGAGATCCACGACACCCCTCTCTCTGACCATCTTCAAGGGAGCCCAGTGCACCTCCGACTAGGCTGACGGAAGAAATCAAACAAGGCCCTACCAAGCTGAATATCTTCACTGACGACCTCCTCACCAATTTCCAGTTCACTGATGAGATTCCTCCTTATGCCGCTAGCAACCAAATGGAAGAATGTTGTGTTCGCGTCACCATCACGGATCCATGTTGCACGTGACCTCTATCTCCAGTCAATCACCTCATTTCCACATTCTTCCTGCACCATAGCTTCATGTGTCTTTCTATACCAGGCCTCCTCCAAGAAAGAGGTCTTTAGTCCTCTAGCCTATCCAACATGTCCACCTCCTCCTGAGCCGCCACCTTCCTTTGGGACCTCTCCCTCTTAATCAGAGTGTGATAAGATATTAGGTCTTACTTAAGCCGCTTCATCTTGAAAGCCATGCGTTGCGACGTCGTACCATCAAGATGGTAAGAGGTCCATTTTCCCTTCAGCCAATCCCCGAACGCCGGCTCGAGTAGCCAAGATTTCTCAAACTTGAAATAGGTAGATATCCTCATACAAACTCCACATCGGAGGCATATGATTCGAAGGCAATCTAGGCAACCCACGAACCTCGGCCAACTGAAGAGACAAGAAATCTATCAATCCACAACCACGGTGTTGAGCTTCTCCACTTGTACTTATGATTCCCAACATCAAGTAAATCGTGTTGCAGCTCGTTCAAAGTTAGCCAAAACTCTTCATATCCCGAATCCCTACACCCTGCATCACCAGGTTTGCCAGGCACCAGTAGCGTACAGTCGAAACGCCTCTCCTTGTCCTCCGATGTAGGAGTATCGTACACAGATGTGATAAGGAATTGAATGTCGTCAAACTTCCTTCTGAGGAGGACCGATACCATTATCGTTCCAGGGAGTCATGGCATTCAAATAAATCCCCTCGTCATCTCACCAGCACCCCTCCAGATCTCCCTATCGTGTTATCTACCTTCATCTCAGTAACCCTATTTCGCCCAATTTTGTGCCAATAGTGCATGTTGCAGTTCTCGATCTTTGTTTCTTGATGGAGAACAACGTTAGCCTTCTGCTCCTGAAATAGACCCAATACCACTCGATGTTTATCAGCATCCCTGAGACCTCAGACGTTCTACGAGAGCATGTTCATTTAGGGGGAGCGGATGAACCCCTTGAAGCATATACCCCCATTGTCGTTGCAATGTCAACGGTTAAAGGCAAAGCTTGCCTTTGCTCCGTTTCAGGGGGCAACACCGCATCAGCCTGCGACATCAGAAGTCCCTCACCGCCAGCCTCGAGATCAGCATCCGCCCCACCAAGTCTAGGTCGCTTTCTACTCACCAACCCAGCCCGAATATGGACACCTGCTTGACTCCAGAGCCACGCTAATGCCCCTCGAGGAAGGCCGAGATGCTTCGCAGCACAAAACCCTCCCAGCCATAATGAGGGGAAGCTGCTTAACACGAGGGGCAGGGCCCACCCGACCCAACGATCCACCAGATGTGAACATGAAACGTCCATCTAGAGACCCCCCCCCCCATGTCGAGGCTCCGGTCCACGCTCCTAATTTGCCCAAATGAGCATATCCAAGGCAAAAGGATCCGAACTTGCATGATTCAAAGCCGTGGTGTCCGAAATGCTTGGATCCGAATCGAGTACTGTAAACCTGGGACCAGAGGAGACACCCTTTGGGCCAATCGGAGGGGCAACGTGACCTTCCAATTTCCACGTAGGGGGGCCGTGACGACCCTCATGGTCTCCAGTTTCCCGTGCGACACCTCCCCTTCTCGAGGCACCGTCCTCGAACTTGGACTCCCCTCATCGACCACCGAGGACGACTCCAACGACCACACCGTCGCAGATCCAACATCCGGTCGAGCTACAGCACCACAAGCTTCAACCTTCACCATGAAACAACTGTAACCAACCTAAAGTAAAAGCTTCATCTGACATGTTCCAGCCACAGCACCAACCACATCGGAAGGTGCGTCGAGTAGAAGACCTAACGAGTAAGTCTCCATCAGCTTCCCAAACGCCCTCAGTGACACGAGGAGATGATCGCGTGTTTGGAGCCGAACCAGGATTCCACGAATGAGAACCCCGATCGGAGACGCATGCGTGCTCACTCCATCATGAAAGGAAAGGCGATGCCGGGAAAGCCCCCCCTTCACTCCTAGACCAAATAAAGCACCAAATTGGCCAGCTTCGATCCAACCCCACATGCCAGCAGCCGTCAGAAGTGTTCAGGAAAGCGGCCGAGTATACCGCATACTCGTACTTGGTAGCCTTGCCGCTCCAAGTATGATGAAACGGCCATGTATACGGGTTGACATGCATACTCGGCCGAGTGTATCCCCTATGTGGCCGCCTACTTGGCAACTTTTTTAATAAAAAACTTTTTTATTTATCCCAAATCCAAATAACCCCACCCACCTTCCCACGCATCCCACCCCTCGAAGCATTTGGATGCTTTTTGGAATTTGATGTAGCAATCAAAATGAAGCTTTTGGATGCTTTATGTTTTTGCCTATATTTGAATACACAACATTTTGAATGTCCATGTTTTGAGAGTATATTTGTATTTATTGATAACTCTTGGAGGAAGGTATGTTGTCGTATGTTCTTTTAATTGATGCTTTTGCTCATTTGACTCTATATTACTTTTTATCCCAATAATTTTGTACCTTGTAGCTTCAATTGTGGGAAAAGGCTTTGTTGTTGTTGTTGTTGACCTTCAATTCTTTATTATTATAATAAAGAGATATAATATTTAAAGGTTATTAACATTTAACATAATATTAAGTATTTATTTATATTTTTTAATAATAAAAAATACCAAACTGCATACGCATACTCTCCTGCATACCGCATATTCGCTATGCAATGACCCCTCCGACTGAATACCACATACCGCCTTCTTGAACATTGGCCATCACCGACCAACGGGACATCCCATGAAAACTCCGATCCAAGAGAGGCATTGGCCACATCTAGAAAGTTGATGCCTTTCCTTACGAACATCGTACGCCACCAAAATGCCCTGACTGGGTCCCTACGTACCTCCTCTTCTAGGGTCCTCGATCCACGGTCATTCGAGATCATCTCCTTGAGCACCTTCCTCCTCCACACTCCAGTAGCCTTGCAATCCTGACATCGATTCCCCACTCCCCCACATCTGAAACATTATAGGCCATCTTGGCAATCTTTGGCAGAGTGGTTGATCTTCCCGCATCGGAAGCTGACATCCCCGAAGTCGTGCATGTGCCTCCTCCCGAGGTTGGAGGTGGTCGCTGAAAGTATAGCCCCTCTGATGGCACCACCTCCCCTGATATACTCTTCAAGCCTCCTCCGAACACCCCCCATCCTCCTTCATGTTTCCAACCGAAAAAAATCTTCCTAGCCGAGACATCGCTCTCTATTGTGAAAAATGAATGACTTGATATTGATAGGACCCCTGAGCTCTCTTATATAGGAGAAAAACCCTTGGGTAAATAGCATTGTAGGTACATGAAGAAATAAAAAATACATAAATAACACCACAAAATAATAATAATCTCAACACTCCCCCTCAAGTTGGAGCATATATGTCTATCATGCTCAGCTTGGAACATCTTTGGAAAGGACCTCCAGTAAGAGCTTTGGTGAATATATATGCAATCTAATCTTCAGTAGAAACGTGAGAGGTAGATATGAGACCCTTCTAAATCATGTCTCTTGTATAGTGGCAATCCACTTCTATATGTTTTATACGCTCATGAAATGCAGGATTATTTGCAATAAATAGTGTTGCCTGATTATCACATAGAAGATGCATAGGAAGAGGTACATCAACAGCAAGATCAGTCAAAACCGACCTGGCCCACATCATCTCTGTGCATCCCTAAGCCATGACCATGTATTCGAACTTTGCACTAGATCTAGTAACTACAGTTTGCTTATTTATTTTCCATGACACAAGTGATTTGCCAACAAATATAGCAAACCTAGAAGTGGACTTCCTGTCCCTAGGGTAACCTGCATAATCTCCGTCTGCACATGCCATGATGTCAAGACTCAAGAGGTGTGCCTCTGCTGAATAAAAGGCCAGTACCTGGTGAAGACTTCAGATATCTCAAAATCATATAAACAGCATCCATATGCACCTTCCCGGGCTGCTTCATGAACAGACTCACCTTGCTAACGACAAAGCATATATCTGGTCTGGTGATGGTAGCATATAGGGGTTTCCCTACTAGTTCCTTGTATCTCCTCTTATCTATCTCCTCAGTATCATCATCATATAATCTCATACTTGGATCCATAGGAGTAGTAGCAGGCTTACACCCTGTCATACATGTCTCTAATAGAAGATCAGTAACGAACTTCCTTTGGATCATCACAAGACCATGCTGGTGCATGGCGAATTCCAAACCAAGGAAATATCTAAGATTGCCAAGAACCTTGGTCACAAACTGTTGACCTAGGAATTCTTTGGTTGCATGAATGCCCTGCTCATCATCACCAGTGACAATAATATCATCAACATAGACTAGAATGGCAATTATACTTCTCTGTCTTCTGAACAAAAAGTGAGTGATACACAGTGGACCGAATGAATTCCTGATTCTCTATTAACTCTGAAAGTGAAAGCTTCTAGTACCAAGCTATGGGACTCTACTTCAGGCCGTAAATCGCCTTGTGGAACCTACACACCTTCTGATACTCCCCCTCAGCAGCAAACCCGGGTGGTTGTTGCATATAAACTTCCTCCTGTAAATCTCCATATAGGAATGCATTCTTCACATCCAGCTGAAAAAGAGGCCATTCACGTGAAACAACCACTGATAGGAGAATGCACAATGTCGAGTGTCTGTCTGGAGAGTAGGTATCTTGATAATCTACCCAATAAGTCTGGGTGAATCCATGTGCTACAAGCTTGCCTTGTAGCAATCCACACTGCCATCAGCACGGTGCTTAACTGTAAAGATCCATTTGCACCCAACAACCGATGTACCTGGAGGAGTAGAAACAACATTCTAAGTACCACGAGACTGCAAAGCGACCATCTTCTCTTCCATGGAAAGTCGCCAACTGTTATCCTATAAGACCTCCTGATATGTATGCGGAATAGTAACAGCTGAGAGACCCATAATAAACCTTTTGTACTAGTCTGAAAGATGGTCCAAGGAAACATGCGTAGCTAGAGGATATGTAGCACAGTTGCAACGCGGTTTCCTCAGGGCAATAGGTATATCAAGATCATTAGCATCTTTGTTCTCTGGTACTAGCACCTCATGTGTATTATCATGTGGATCAAGCAGAGAACCAGTGCCAAATGTAGAAACCAATGTGTTCATCACATACCTGGGGCGTGTTAGATGACGGAGAAGGCGCAGGAACAGAGGGGCGAGTAGAAGACCTACGAATGTAAAACTGAGGTAAGAATTGTGTCAGGGTAGATGGAGGTGGAGGTGGAGGTGGAGGTGGTGGAGGTGTACGTGACCGCGACTCATCATGGGGAGATGGTGGTGACACAAACGGAGGTGAAGGAACAAAGATACTCTCACCAGAGTCAACATTCGACAATCTGTCACCTGTTGGAGAAAAATACATAATAGACTCAAAAAATGTGACATCAGCACTAACATAGTATTTTCGCCTAACATGATCAAAACATATATACCCTTTTTAGGTACGAGAATAACCAACGAACACACATTTGACAGCTCTAGGAGAGAGATCGTCACAACCTGGAGTAAAATTGTGGACAAAAGCCACAGATCCAAATACCTCGGGAGTAAGGGAGCATAAGTCCTCGGGAAACGCAATCAAGAAAGGGACTTTTTTCTCCAATGATAGTAGATGGCATGTGGTTTACTAAATAACATGCAGTGAGAACTGTATCAACCCAAAACGAATGAGGAGCTCGACTCTGAATCAAAAGAGTCCTCGTGGTATCCAAAAGACGACGGTATTTGCGTTCAGCAACATCATTCTGTTGGGAAGTGTAAGTACATGAAAATCTGATGAACAAACACCAATGGAACTGAGAAAGCTAGATAAATGCAGACTAGAAAACTCCAAGGCATCGTCAGTGCGAATAAATTTCACATTAGCAGAAAAAATGTTCTTGATTTCAATAAGAAAAGATTTAATAACGGGACCAGCTTCAGACTTATTCTTTAACGGAAAAATCCAAGATAACCTAGAGAAATCATCCACAGCAACCATATAGAAACTGATGTCTACCTCATATGTCAAAATGAAGCAAATCAAACAGATGACTACAGTGGTGGACTCTGACGACTCGAAAAAGAGGAACGATGGTGCTTCCTAAGCTGACACGCCTCGCACACCAAAGTAGTACGAGTAGCACAGCTTCTGCAGAGGAAGATGCACAAATATAGAATTCCATATGAAAGGAGAAACATATCCAAAAAGAATAGTAGCAACACTAGCACACGGAAGCTGAACAAGTCTGTAAAGCCTCTCTGTTCACGGCCACATCCAATCACCCTGCCCGTGAGTATGTCCTGAAACACAAGAGAAGATGGATCAAAATATGGCACGACAATGTAGATATTTTGTAATCTGGCTAATAGACAAAAGATTCATCTGAAATGCCGGAGCATGTAAAAACATTCTGCAGACGCATCGAGGGAGCTAGGACAATCTCCCCCTAACCAATAATGGATAGATGATCCCCATTAGCAATCACAACCGATCTATCATGAGGAATAGACCTGTAGGAAGTAAACTGTGCTCGATCTCCACACATATGATGAGATGTTCCAGAGTCCATGATCCAATCGGACAAATCTGAACTGCTACTACTGGTAAGTGCAAAAGCAATACCTGATGAACTCGAGGAAGCTCTGGCAGCGTGTGCGACAATTTGACGATCCAACAGGCGAAGTGGTAGGAGTAGTCATCATCTCTCTTAGCCTGGAAACAATATCATCAAATCATGCATCATGAGTAGGAGCAGAGGTAGGAGTAGGCTTAGTCTGCTCAGCTATCCGAGCAGACGCAGGATAGCCAAGGTCCTAAATGTCGGTTTCGGTCACCATTTCGGCGACCGACCGAACAGAATTCGGTGGAATTTCGGTCGAAATTCGATCGAAATTTCGGTCATTTCGGTCATTTTTTATATAAAGGCCCTCATATTTCGGTCATTTCGGTCGAAATTCGATTTCGACAGGATATCTATATTCGACAGAAATTCGACCGAATTTCGCTTGAAATTTGAGGCCATGAGGATAGCCATGCTTCTGATAGCATGTATCCTCAGAATGACCTGGATGGTGGCAATGTGAACAAGGGGCACGCTGACGTCCTCCTCCTCGACCACGAGGACCTCACCCTCGAAACTGAGAAGTACCCCCTCTGCCACGAGGAGCTGCCATGGCAGAAGGAGTCGGAACCACAAAAGTGGATGCAGTAGTAATCCTGCTCAGCCTCTTATAAACCCCCTCCATTAGAGGTATCGTCTCTCCACTAAGAAGTTGAGTACGTGTTGCATCGTACTCAGAGTCTAGAGATGACAGAAATACTCCCGTCATAATTACATTCTGATGCGACTGTTGCTGCTCAGTGCTCGTAGTAATAGGCACAAAGTTATGCAGACGCTCAAACATGCCTCTAAGATGCGAGAAGTATGCATGAAGGGGTCGACCATTCTGCTTGGTCGAAAAAATGTCAAACTGCGACTGTAAAATTTTGCTTTCATTTTTCATCTGCCCATACGTGGCTGCTAAGATATCCCACATACCCTTTACTGTGGGTTAATTGACAATATCATTGGCAATCTCCGTGGTGAGCGTCCCGGAGAGCCAAATGCGAGCATAGGCATCATCTTACTTCCAAGAAGCATTAGCCCCAATCTTGTCCTCCAGCTCTGGATCCGTCGGAATGTGCTCCTTGTTATGGCACTGCATCAGGGTGCGTGCGGAACTGCATGGACCACAACTCATAGTTGGTCACATCCATCTTTACGATGGGAGTCGGGCCCTTGAAGGCACCGGACGATGAAAAAACATCATCCATGTTTTCTGTCATGGTAGCAAAGAAAACGTCGAGATCTGGTACAAAACTGAGAAGTAAACTACTCTGAATGAGTCTACACAATCACATATAGAGGATTAGTTGTATCTGTAAACTCATACAACCATCATCATCTCTTATTATTGTAGGTTAGGGCAGCGGTGCACGCAGATGCACGAAGATGCATGCAGGATGCACAGAGATGCACGCAGGTGCATGCAGGGTACACGTCGGTGCACACAGATGCACACATACGCACGTAGGTGCACACAGTACGTATATGTGCAGGTTTGCTGGTGCGTTGTATGCGGGTGCAAGAGCACAGGTGCGCAGCGCAAGATGCGCGAGTCGGGGTGTCGTGTGTGATGCGGTCCGGGGCACGCCGCTGGCGCAGCGGTTGGGCACGGTGATCGATGTGCGCTGGAGCAAGGTAGCAGAGGTAGGGGCGGCGCACGCTCGTGAGCGAGGCAGGGGGGTGCACGCGCAGCAGCGAGGTAGGGAGGGGGGGGAGGGGGTAGGGTTAGGGTGGGATACAGGAACTCCAATCTAGGACCGTTGCTCCGATACCATGTGAAAAATGAATGACTTGATAATCATAGGACCCCTGGGCTCCCTTATATAGGAGAAAACCCCTTGGGTAAATAGCACTACAGGTATATGAAGAAATTAAAAATATATAAATAACACCACAAGATAATAATAATCTCAACACTCTCCATCAAATGTAATTAATATATAATGCATAACATTATAATATAAAATGTATAGGGCCGTAATTTTTTTAAAAAAATGCAAGGCGGATAGAGGCGGCTTCCCCTTGACGAGGCAAGGCGTAAGCCTCGAGGCAATCGAGGCATAAGCCTCAATTTATATAGGAAAATATACATAAATACAATTAAGCATAATAATATATATTTACAAAACCATAAATTTATATATTCCCCAACATATTCATCATATATGTTATGGACATGAGAATATATAATATTCTTTGCATGATTTGCTTTGCATTCTAACTCGTATAGTCATCCATAAACAATGCAAAGCTTATTATGACCTCCATTAATGTTGACAGAGTGAATGTCGATATACAGAACCTCCCTTTATGTGCATGGGTGAAGCAAAATTATGTGACTAACATATATTATTAACATACCAACATACAATATGTTTATGTTGTATTATATGTGTTGTATGACTAACATATATATATTGATATGCTTCGAATCATAACCATCCGATTTGCTAAACGCCGTTAAAGAACCGTTGTATGCATCCCCAGGTCACACCATACCCTACCAGCACCGAAACGAATTTTTATATGACTAAGACGCAATTTTTTGATATAGAATAAATATGTGTATAACAAATTATATTGTTAATAATTAATATTATAATTACGATATCATAAAATTAATATATATAATATAAAAAAAGGGTACCAAATATGTGCAACCTGAGGCGACATCCTGGGAGCACCTCGAGGACCGCCTCAGTGTCTCGAGGCGCATTTTTTTAAAACCATGTATAGGACTATATATGTGATGAAATTGTAGAGATTGGAACACCAAAAGAAAAGATACACAATGATATACACATTTTTACTAAACTTCCATCCAATCAAAGAGTTGTCACTAAAATATTTATCAAAGAGTGTGTCATTGGCTATAATTATTATTAGAGTATCTGAGATTACATACTTGTCATTAAAATATTTATAGTACATAAAAATTACAATAAAATATACTTCGATAAATTTATATTGTTGAGAAGGATGAAAGAACACAATGATATATTTTATTCAAGAGGTCTCGGGGTCCTTATATAGGACGGAACTCTAGAGAGCTCATAACCGGGAAAAACATAGGTACCCCCAGAGGGGTTACAATGAAATAGGCTAAACATAAACACATCTCTAACACTCCCCCTCAAGTTGGAGCATATCTATCGATCATGCCCAACTTGGAAGTTATCCGCAAGATACGCTTCTTAGGTAAGGCATTCGTGAATACATCTACAAGCTGAAGATCTGTCATGATGTGTGGAGTAGTAATAATCCCTCCTCATATGACATCACGAACAAAATGCCAGTCCACTCATGAAACACAGAATTCGTAGCAATATATGTAGCAGATTTGTTGTCACGGTATAGAGGAATCGTAGTGATAACAATATAAAGTTCCTGCAAAAAGATCATAGCCAAGTAATCTCACAGGTAGCCTGAGTCATCGCCATGTATTATGCCTCTGCACTGGATATCGAGACTACAGTCTACTTCTTGATCCTTCAAGTAACAAGATTCCACCCAACCATCATAGCATATCCTGTGGTGGAGCGATGATCCTCAGGTGAACTCGTATAATTTTCATCTGCATATGCAGTAACATCAGTTTAGCATAGAAGAGGACATGTCCTGGTGATTCCTTCAAGTAGCACATGATCTGAAGAGTATCCCGCCAGTGACTGTAACACGGTTGCTCTATGTGTTTGTTGGCTCTGTCACTAGGCCGGATATATACGGCTTAGTGACAGTAAGGTAAAGAAGTTTGTCTACCAGGCTTTTGTACCTTCGAAGACAGAATCAATGGATGTGGAGCATTTTCTCGGGTCTACAGGAATACCAGAGGGCTTGCATCCAAGTAATCCAGCCTCAGTCAGGATGCTAGGCAATACTTCCTCTGTGAGAGATGAAGTCCCTCTGTAGTGTGTAATGCTTCTATGTCAAGAAAGTAGTGAAATTGACCAAGGTCCTTGGTAACGAAGACCTTCTGAAGGAAAGAATTGGTCTATGGCATCATCGCATGTGGTAACCATATCATCAACGTACACAACAATTATGACGGTACCAATTGGTCGTTTTCTGACAAAAACAGAGTAGTCAGAGGATGTTCTCTAGAAGCCAAGAGTGTCGATCTCGGTAGTAAGTTTGTCAAACCATGCCCTCGGGCTCTATATTAGGTCGTAGATAGCCTTGCGAAGTCGGTATACACACTCCTCAACTTCGTAACCAGGAGGTTGCATCATGTAAATCTCCTCCTCGAGGTCGTCATACAGGAAAGCATTCTTCACATCGAGCTGAAAGATAAGCATGCCCTTCTTTGCTGACACTGAAAGAATAGTCTGTATAGAGCTCATCCATGCAACAGGAGAAAATGTCTCGAAGTAGTCAAACCCATATGTCTGCATAAAGCCTTTAGCCACAAGCCTTGCTTTCAACCTGTTAATGGACACATAGTGATTGCTTAGTCGTTAAGATCCATTCGCACGCCACAAGTCCGGTCCCCTTGGGACACTGTACAAGATCCCATGTCCGTCTAGAAGTGAGAGCATTCATCTCCTTATTCATTGTCTATCGCCATCCATAATCCTGCAAGGTACTATGATAGTTTCTGGGAACAAAAATAATCATGAGAGAATATGCATATCTTCTGTCAGAGCATGATAAGCTAGCATTAGAAGTGAAATGAGACATGAGATGAAAATTGCATTGCCTCTTAGTTCTACGAAGAGCAATGGGAAGCTCCCAGGATCATTCGGGATAGTAGTGATGGGGGCACTTGAAGATGGCATATCATCCTGCAACAACGGGACTGGAACAGATGCTGGTGTAGAAGTATGCTTGCGCTTTTACACAATGGGTGGAGGAGGAAGATCCAAAGGTATATCTGTAACAGACTGAGTGAAGAAACTAGTTTGTTCAAAAAAGGTCACATATGCAGAGATATAACATCGATAGCCAGCGGGATCATAGCACATGTAACCCTTCTATGTACGAGAATAACCAAGAGAACCCCATTTGATCGCACGAGGAAACAGTTTATCAGCGGTGTGAAAGTTATGGACAAATGCTATACACCCAAAAATTCTAAGAGAAAAGGTGACTCATTGGATATGGTATGCAAAAGGGGTAGAGCCATTTAGAGATGTGGAGGGTACCTTGTTGATAAAAAGGCCAGCAGTAAGAACCGCATCCCCCCAGTAGGTTTTATGAACTTTCATCTGAGTGAGAAGGGAGCGAGCAATGTTAAGGAGATGCCTGAGTTTCAGTTCCATTACCCCATTTTGCTGAGAGGCATATGAACATGAGGTTTGATGGATGGTACCTTGGGAAGCAAAGAAGGTTGTCAAATCATGTTGAGTGAATTTCAATGCATTATCATAACAGAATATTCGAATACCGGAGGAGAAAATATTTTTGATATACTGAAAGAAATTTTTGACAATATTCGAACACCGGAGGAGAAAACTTCATCCATCAATGTTCAGATGGATGGTTCCAGCATCCACAGTGTATGCACACGTAGATAATGGGCAACAGTAGGATCGCGTCCACGTTCACGACCAAAGTTATGGTCACGTCCTGACTCGCAGCCACGACCACGACCACGACCAAAGTTACAACCCCGTCCTCCCTGGTAACTTTGTCGTCCTATGTTCTACGACGATGCACAGTGGGTTGTAGTCTCCGCATATGGCAGAGTGAGAGGATGCTCAACATGTGTCTCAAGTTCTTGCAGACGACCGAAGATGGTTTAAGTGGTGGACAGTATATCAGTCGTCAGAAAATGGTCCTTCACAGCTTGTATCGTGGATGCAGTCCAGAAAGAAATTGATAGACATGCCATTCAGCACGCTCTTCTACATGTTAATCGTAACATGCTGGCGAAAAAATGAGAAGCTCCTCAAACAGGCTCGTGAGCAGCTTGCAGTACTCGACAAGACTCGAATCTCCCTGAGTAGCAGATCAGATCCGTGTATAAATATCTGAGAGCTAAGATTTGGTTGTCTTCTGGGAGTATGTATGCTCAAGATTCTCCCACATTGCCTTTACAATATTTTTGTAGAGGAGATTTGTTGTAATATTTGGATCGACGTTGTTAGTCATCCAAGTAATAACCTGACAGTTGTCAGCATACCAGGTATCGTAGTCCTTGTCCGTCTCTTTGGCAGATCCTTGGTAAGAATATAGTTCTTGCGCTAGCCACCAATGAACACCTTGAAGGATCAAGGCCACAATTCTCAGAGCCTTTCAATTTAATAGAAGTGTCATGTACCATTACAGAAGAAATTAGGTACACGAGCTTGGCCTCGATGGACGCCATGGTGGTCGCTCAAGTCAAAAAAAGTGATCTAGAATGGATTTGGTGTCTTAATCAAGCATATAGGTGACCTAAATCACTATTTCAGACCTCTATTGGGCCTCTGTAGCAGTCAGATGCCCCAAATCAGACTTGTCCACTCCCTTGGTGCAGCCAGCCTTATCATGGCATAAGGAAGCCTAAAAAGGATCTGAATATGGTCTGGCTGAGACCTGTAATGAACCAAAAAAGTTCATGGTGGTGTTGAATATGATCTGGCTTAGACATGCAGGGGACCAAAAAGGTCTTGGCAGTGTTGTTGGGGGCTAGTAATGCGAGACCTAAACAAGGTCTTAGCGGCGACGAAGGAGGTCTGGCGGTACTGGAGGATGATGTAGGGACCTAAACAAGGTCCTGCAGAGACCTGTAGGGAGCCACGAAGGCCCTAGCTGCGCTAGATGGCGCTAGGAGAAGGCAAGGGACTGCCAAGCGAGGCCTCCTAAAGGCGTAGATTGCCTTGGCAGAGCCGTAGTAGCCAAAGCGAAGGCTTGATAAGCCTATGCAGTGCTGCCCAAGGCTACAGGGCTTTGTCTGCACGAGTCCAAGGCCTCCTGGACCTTGCGCGGCCTAAGTGCTGCAAGAGGGCCCGCACAAGGGCTGATGGCGGATGCAGAGAGATGTTTAGCCTGTGGTGGCGATGAGATCTAGGTCAGAACATCTCTAACATATATGTTATGCAGTTAAGCATCCAATAAATAGTATATGACAACACTAAGATACCTCGAGTTCTATCGTGTTTCTTATGTTGGGTACATTACATAGCTCATTATGTGTCTACTTAAAAATTAAGTTTACGAGTAATGTTTGTTATGAGATTTGCATAATCATATGTTTAAGGTTATAATGTTAAGAGTTTATTTAAATAATTAGGTATGTTTAATGGTAAATATGAATACGAAAATGACCAAATTTAAGCATTCGTCTTGTATAAATATATCCTGAACAACTAGACCTTTGTAAACATATGAAACTACCAATAAGATAGATAAATTTCTTCATAAAATGCTCCAAAAATCTTTAAAGCCTCAGGGAATGCCTTGCATCCGCCTCACGCTTTGACCGCCTCGACTGAACAAGGCGTAGGCCTCGCCAAAGGAGCATGAGATGTGCACCTCAAGGCTAAAATGGCCAATCTTGTTTCGCCACAGCACTTTTTGCACCTCAAGGCTAACTTTTCAAACCATGGATACAAGCCCAAACATGTACATTAAATGTACCATACATCCAATCTGAGATAACAACAGGCAACTATAGGCACAAACTAATCAGCACATAGCCTCTATAACTGGATGAACAAGCTGAAAACATATATACAACAAATGCAAAGGCCAAATTTAACTTATTGACTGATCCCAAACAAGGTCTGCAAGAGGATGTCGAGTAAGATTTTTCACCTCAAAGAAACATTGCAAGCCTCATGGCACTAAGGTTGGCGAGGAATCGATCTCAGATAAAGAACTATGAAAGATGAAATTTTGAAACTAGAGATATTATTCCAAATCAAGATACATCTATACTATCCGAGTGAAAAAAAAGAAAGTACTGGATAATCATCCACAGAAGGTGTTACCCAAAATGTCTACTAATCACATTGCCAAAATTACCGGTAAAATCAACCAGGAATCATACAAGTACTTTGTGTAAGTAATCATGTTTTCCACATAAAAGCATCCCTAGCGAAAAATCAAAGCACTCCTGGCTAGCCAAAGAAACTAAAGAAAAGCAAAAGGCTTTTTCCTCTCATTTCTAGAGAGGTAGGTCATGCGACCTAAACTTCTTCATAACCCAGTCTACATCAGCTCTCCTCCAAACATCTTATGTGAAATTGCAGAAGAACAAAAGATGTCCAACATCCTACAATTCACCCTAGCACGTAGGAAGGGGTTGTCAGTGCCTGAAAAAAAAATGCTCTAAACGCCCTTGTAAATCTTCATCCTCAAAAGAGCATGTATTTTCTTTGGCCATATCAGCATCCTCAAGCAAATTATGTGCATACAAATCACTATACATCATCTTGACAAAGCACCCCTAGTTAAGAAACTAAAGAAAAGCGAAAGGTTTTTCCCCCTCATTTCTAAAGAGGTAGATTGTATGACCTAAACTTCTCCATAAATCTGCTGGACAAGAAATATTCACCCACTCTACCTTGGCTCTCCTCCAAACATCTTGTGCGAAAATACGAGAGAAGATAACATGTCCGATATCCTAAAATTCACCCAAGCACAGAGGCAGGCATCGATGGTCCCCGAGAAAAAACGTGCTCCAGACACTCTTGTTATCAGTCTAGATCTCCACACTAATCATATGAAAATCTCGACCGTCAAAGGAAAATAATCTTTCTCTGGGCATATCAGCATCCTCGTGTAAATTGTGTATACAAAGCACTATACACCATCTTGACCGAGAACCCCTCTTCCAAAAGTCCAATGATCTCGCTGACTTGAGGGGCCATCCATGGAATTGAAGTACATACATGCAGACAAATTCATGTAAGCATCGGTTTAAAAATGTTGGGAAAATGAGAAGAGTTGTTTATTCCTTGAGTCCTAGGCTCTCTTATATAGGAAAAGACCTATGGACAAATTACATAAAGTAGACAAAGAGAAAAGGAAATAGATAAGAAGATACTTAAACATAAAATATATCTCTAACTCCCCCTCAAGATGGAGCATAGATATCTGTCATGCTCAGCATGGATGAACACTTTTGGAAGGACCCTCTAAGACCTTGGTGAAAATGTATGCCGTCTGGTCCCCTGAGCTGACATGGGATGTAGAAATGAAACCCTTATGGATCATATCACGTATATAATGGCAATCAACCTCAATATGCTTTGTCCTCTCGTGGAATGCAGGATTATTAGCAATGAATAAGGCAGCCTGATTGTCGCATTTCAGCGACATGGGAAGAGGAACATCTATATGTCGATATGTCAGGACTGCTCGAACCCACATCACTTCTGTACATGCTTGTGCCATAGCTCTATACTCGGTATCAGCACCAAACAGTTTGCTTCTTACTTTTCCACGAGACAAGTGAATCTCCAACAAATATAGCAAATCAGGATATGGACTTCCTGTCCTTGGGGCACCCTGCATAGTCTGCGTATGCGCATGCTGAGATAGTAGTAGTGACACTCTTTTTAAATAGCAGCTCTACACTTGGAGAAGATTTAAGATACCTTAGTATCATCTATATAGCATCCATGTGTACCTGACGAGGTTGTTCCATGAACTGGCTCACCCGACTGATTGTAAATGAAATATCAGCTCTGGTAGTGGTAACATAAAGAAGCTTTCCCACCAGTTCCCTATATCTTCTCATGTCAACCTCCTCGGTATCATCATCATACAGCTCCATGCTTGGATCCACGGGTGTAGTAGCGAGTCGACATCTAAGCATACACGTGTCACTTACCAAGTCAGTGACATATTTTCTCTGAGTCATCACAAGCCCTTGTTGATTTCTGGCAAACTCCAATCCCAGAATGTATCTAAGAGCTCCAAGATCCTTGGTCACAAATTCACGACCCAAAAATTTTTTCGCCCTCTTTATTCCCTGCACATCATCTCCTGTAATAAGTATATCATCAACATACACCATAATAACAGTCATACCTTTGAAGGTTCTCTGTACAAAAAGAGAATGGTCTGCATTCGACCATTTGAACCCCTGCTTCTCAAACGAATCTGAGAGTTTCTGGAACCAAGCTCTCATGCTCTACTTAAGGCCATAGATTGCCTTATGAACTCTACACACCTGTGAACACTCCCCCTTAGCAGCGAACCCCGGCAGTTGACGCATGTAGACTTCCTCCTGAAGATCACCATACAAAAAAGCATTCTTGGCATCCAGCTGAAACAGGGGCCAATCTCAAACCACGACAACAGATAAAAGAATCTATAAGTAGAATGACGAGTAACTGGAGAGAATGTATCAAGATAATCCACCCCATATGTCTGAGTAAACCTGTGTGCAACCAGTCGAGCTTTGTACCTATCAATGCTACCATCTGCATTCTACTTCACTGTAAATACCCATTTGCAACTCACTATAGACGCCCCAGTGGGGGTTGGGACAAGGCTCCAAGTACCTCTCAATTGAAGGGTCATCATCTCTTCCTCCATAGTCAGACGTCATCTACTCTCTGTCAATGCCTCATGTTATGTCTGTGGTATGTCCACAGCAGACAAAGCAACTGCAAACCTCCTGGAGTCACCCGTTAGACGCTCAAAGGTGACAAGAGAAACAATCAGATATGAAGCATATGAACGCTTCTGCTTCCTAAGAGCAATAGGTAAATCAAGCTCTGCATCATCTCTGCCACATGCTTGTTCATCCTCCTCTTGAAATAACCCCTACTGAGAAACACTATCAGACCAACCATTAGAAGTAATGTTTTCAGAACAAACCTGGGGCGTGCTGGATGATGGACCATGATTGTGAGCAAGGGCTGGTCGTCGACTGCAGTAATGTGGTAGAGGTGGAACCAGAACAATGGGAGGAGGTAGGGCCGGTGGAGGTGGTGGTGGATTTGATGATGAAGGTGGTGGATACATGGGTGGAGGTGAAATATAGACCTCATCATCTGAATCTGAGGGTGTCAACATGTCACCTGTAGGAGAAAAGTACACGACATACTCAAAAAATGTGGCATTTGCACTAACATAATACATTCTTCATAACGGATGATAACCCTTTTGAGTTCTGGAATACCCGACAAAAACACATTTCACAGCCCTAGAAGAGAGCTTGTCAATCCCTGGAGACAACCGATGGACGAACGCAACAGACCCGAAAACACGAGAGGTAAGAGAGAACAACTCCTTGTCAGGAAAAACAATGGAAAAGTTGTCTTCTCTCCCAGCATCGACGAGGGCATACGATTAATGAGATAGCAAGCTGTGAGAACCGCGTCACCCCAGAAAGAATGCGGTGCACAGCTCTGGACCAGTAGGGTACGAGTGACATCAAGAAAGTGACGATGCTTTCTTTTTGCGACACCGTTCTGTTGGAACGTGTAAGCACAACAAGTTTGATGAAGAATACCATAAGATAAGAAGAAATGAGAGAGCACATGAGTACAGAATTCAAGAGCATTATCAAACTATCAATCCTTACCATTTTGACAGAGGTGGAAAAAATATTTTGCACTTCTTTAATGAAATTCATAATAGCATTGCTCGCTTCTAATTTTTTTCTTCAACAAGAAAACCCAAGACAAACGACTAAAATCATCCACAGCAATTATATAAAACATGTGTCCCTGATGATCGGGAATACAACTCGAGCCTCAAATGTCTACATGGAAAAACTCAAAATGGAGCTACTGCTCCGACTCTGACGACTCGGGAAGACAGACCGATGGTGCATCCCTAACTGACATGCTTCACAGTTGAACGATGAGCGGAGTGAAATCTAGGGAAGGACTTCACGCAGTTTCTGAAATGGAAGATGACCGATGTGCAGATGTCATAAGAAAGGAGAGACAGGTCCAGTAGAATGGGAGGATATTTAGCATATGGTGTTTGGATCAGTCGATAGAGCCAGCCCTGCTCACGGCCACAGCCAATCACTCTGCCCGTGAGGATGTCCTGAAACATAAGAGATGGTGGGTCAAATATTGCTCGACAATGTAAATCCTTAGTAATCTGACTGATATATAGTAAATTCATGGAGAAATTAGGGGCATACAACACATTCTGCAATCGCATAGCTGGCGTCAAATTGATCTCCCCATGTCTTGTGATTGGGGAATGAGTCCCATCTGCTATGACAACAGTTTTTCCTGGAGAAACATGCTTTTAAGCTATGAGCTGATTTCTGTCTAAACACAAATGATGTGTTGTATCGAATCTATAATCCATTCTGAAATATCTGAACCATGATGAGAAGTAGAGGTAAGGGCACTACCTGAGGTATTGGCTCATGCAGTAACAGCAATATCTGAACTGCTCTCGGAAGCAGGTGAATGAGTGTTGGCCGAGGGCATGGTATCTCTCAGTCGTGACACAAGCTCATCATATCGCTGATCCGGTGTGGATGGAGCGTCATAATGTTGAGCCTGCTATGCTATGCGGGCGAACACTGGGAAACCATGCTTGGAGTAGCATGTATATTCTATATGACCAGATCGATGGTAATAGGTACAAGGTGGTCCACGACCATGTCCACCCATGTCACGGGGTCCCCGTCTACGGAACTGAGATTGACCACCTCGTCCACGAGAGGCCGCCATAGCAGAGGAATTCGGCACTGGAGCAGGGCTAGAGATATTGATCCTACTCAATCTACGGAAGGCCTCCTCCATGTGAGGAATGGTAGCATCTGCCAGAATCTGAGAAGCGGCCTCATACTGTGAATCGAGGGAGGCCAGAAAAACACTAACCATCGTGGCATTCTGATATGACTTCAGCTGCTCTAAAGTAGCCGTGAGGGGCATGAAGCTGTAAAGCTTCTCGAATATTCCCTGCAAGGCAGTGTAGTGAGCATGCAAGGGTCGACCATTCTGCTTTATAGTGAATATATCAAGCTGAAGATGTAGAATTTTTGTCTCATTCTTGGCATGTGAATACGTGGCAACAAGAACGTCCCAAATGGTTGTGGCAGTGGGTTGATGCAAGACATCGTTTGCAATCTCTGGTATCAAAGTACCAGACAACCAGACCTAAGCATACGTGTCATCAGCCTCCCATGAGGCATACAACCATGTCTTCTCCGTCGGCTCTTCCTCGATAAGAATATGCTTCTTACCCACTGACTTCATTAGGCTCATGAACTGCATGGCCCATTATTCGTAGTTCAATCCATCTATCTTTACTATAGGCGCATGACCTCTGAAGGCGCCTGTGGTGGGGATATCTACATTGCTTTCTGACATGACGGCTAGAGAAGATAAAGGTTGTAGAATAGACAAGCTTTTGTCTACACTGACATAGAGGGATTTGGTTGCATATGTAGACTCAAGCAACCAATCCCATCAAGTAGGAGTCGAAGACTGCGGAGGTGTGGCGGCCTCTAGAGAGAGGTGGCGACGGTGCGACAGCCCTTAGAGAAAGGGGTGGCGGCATCCCTATAGAGGGGAGGACGGCGGCGACATCCCCTGGCAGCGACGCAGGCACCCCTAGAGAGGGGAGGACGACGGCGGCGTCCACTATTGTAAAAGTCGGCCGACTAGGCTGACTAGTCGGTCCGACTAGTCGAGTTGAGGTGGTAGCCGACTCGACTAGGCCTAGTCGGCCATTAGTCGGTCAACCCGACTAATCGAGCCGACTAATCGGCCTAGTCGGTCGACTTTTACATAGATGTTTTTTATTTTTTTTTTATTTTTGCTTTTTTTTTCAAATCAAACATATTCTAATATGCTTAATGTTATATTTAAAGTCAATTACTCCCTTTGTTTCATTATAATAGTATAGAAATGTTCAAATCTATGCAAATATATAAGAATATATGTATAAAAAATGATTTATATTACAAATATATAGAAAAATATATGTATAAAAATTTATTTATATATTAAAAATAAAAAAATTCAAAACTGACTATAGGGCCGACTAAATCCGATTAGTCGCCCGACTGCCGATTAATCTTTAGTCAGTGACCCCATCGACCGAGTACCGACTACCGATTTCTGCAACCTTGGTGGCGTCCCCTGGCAGCGGCGGAGGCACCCCTAGAGAGGGGAGGATGGCGATGGCAGGGAGCCGAGAACATGAGAGGAGGGGTGGCGGTGGTGGGGCTCGGGTTAGGATTTGTGGGGGTATGAGAGCTCAGGTCTAGGACCACCGCTCTGATACCATGTTGGGAAAATGAGAAGACTTGTTTATTCCTTAAGCCTTAGGCTCTCTTATATAGGGAGAGACCTATGAGCAAATTATATAAAGTAGGCAAAGGGAAAAGAAAATAGATAAGAAGATACATTAACATAAAATATATCTCTACAAAAAACAGAGGGAAAATGGCAACCAAGCTCCCCTTCCTAAACCAAAGCTCGATCAACAATCAACCATTGTTGCCACCTTGTCAGCTAGCCATTGTTATTTATCTTTTTCACTTTCATGCACAATCTCCTACAATCAAGGTAGGAAATATTGATATCGATATTATATCAGTTCGTCCGAAAAAGGATATATCAGGGATATATATCAGGATATGCCGACGATATCAGTGGAAATGTCAGAAATAGCTCAAAAAGTCATTTTTTGTCATTTTTCAGAAACTAAGATCATCTGGGATATTAAAACAACAAATAACCTACAAATACACGCTTATATCGCACATATCGATCATTTATACCTCATATATCGCACATATTGGTCATATCAAACATATCGATGTTGATGTTGATTGTTGACTTATAGATATTGAAAATGGAGTTCATCTAAATTCTTATAACATTAAAATAACTTATAAATATACAATTAGATCGATCATATATGATACTTATATCGCAAATATCGGTCATATTGAACATATCGTTGTTAATGTTGATTGGCGGTAATTAATAAACATTGGAATTGGAAATGTGAAATCAAAGTAGCCAAGTTAATTACACTAAGAACACATATTTTGTTCATGGAAGACAGTAAATGGCAGAGATGAGTCATTTGATTCAAAAAATGTACATAATGATTGATGAGACAATGTTTCTTTGGTATAAAGATTTATCTATTCACAAAAATAAATGAAAAAATGTAAATTAATGTAATATTGTAAAAAAGATTACCTAGTTATGAATGGTTTAGAACTAAGAGTTACGTTGTGGATCTAAATCACCCCCTGCCCTGTTGTCTCTCATATCGCATCGCGGACTCAATGACCTTGTTGTAGTTTTCCCATGTCATGTACGAGTACATCGCCTTATATCCATCACATACTGCATGTATTGATGGTCATCGATCCTACGAGTATCCCCATACAAGGGCCTGCATTTATTATTTTAACACGCTTAATATGCGTAAAGTCTTGGATATTTAATGTTTAACATACTATCTATATTTCTATGTTTTGATTTCTAAGAAATAACATACTAGATCTAGAGTTGAGATGATCAATTTCATGACAAACCACGCATGGGACACAAAACACGAAAATAAATTACAGATCTAATATTTAATTCATAAAAGTATTTAATTAATTACTAATTTTTACTTAACATAAAGCACCATAAAATCTTGTTTTCTATGTCTAGAACATGAGATCTTAGTTTATTCTTTCATAACTAAACTTAATTTCACGACATAACTCAAAAACCCAAATTAGGTCCCCCATATCTCATTATATTTCAAATCTTACAAAAAAATCAAGAATATGCATTACCTAACAAGTAGGAACAAAACCCCCAAGAAATTTCACTATTTCAATATAAAATTTGGAATAGATCTAGAGTTTACCTCAAAGAAGGAAGGAAGGACCGTTGGAGAAGAGTTCCCAGCAGCTTCGGACGAATGGGGCGAAATGGGGCGATATCAGTGGAAATATGACATAGAAGATTCCATGTCTCGCTGGTATATTGACGATATATCGACTTTGTATCACCGACATCCCAGAAAACGAAAGGATGAATGATATCGATATTCTCATGCCACCGATACCAATATATCACGATATTTCCTACCTTGCCTACAATATCATCTAAATATCCTAAAAAGCCTTGGGATATTTTATGAGATAGTTTGATATCTTTGTTATCCCATATGTATTTACTCTTATTTCGGCCAAGCTTGCAAAAACGACGAACTCGACCGACTACCTGACCTATTTAGTCAACTCGATGGTATAGCCGACTCGACTAGGCCTAGTCAGCCATTAGTCGGTCAGACCGACTAATCAAGCTGATTAATCAGTGTAGTCAGCCAATTAGCCAACCGCCTTTAGCTTGAGATACTACAACTTATTTAATGAGTTCAAGGGCTTACTGTCTCACAGCAAGACCCCTTCCCTTTTCACCCTGATAAACTCATTCCTACCCAAGACCTTACAGGGCGTCCCCCTCTTGCATCATTGGAGACCCTCCTCCCGCTACTCCCCCGCACCATCATCACCTTCGTTGTCGCGACATAACCATGAGCTCCAGCTCCCCTGGCGTTGCAACCTCCCTCTCATGGCCTCCTCCCCTCCAACTCGCTCACGTCATCGTCGCCACGGGCTTTAGGATCAAGCTTGGACTCCTTCCCTTCACCTCGCTCTCATCGTCACCGACACGAGCTCCACTCGAGCTCACCTTCGTTAAACTCCTATTTGTATGACAGAAGTTGAAGGTTAGTGTTTTGATATTTTTTCTCTACAAATTTCATTTTGTCTTCTTTGTTTATTTGATATCATTTGTTTATATTTGTTTTGTGAGAGTTTTGTTCTTGATGCAAATCCGATTCGGGGTGGCGCGGGAAATTTGAATATTTTGACGGTGGATTTTGGTGGAGAATAATGGAGAGGGGTTGAGAAGAAGAAACTCGTCGGGAACGAGGGGTTAGGGGAGAAGAACGTGGAGATCGCGGGAGGAGAGAGGAGAGAGAGGGATAGAGAATAATTCTCAACTTTTCATAAATCTGAACTGTCTCAAAACATCGGACCCTCATCCCTTTATATAGGAGGGATGACATTACAAAAATAGAAATTAATTTAAATAGATAACCAATTATCCTAAACCGACTTTAACTAATTAACCGACCAAATTTAAAATCAAATCTACGAATAATTGTTGGAGATCACAGGCGATCTCAATTATTTAATTGGAGATACGATAATTCAAATAAACGTAAATAAATTGACCACTCAAATTAACTAATAATTCGGCCCTATATTTGGGTCCGACGCTGCATCAACTCTCCTCCGCTTTAAAAATTCGTCTCCCGACGAATTGCTGGAACTGCAGTCTTGGAGGTCGAATCCGCCTGCTCAATCATCTTATGGAAGAATTGGTGGGGGCGCATGGCGAAATCCATATGCGGGCATGGGTAGCGCGGCCTTCGTGGTGGAAGAACATGTGTGGCTCGTACAGCGGCATTGTCTTGCGTTTTGCTTCCTCGTTGTGATTGAAAAATTGATGAGGCATGAACAACATGGCCATAGCGAAGCAATGACACAAGGAGAGGAGGGGAGGAGATGTGTCCAAGGAATGAAGCCATGGGGTCCTTATATAGGGGAAGCCCAAGGCCCTAGTCCTATTTGGATAAGGAGGGTCTCCAGATTTCTGCTTTGTAGCTCTCTTTTTTAAATATTTCTGCCGCCGGGGGTGTGGGTGCAAATTTCGCACCCCTTCACTCTTCTTTACTTTCCTATTCATGTTGGCCATTCTGCAAATAGGGGGTTCATAGGATTTTATTTTGCAATTTTTCCCACTTACTTTCCAATCCTACATTCTGTGGGACTCAAGTTGTGTAACCAGCGGGATTCCCGTTAGGGTACGCCCACGTTCCTCGCGTATAGGGCGCGGCCTGGGGCGGCTGCTTCTCGACTGCGAGCGGGGCCTGTGCGGCTCTGCGGGGAGGCGGGGGTCGACCGGGGCTTCGCGCGGGAGGCGCGGCATGTGGGCGCTGAAGAGGGCGCGACCAGAGAGGGTGGTGACGCGAGGTGCTGAAGGGGTGCGGAAGCGGCCGGAATATGGGGAGGTGGAAGGGAGGAGCGGTGCGGGGAAGGGTGAAGGGCCGTGCGGGAGGGAGGGTGCGGGGAGGAAGGAGGCGGCGGGGCGAGGGAATCCGGGAGGGAGATGCGCGGGTGGGGGGGGGGGGGAGAAAGTGGATGGCGATGGGTTTCGGAGGGGAGTTGGGGTGGCGTTGCGGGTGTTTTGGGAACGGTAGCAGGGGGCCGTAGGGGAAAGGGGCGGTGTTGGGTTTCAGAGGCAGGGGGTCGTAGGAGCGGATGGGTGCGTGGGAGTAGTGGGAGGAGGAGGGGGGTCCTGGGGAAGGTGGCGAGGAGGGAGAGGGAGGAGAGGGATGGGTTGGACAGGGAGGGAACGTGGCGGGGGGAAACTGGGGCTGGGGGCGGTTTCGCAGGGGGCTTGGGGGTCGCGGGAGGGGCCGTCGGCGGTACGGCGAGGGGCTGGATGGTTTGGGGAACCCCTGGGGGGTTGGGGCTGCCATCGGGGGCGCTGTCGGCGAAGGCGGCTGGTCTGAAATCTTCTGGACAGCAACTTCGACTTCGAATCCAGATTCTTCGTCCGCACTTTCATCAGAATCGGCCCTTTGTCTTCATTGTTTGGTTGCACAGGAGTTGTATCAAATAAACCTTCATCTAGAATGGAAATACCGTCATCTTTTGGGCTGAAATCAGGTTGAACAGCATGTGCATCATTCTGATTTTTGTCGTTGACGAACAAATCTTCTCCGATTTGCGCGCTAACCATGCTTGGACTTTGAGGCATGATATAAGTCGCTGCTGGAACTTCTTTGAATGTGAATGCGAGCGCGAACCATGAGACGGACGGCTGAGACCAAACTTCAAACGCCAATATTCAACAGGATCGTCGAATCGTAGGGACGATTTGGTTGCCATGCTCTGATACCAAATGATGCAAATCCGATTCGGGGTGGCGCGGGAAATTTGAATATTTTGACGGTGGATTTTGGTGGAGAAGAATGGAGAGGGGTTGAGAAGAAGAAACTCGTCGGGAAAGAGGGGTTAGGGGAGAAGAACGCGGAGATCGCGGGAGGAGAGAGGAGAGAGAGGGATAGAGAATAATTCTCAACTTTTCATAAATCTGAACTGTCTCAAAACATCGGACCCTCATCCCTTTATATAGGAGGGATGACATTACAAAAATAGAAATTAATTTTAAATAGACAACCAATTGTCCTAAACCGACTCTAACTAATTAACCGACCAAATTTAAAATCAAATCTACGAATAATTGTTGGAGATCACAGGCGATCTCAATTATTTAATTAGAGATACGATAATTTAAATAAACGTAAATAAAATTGACCACTCAAATTAACTAAAAATTCAGCCCTATATTTGGGTCTGACGCTGTATCAGTTCTTCAATGTTTGGATTATATGGTGTTTTATTGCTTTACCCACAAAGAATTGTCTCCATTATTTTGTACATTTATTCTAGAATATATGCAAATATCTGATATCATTTGTTTATATTTGTTTTGTGAAAATTTAATTCACTTATGTTTGAATTAGATGGCGTTTAATTGCAATACACACATAATTGTCTCCATTATTTTGTACATCAGTTCTTGTTAGAAACTACGAATTCGGAAGCTAATATCAGAGATAGTAAATAAACATGAAGAACAACGAGATTTTACGTGGAACCCTGCTCCCTAAGGAGCGGAATGAAACCACGGGAGAACGTCTCAATGGACCGATGTGTTCATTGAACTTTCTCATCTGATAGTACAAGAGGTCTGGGGCTTCTTATATAGCTTCCATGGACCCTCCAACTAGAGCACGCAACGCTCAACTTGGACAAACAGAAAGAAATCACTCAACTCACAATATATGACACTACGGACAATATCAACTCAACGCATACACAATTGTCAATTGATGTCGATGATGTTGCCTCTCATGTCGTGCATGTGAGGAGGAACATCAACAAACAGACTGGAGTGTGAGCTAAACTGAATCTCCTCGTCGGAGAGCATGTGCTATGTACTGTGCCTGTCAGAGTCACTGCAACTTAAAATGAGTCGGGATGGCGTCTCGGGAAGCGACTGGAAAGGCGATCCGGCAAGCGACTGGAAAGGCGATCGCGCAAGCCTCGCGGAGGTTCACTCCGCACGAGCGGGGAAAAGGGAAGGCATCGAGTCAGCAGGGCTTCAGCCCCCAGTTCGTTGCTGCTGAAGGGGAGGAGAGGCAACATCAAGGTGCTGGTTGGATAAAGGTGGAGCGCAAGAAGCAAGGCCGTGTTTGCTGGAGATGCGGTGTGAGGGGTCACATGGCCTCGGTGTGCATTGCGAGGCCTCGCTGCTTTGCTTGCGGTGGCCTGGGGCACAAGCAAGCGTCTTGTAGTGCAGGCTCCAGGGGGTCTGCGGAAGGTTTCTCTCTTAGTGGTCGGCTTCCTGCAAGCTCTGCAGCAGGTGGTCGACATGCTGGTGATGTGGCAGGGTCACATGCAAAAGGGTTCTACTCGGTTACTGCAAGCAGATCGTTCGCGCAGGTCGTCGCGGGGGGGAAGCGCTCTCCTCCGGAACGTGTTTGGAAAGAGGGGAGGCAGGGTTCGTGCTCGCATGCTGCGTCCTCTTCCAGGGCAGTGCATGTGGCTGCGTCCACGTCCAGGGAGGTGCATGCTGGTGGGGGTTCTGCGTCCTCGACGAAGGGGTTCAGGGTGGCGGAGAACGCTGTTTTCGCTATGGGGGGGAATGTCGAAGCGGGTGGCAAGGCTCTTGGTCGGGTGTTGGTAGGGGTTTTCCTGAGCGAGTGCTTGTCTTTGGAGGAGGTGGAGCTCACTACTCTTGAACTTCTGGGGCCAGATTTCTCGGGGGATTTTTTCATACTGGGACCGAAAAGATGTGGCGTTCGAGGCCTTAGCCTGGGCCAAAGGTCTCGTTTGATTCATGCGGGGCCTCATGGAGGGATTGTTTGGAGGGATTTACGTTTTGCTGACGGTGCTTGCTCCGATCTGGAGGTTTGTGTTGCTGAAGTCAGGGGGGTGCCCTTTTTGTCAAGAACTGTTCATCGCCTTCGCTGTCCGCTGAGAAGATGGGGGGAGCTGCTGGCAGTTTCAAATGACGGATTGGTTCCGGGTGAGGATCCGTCTGTCACAAGAGTTCTAATGGAGTGCAACAAGAGCTTCCTCGACCGGGCAGTCGGACGAGTGTTCTTCGAGGTGTTAGAGTTGGGAAGATTTTTTTGTAGAATTGAGCTGTCTATACTGCTGCCTCCGCCGCCTCCCTCCTCTTCAGCCAGGCGGATTCTCGGGAGGGAGTCTGGCTTTGAGATCGTTCCGTTTTCCGAGGGTAGGCAGCCGCTCGGGGTTTTTCCTTCGAAGTTCTCGCCTCAGCCCGTTGCTTCTTTGGAGGATGCGCCATGTTATGATGTTTACGTAAGGCGTTCTTCCGCTCTTGTACGTGACTCCCATCCCCCCGCATGGAATCGGTGCATGGTGGTCGCCCTTGGGAATATGCGGGGTGACGTGGCGGGTGGTTGGGGTGACGTGGAGGGTAGGTGCACGTCTATCGGTGGTGTTTTGACATTCTCGGTGGGGTCGCAACGATCTGAGGTTCGGATCTTCTCTCCTGGGCTTTCTTTCCTCGGTCGCAGCGCCTCTCCATCTTTCGCTCAGGGGCGCCTTCCCGGTTTTCGGGTTGCTGAGGTTGATCCGACATGCGCCCCAGAGGCGGATCTCTCGGCGGATCTTCAGGCGGATCCGGGTCGTCTGTGTGTTGGCTCGGGTTTGGAAAGGGCTGCGGTCCCTCCTATCTCTGGGGCCGAGGAAGCATTCGCGTTTTCATCGTCGGTATTCATGGCTCCTATCCTTGACAACCAGCAGGCGGAGCCTTCCTCTCCGATGCCTGATTCCTCGTCTCGGGGGGTGACCTCCCAAGGGCTTTCTCGGTCCGCGGAAGAGTTTCTGGAGGAGATGGGTCCTGAGGTCGGCTCTGCGAGGAGATCTTTCAAACGGTACAGAAGAAGACGAGGAGCTCGTTCGAGATCCAGGGAGCACCACTCTTGCCAGACCTTCGAAGAGGCGGTGGCGGAAGCAGCTGGGGTGGTGCCTGCACGGGGCTTTAAGTTGTGTCCTAAATGAAGATTCTCTCCTGGAATATTAGGGGGCTGGGGGATGCGGCTAAGCGGAAGAGCGTGGGGACCAGATTCAGGGAATGGGGATGTGATGTCGTTCTCCTGCAGGAAACCAAGTTGAGCAATCTTGATGGTGACGTTTGGCGCTCTTTTGGGGCGGGGGACCTTGATGAAGTCTCCGATGTACCAGCTTCTGGGTTTGCTGGAGGGCTGCTTATCGCTTGGAGGTCAGATCGATTCTCCCTTGTTTCTGATGTGAAGGGTAGACATTCTCTCTCCATCCTGCTCTTTAGAAAGGAGGACTCTCGGTCTTTCGCTTTCTCTTGCGCCTACGGCCCGTGTGACGCTGCTGGAAGATTAGAGCTTTGGGAGGAGCTTCGGAGCTTCTACTCGTTATACGCGGATGTGCCTTGGCTTATTGGGGGAGATTTTAACGTAACTTTGCGTGCGTCGGATCGGCCTCTGTCCAGGGGAGGCTCCGATCCGGGATCGGCGGATTTCGCGGATCTCGTGAGTGAACTGGCCTTGCAAGACTTATCGGCTTCGGACATAAGGTTCACTTGGAGGAGCTCCTCTTCGAAGTCTTGTATTGACAGGTTCCTCGCATCGATGGCTTTTATGGACCTTTTTCCTCTGGGGGTGGTGCTCTCTCGGCCTCGCGCTTTCTCTGACCATACTCCTATTGTCTGGGCTTCTGAGCTATCCCCTTCAGTGGGGGGTTTCTTCAAATACGAAAGGTCCTGGCTGATGGAGGAGGAGTTCCGTGATGTCGTCTCCTCCTCTTGGGGGATGCCGTGTGAGGGGCGGTCAGCGGTGGGGAGATTCCGAAAGAAGCTTGAACGTCTGAGAGGCGTTCTCTCTCGGTTTAAGAAGAGATCCCGGGATGCTCGAGTGGCGGCGTTGAGGGAGGCGGAGGCCGTTGTTGCTGAGCTGGATTCCGTGGAAGGGATAAGGGAGCTCTGCGCAGAGGAGTTATCTTCCAGGGCTGCGGCGATGGCTAAGGTGCAGTTAGAGGAAAGGAAAAGGGTGATGGAGTGGCGTCAGCGGGCGAGGTTGAAGTGGGTCAAAGAAGGAGATGTAAATTCTGCTTTCTTCCACAGGGTTGCTTCAAATAGGAAAAGGTCAAACCGCATTCATTCGCTGTCGATTGGGGGTCGCGAGATGGTGGGTGAGGAGGCGATTGGGAAGGCGGTGGTCGACTACTTCAGGAACTTCTCTTCGATTATCTCGCCTAGTCGCTGGCGCTGGTTGGGGGTGGATGTCCCGCGGCTCTCTGCCGCGCGATCTGAGGAGCTGGCCAAGTCTTTCTCCTTCGCCGAAGTCAAGGAGGCTGTTTGGGACCTTAATGCGGATGCCTCGCCTGGTCCAGACGGCTTCCCGATTGCCTTTTACAAAGACTTCTGGGAGGTGGTGGGGGCCGATGTCTATGAGGTGGTGTCGGAATTCTGCGCTGGGAATGTGGGCTTCGATGGGATCAATAGAGCTCTGCTTGTCCTTATACCTAAAACTCCCTCGCCCCATTCCATTGAACAATTTCGGCCGATTGCTGTGTCCAATGCCTTGTATCTGATTGTTGCGAAGGTGCTGGCGAGAAGGCTTGCAGCGGTACTGGTTGATATCATTCATCCCTCGCAGGTGGCGTTCATCCCTGGACGCCAGATCTCGGAGGTCACGGCGCTTGCTTCTGAGATGGTCGCCAGCTGGATGAGGAACGGGAGACGGGGCGTTCTATGGAAGGTCGACTTCGCGAAGGCTTACGATTCCTTGGACTGGAAATTCCTCTGGTCTGTACTACGAGCGCGGGGTTTCCCACGGATCTGGATCTCTTGGATGCGCCGTTGCGTCACCACTGCATCCTTCTCCTTGTTGCTTAATGGGCGCTTTGTTGGGAGCCGTTTTCAGCCTAGGAGGGGCGTTCGCCAGGGGTGCCCTTTGGCACCCATGCTTTTCGTTATCGCCGCTGATGTGCTTCCAAGGATGGCGGGTCGTGTGATTGAGCGTGGCATATCGTCGGGGTTCTGCTGCAGCTACAATAATACGCCAACACTCCAATATGCGGACGACACTTTGGCTTTCATTGAGGGGGGGTTGGATGAGGTCAGAGGGATGGCCGTGACTATGTCTATCTTCTCTGAGCTCTCGGGGCTCCATATCAATCAATCCAAATCGAAGATGGTTCCTTTCGGGTGGGATGATCGGTCTGTGACGGCGTGCAGCGAACTTCTGGGCTGCCAACATGCCTCTCTCCCAATCGATTACTTGGGTATGCCGCTGGGTGCAAGAAGGGCGAAGTTGAGTCATTGGAAGGGGGTGTTGGACAAGGCAGAAAAACGGCTTGCTGGCTGGGAGTGCGGCTTTGCTCTCCCGTGGAGGTCGACTGGTGCTTATTAGGTCGGTCCTTGCCTCTATTGCCATTTATTTCCTCTCAAACTGGGCCTTGCCGGTGGGAATCAAAAAGAGGCTGGATGGCCTTATGAGGAGATTTCTCTGGGGGAAGAGGGGCTCGGAGTCGCGGGGTATGAATCTTGTGGCTTGGGAGGAGGTGACGAGAAGGAAGAGCGAGGGGGGGCTCGGCATCCGGAGGCTGGATCTCGTTAACGACGCTATGATGCTTAAGTGGATCAACAAGCTTTGGGGTAAAGGCGATGGTTTCTGTTCTTCCCATGCTGCGGGATATTCTTTCGTTAGGAGTGGACATGCTGCGGGACGCGGTCACTATGCGTTATGGGACCCCCCTTTGGAAGGGGATTGCGTCGGCAGTTAGGCGGTTCTCGCATCTGTTCAGACCGGTTTTGGGAGATGGCACCTCTTTCTTATTTTGGCGCGACCCTTGGGTGGAAGATACCTCTTCTCGCTGCTTCCTTTCCCACGTCTCTGTGCTCTGGCTTCAGATTCTGAAGCGACGGTGGCATCGGTCTGGTGCGGGGACGACTGGTTTTCCCTCCTTTGCGGGATCTCTCTCCGACGAGCGCTTTGATGACTTGCTGAGCCTTCTGCGGAGGCTGCGGGAGGCCCCGAGGCCCTCATCGGGCAGAGACCACTGGGTGTGGCGCGACGGCGCCTTCTCCTCTAGACGGGCTTTCAGGATACTCTCACAGCAAATCAGTCCTGTCCGGGACACCTTACGCGCTGATCTGGGCTGGCTGTGGCGCATTAGGCTGCCGGAGAAGGTGATTTTCTTCCTTTGGCTTCTACGGCGTGGGAGGATACTCACGCGGGACAGGTGTGCCAGATTACTCTCAGGTGCTGAATCTATGGAATCTATGGAATGTGTTTTGTGTGAAGGCGCTTGGGAGACGCTGGAGCACCTTTTCTTCTGCTGTACGACTTCTGCCGCGATCTGGGAGGATGTAGGAGTCACATGGGTTAACGCTTCCTCGGCCTCTTCCTTCTGGGATTCCTTGCGCTCAAAATGCTGATCGATCGAGGAGGGAGATAATGCGTCCATTCGCTCTCATTTGGGCGCTGTGGCTCGCCAGGAACGCGAAGATTTTCAAGGCGCAAAGATTCTATAAGGAGAATGTCCTTTTTCATATGGATATGCTTTTGCATGACTGGCTCATGATGTAATGATGTGGCCGTGTGTTATCTTGGGGTTTGGGGTTTGGGATCTTCTCGATCCTTGTTACCTGTATCCCTTCTCCTCCTCCTACTCTGCTTCGCTGTTTTAATCAATAAATTTGGGGCGAACACCATGCTGTGTCTCCCCGAAGTGTCTTGTCTTCAAAAAAAAAAAAAACTTAAAATGAGTCTCCACCTGGAGAACTCTGGCTTGTCACATCATGTGAACAACTGCTTCATCTCTCAGAAGGGCCGAAAAGGTCGTGGAGATATCCTCATCGGAGTCCACGGTCGCTGGAGAATGGCGTCTGAAAAGTCTCCTCGTCAGAGAATTGGGTCTCTTCCATAGTGGCTCAGAGAATGGGATCTCTACTCTGGAGTCCCTATGAAACCACATGAAAACCCTAGCCCATGAGGCATAGGGAATAGGATTTCTACTCTGAAGTCCCTATGGATCACATGAAAACTCTGAGACCAAAAATTAAAGACGGGGACCGCATGTGCATGTCTGAAAAGGAGTCTCTCTAGAGAACTTGAAGAAATTGGGTCACTCAAATATGGAGTGCCTCAAACTTGGATTCTGAAGCAATTCGCAAAGTCTGAAATTGAACTGTAGAGTTTAAAAACCAGCATGAAGTCTGAACAGGAGAATCTAGTGTCAGATCTGTAGAACTCTACACAATACTCCCCATTTCTCTCATACTTGTTGGAAAACAATGACATCGACAAAGTTGAGAGAATACATGAAAATCGAAAAAACATCACATAAGCTGATTACACTTCTCTTTGGCTTTTCCTTTCAATTTTTTTCTTTTCAAATCATTTTTTAAAATAAGATGTTCATCATTTTTTCGTCTTTTCCTTATTTTTTCTCTTTACGTACGACTTTTCTTTTGTACGCGTCTTTTCTCAAAAACACGCATTTTTTTTGCAAACAACCCCCACCCCTTTTTAAATTAGGTCCCTTTTTTTAATGGCAGCTTACTTGGTCATGCTCTCTCCCTCTCCTCTTTTTTAATAATGTACGGCCCACTTGGGCCAAAAATAGCAGCTCCCTCCCTTTTTTATTTAGAGTTCCCTGAAAAGGGAACCCCTTCCACGATAAGAACCGCCCCACAATGGGGCATGAGATGCGCCACTGGGCTCAGTCATGTATCGCTGCCACCGATGCCTCGATCTCCTCTTCTTCTTCAGTTGGCGGTGCAGCAGCACTGCATGGGTGCTGCAAGGGAGATGTGGCGCCATGAGGAGCCCCCACCAAGGCCTGGGGATGGTGTTGATGGGGTGCGATGCAGGGAGAGGTGCGGCCATCGTCGTCGACTGGAAGGAGGCACGGGCCCCTTCCTTTAAGCATGAAAAGGGCTAGGGCTATCGCACGCTGTGCAGCTAGGGCTGTTGAAGAGGAGAGTTCCGCCGTCGCATGTACGTGTGCCATCGCCGCCTGTTGGACTGCGAGGAGCGGAGAAAGGGGCTCCACCTGGAGGTTCACAGGGGGATGCGCCTCTGCGGGAACAGGCCCCGCCAGGAGAAGGGGTGCGCCTGAAGAGGTGGGTGTCCCGTCAGGTCGAGCACGCTGCCAAGGAGGTACGCTCGGAGGAGTGCGTCGTTCGGGCAGATGCGTTGTGAGATCGACCCCCTTGGTAAACTGGAACCCGAACTTGGAATGATCTTGAACAATGGGGAAAAGATAATCTTCAAGAACAACCTTCAAAATCAACCAAGAACGACCCGCTTTGATATCATGTTAGAAACTACGAATACGGAAACTAATATCATATATAGTAAATAAACATGAAGAACAACAGGATTTTACGTGGAACCTTACCTCCTAAGGAACGGGATGAAACCATGGGAGAACGCCTCAAAGGGTTGATGTGTTCACTGAACTTTCTCATCTAATACAGGAGGTTTAGGGCTTCTTATATAGCCTCCACAGACCCTCCAAGTCCCACCACTGGTAGATGTAGAACTAAATACTAGATGTTGTAAATGGATCCTACTCATCTATACAAGTGACGCATATACTCCGACAGTTCTTGAATATATGCAAATATTTGTGTCTTTCTTCTATGTACATATTTCTGTCTTTGATTCCATTATTTTATGTATTTGTTATATGGAAAATATTTGCAAATATTAAAAGTGGTAATATGGCATACTAAGTAATTAATGTTTAGATATTTTGATAGGTATTAAAAAATATTAAATCTATGTAAGTAGAATAAATATACAACAACAAAGCCTTTTCCCACAATTAAGTAGGGTCGGCTACATGGATTCTTTGCCTCCATTCAGATCTATCTTGGATCAATCTCGGGCTTATATCCAAAAAACTAAGATCCCTTCGTATAGTTTCTTTCCAACACTTATTGGGTTGTCCTCGCCCTCTCTTAGCCGGCTCAACATCCCAACACTCGCATCTCCTAGAGTTTCAAAAAAAAAACACTCGCATCTCCTAACTGGTGCATCAGTTGATCTTCTTTGCAAATGACCAAACCATCTTAAGCGGTTTTCTCGCATCTTATCCTCGATCAGAGCTATATCAACTTTCTTTTTGATTGCATCATTCCGAATCCGATCTTACGTGTGGGTCCACACATCCACCTTAGCATTTTAATTTCTGCTACAAGCCATTCTCTACACATGTCTATGGTTCACAGGCCAACATTCAAATCCATAAAGCATAGCAGGTCTCACGGTTGCTTTGTAAAACTTTCCTTTAATTTTTAAATGAATTTCCTTATCACAGAGAACAACAGAGGCTCATCTCCACTTTAGCCAGCCTGCATTTATTTCTATTAGTAACATCTCCATCAATTTCCCCATCATGTTGCAAAATAGATCCCATGTATCTAAAAGAATCTCTCTTTGGATTGTTATCATCACCAATCTTCACCTCGATTCCTTCACCATTGCTTCCATCAAAGGTGCACTCCTATATTCCGTCTTAGCCTTACTTATACGAAATCCTTTAGTCTCCAATGCATGTATCCAGACCTCAAGCTTCTCATTTACTCCATCTCTAGTCTCGTCAGTCAACACAATATCATCAGCAAATAACATACGCTAAGGTAACTCATCCTGAATGTGACTTGTCAACTCATCCATAATCAAAATAAAAAGAAATGGACTCAAAGTTGAACCTTGATGTAAACCAATGTTGATGTCAAAATAGTCAGTCTTCCCAGACAGGGTCCTTACACAAGATCATGGAAGGCCGTATCGATATCGATATCGTTTCGATATCGTATCGATACGATATTTCGACGATATATCGACGATATTCATCGAAATATCGCCCATATCGACGAGCCTTTGTGAAGAAAATGCCTGGAAATTGGGATATATCGCCATATTGGTGCCCATATTGGTCCCATGTCGATATCGATATATCGGTGATATATCGCCGATATTTCCTTCCATGCACAAGATAAAGCCCTATCATACATATCCTTTATGTAAGTAAAATAAATATATTAATAAAAAATAAGATATATGATTAAAAAAATTTAAAAAAATCTAATCGACTAAAATCTAACTAAATCCAATTAGTCCTGTGATTATCGATTCATCCTTAATCGATGACTTGACCGACCGACTACCGATTCTTGCAATCTTGACTTTGGCCTTTATGCACTTGTAAATAGAAAGGTAGTATATTAATGAAAACATTGAAAAGTACCTCCTTTCATTTCCTTCTACATGGTATCAGAGTGGCAAACCTCAATCGGCATTCTGTACTTGTCCTCTCTCCTATTTATCCTACCAAAATATTCCTATGGCAATGACCACATACCACCAATGTCAACAACAATATGCAGACTATCAATGCATTAGTTGCTCGTCGACCAGCATTCAACATTGTCGTTTGTTTACTCCAGCCTTCCATTTACCAAAAATTCACCCAATTTTGTTGAAATGCAAAAAAATCCCAAGTAAAATTCTCCCGATTACCCAATTTCCCCAAAATTTCTTCCGATTCCCCCTATCTTTGTTGCATTGTTTACAAAAGAGGTATTTCATCTATTTTTTATACATCATCTTCCTCTTATAAGAAGCTAGGGCAAGATCCACATTTTGCATAGGGCCGCAGACAACCATTTACAATAATTTTGATGAAAACTATTAACATTAATCTTAAAGCTTATATAGCCCCTACTCTCACACCTCTTCTTGTCCAACACCACTCATCGTTCTCTCTTTGTCTGCGTATGAAAAGTTATCCTTTTTTGCCACTGGAAAATCTTTATCGATTATGCTTGCTTCCAATGAAGGGTGAGAAGTGAACTCCCTGCTCGAATCCAATTTGAAACGAACCACTGCACACAACCCATCATGCAATTGAGGCGTGAGAGACAAAACGAGCAAATGATGGTACAATCAAAAGCTAATCAAAGAAGAAATGAAAGTAAATTTACGCAACTCCCCCAAGTATATAGTTATTATAGTTGTCTGAGATGCTAAACTAGAGGGGTTAGCTATATTTGAATGATCCTACATCGGCTTAGCTTTAAGGAAGAGTTTTTAAGATATTTTATCATGCTAAATTATGTCATATACCATCACCATGCTTTCATGAAGAAGTCGAATATAACTGACGATGTATGCAATACCTGGTGCATGAATCTTACTAAAACTCGACTCAAATAACATAAACATCTTTGACGACTATGTTTCGGGGGGGGAGGGACACACATCCTCTCCCTTAGACACCCAACCCCCCCCCTAGATCAGGAAGCAAGACCCCGTTCAGTTTACGCAAGATCCCTCAGATGATGGTGGGCTTGGTGTTCGTAGCCTAGAGGAGATGAATAAGGCCTTGCTTGGTAAATGGGTCGTCTAGATCTAGGGGGGTTTGCGACAGTTTGGTCTGCAGGTTGTTGCGGAAGATTTACGATGTGGGGTGCTCAATTACCGGGAGCTGGGGTGTTTGGGTCTGCTCCATCTCATTTCTGAATGGGAATCTATGGCATGATGCAGAATATTCATCAATTTCTGAGACCGATTGTAGGATATGAAAATGGCTTTAGATTCTGGATCGATGACTGGAGTGGAAGTGAGGTTCTTGGGGGGGGGGGGGGAGTACCCACGTTTGTTGTCTCTTGCTGCTAATTCGAATTGCTCGGTTGCCGAGGCTTGGGACAGGCACTGGCACTCTTTCTTCTCTACTTTTAGAATGGAGCTTTTGGAATGAAGGTTGGGCGAACTCATGGAGATGATGCAGGAACTAAAGGATGTGGAAGGGCCCACGGATGGTCGTGACTGTTGGAGCTGGTATGATGGTGTATTCTCTGTGAGCACGGCGTATCGAGCATTGAAAGGGCCAATGATGTTTGACCCCGGTGGAGACACTGTGGATTGCAAATGATTATGGAGGTGGAAGATCCCAACAAGGGTGAAGAATTTCATGTGGCTTTTCCATAAGGGGAGGTCATTGACGGGAGACAAACTTATGCGCTTCATTGTGGCGATGAGTCCTATGTGCCAAAGGTGTAATGAAAATATGGAGAGTGCAGACCACAGTTTCTTCCGGTGTAGGATCTCGGTGGTGGCTTGGGAACTTCTTGGGAGCCTACAATGCATACCAATGGGACTGTGGGTTTATGGAAGACCATTAGTTTGGACTGGCGTGGCTCTAAGAACGATCGTACCGCATAATTAGCTATGATTTGGGTTATCTGGTTGGCTAGAAATGGGTATATTTTTCTCCAGGAGCATTTTTACGTTGAAAATGTTGTGGATCATGCCAAGGCATTGGTCGAATTGTGGTGTGTGTAATCATGTAAATCCGTACAATTTTGATGATTAAATGGTGAGTTTTTTGGGCACCCACCTATACGGTGGATGCCCTTTTTTGCTTTCTCAGACCAAGGGCTTAACCCCTGTTGATAAGGATGTTGTGAACATAAACCCAAAAACATCTCTTTGAGGACATGTAATAAAGTTGGAATGATACATAGGAGATTAGCATGGCTCCTACACAAGGATAACATGCATAAATCGAGAAATGGTCTAAACTTTAATTCTCAGAAGAAAAAAACACAAACCCAAAAAACAACATCAAACTAACAAGTTGGGATTCAAGGCGTATCAATCATAGTTCCAAGAAAGCATGCAATCATCATATCGATCCCCTCCCCCGACACACATAATAAACAGATGCAATTGAAGATTGCATCATTTAGTCCGTTATAACAATTGCATCAAACGCATTTTAAGATAAATATTAATGCATACCGTATATGATGTGGTATAAGTCAAACATCCTCATTACACATATAATTTAGCTAAAAAGTGTACAATTCTATCGTATTTGTTTATCCAGGAAGATTGGGGGCCTTAATTTCTGGAAAAAAATAATTTTTAACATCACTTCCTTGATTATCAACAATATCAACAAAATTCTCCGAAATTTATTGAAAGTTTTCAGACTTTGATGAAATAAAACTGACATCCGGATTTTGAGTCTATGTTTTCCACAATGTGACAAATGGTGGGAATCAATCTGTTATAGTTATTACTGTTATAATCAAATCCACTACCATATCCTCTTTACATAATGAAAGTGTTTCTTCGGTCGTCATGAATCGGAAAATCGTTTCTACTTCACTGTTTACATATGGAGAGTGCAGACCACAGTTTCTTCAGGTGTAGGATCTCGGTGGTGGCTTGGGTCCATCATCACTGGAGTCCATCCTCTTTACATATGGAAAAAGGGTTTCTACTTCACTGCACAACACTGGAGTCCATCATCAACCGTTCACGATAATAATCCATCGAAGGCCGTCCCTTCTCGCCTCTAACCAGCATAAACCCCATCTTCAACAAAACTACACTGGGAGAGTGGTTCTCACATTCCGATCCAAACTTGTTCCAGGAAAGCTCCCCACCTGTCAAATGAAAGCTCACCCAACGCACCTTACAAAACTACGTTGGGAGAGTGGTTCTCGAATTCCGATCGAAATCCATAACGACATGATAGTCCATTGGAGATCACCTCCATCATTGATCACGTTGTGCAAGAAGCGAAGTGATTGAGACATAACAGAAACCCCGCTATAGAAGTCGACATTGCCAATGTTGATCGAAGGTTGCATCACTCGTATGGGAACAATGCCACGGGATCATCCTTCATAGCATCGTGTATTTTCAACAGGCAATCCACCACTGCCACTGTCAGTCCGTGCACAAATATCAACATTCCACTCAAGTGAGTGAGGCCCACCCCATAAAATTGTCTTAAACAATCTCCACTCAAGCCAATGTCCTCTTGAAACAATCTCACACTCGTTGGTGTTGATTGAAGGTCACATTCCTCACAGGGGAACACTATCACTAGATCATCCTTCAAGTCATCATCTATCTTTGGCAGGCAATCCACCTCTACAAATCAGTGTTTCCCTCGTGGACAATGTCCACTGATAAATCGTTGGTCCTAAACAATATCTTACTAAAGACAACACCCTCTTGAAATTTCTAGCATCCTTCGCCAAATCATCATCACAGATTGCAACCCCCAACCCTGAACTCCCTCAACTAACACCAAAAACCATCTTTCCACATCAAAGCAGACCACCGAACATGTGCACATCTTCACATAGTGCAGCCATTCACAATGATGACACCTTAGGTGACGACATCCCACAGGTCATCCCCAAGAAGCCACCCCAATGCTATTTCCCCGTGTGCCCCCCTTGCACTCCCCCTATCTTCTCTAGTTCTTTCCACTGTTATAAAAATCATCCAACTGGCCTGACTAGTAGGTCCAACTAGTATATTCGGTGGGGTGGCCAATCAAGTATTGACTAATTCCGACGAGGCCAATTAGTCGATCGATTTTTGCTTGGAGATATCTTTTTTTGTTTCTTAAGCAAACTTATTATAATATGCTTAATATTTCATTTAAATTCAATTACTTCTTTTATTCCATTATGATAGTATAAAAATGTACAAAACTATGCAAATATCTAAAAATATGTGAATAAAAATGATTTATATATTTAAGATAATTAATATTTCACAGCTGATTAAAGCCCGACTAAATCTGATTAGTCGCATGATTGCCTATTAATTCTTAACCACTGACACGGCTGACCGAGTATTGACTACCGATTTTTGTAAACTTGGTTCTTCCTCACCTCCATACAATCTCCCTCGTTCTTAACTTCCAATTGTTAGCCCTCGGTCACAACTCTCCCTTTCTCCCCATAGGTCAATGCTGATCTCCTACATTCACGTTCACCTCAGTTTTCATGCTCTTTCCCTCTCTTTCCATCACCCTCTCGCACATCAATCCTCCAGCTCTCTCCCATCTTCCCTCGGCCCCTAAACAAATGAGAAAGCAATCCATACCCAAGTTTTTAAAAAAAGAATCTACACCTAAGTAGAAACACAAGACTAATAGACCGTGCTTAGAACTGCATGGCTCTCACATCCTACAGTAACCCCTGAATGTGCCAAAACCTAGACAACAAAAGACAAATGCTGCATCCAGATTCTTCACTAGCCGTGATCAGCTTTTAGAAATAGAAACAAAACAATGGGATGAAATGATGCATCTTGATCAACTAAAAGTAAACAAATTTGAGTAGCTAACATCCCATCATAACTCATATTTACCTGTTGCTGACAGTGAACATCTCTTCGTTTTGGGTAGTAGTAAGATGATCCAAAGGACAGTACCTAGCGCCTGTCTCCTGATCATGGATCACAGAATGGCGATGACTAAAAGTACCCCTTTCAACATCCTGACCACTTAGTCTTACATGGTTGCCTTCTACTAGAAGTGTAGCAAAAGCAAGAGCTTCCCCAACAGCCCAGTCAATGCCTTCACCAGTCTCAATCATCTTGGCACGCTGCTCAAAAATCTTTTTAACAGCTCGATGAGCTTTGAAGCCTTCTGGTAGTGTTGTGATGGCTTGTCCAACACGTTTCAGTATATCAGGATTAACTCTGCAAAAATTGCATATAAATAAATCTTATTTCTTTTCTGAAACTGGTTGTTTAGAAGTGAAGCAAAAAGAAAGCCCATCTATACCCTGTATTCCGAATACGAGATATCTGTTCTGGAGATTTGAATCCAGTCCAATACGCAGAAAGCCAATCCCTTCTTTTTGGAACATAATCTTTGCTGTTAGCAAACTCTTCGTTCAAAATAGAGTTAACTTTATTGTGAATTTTCTCAATATCTTCTTTTGTGATTGTCCCGGATTCCAAAAGTTTGTTTTGATATATCTCGAGGGAACTTGGATGGTTTCTAATAACCTGTTTAATCGAGAACAGAAATTACAATCCATAAACAATAAAGTATGTAAAATCAGTTCAGTCAGTTTTTTCCAATAATATATCATTGTCTACATATAAAAAAGTGGCAATTGAGATGCAATTATGGCTCACTTACAATATATTCCTCGGCATTTGAGTTAAATATGGGATATAGCAACAAGATAACGTAAATGAAGAATCAAATTCCAGTTCCAACAGCTCGGTTGAAAAAAATACAAAGTGATAACTCAAAGATTAAAAACGGTACAAGTAAATCTGGAGATGCCATATAAAATAAATGTCATGATGAAGGGAGTTAACTCTGAAACGCCTGAATGTGATTCAAAACATTTTGGATAGTTTCCCATATACTCAATATGTTTAGACCTTTTATTTTGAAATTTCCATGATGTGGTAGTGTCCAACCATCCAGGTCAAGATCGGAGTGGATCATGTTTGGCCCATGCAAAATTGTGGGCCTAAATTCGTCATTTTAGACAGAGGTGGTTCCTAGTCATAGAAGTACATCAACCTTTAACCAGTATAGCTTACTCTTCTATAGTTCACCCACAAATTCTTAAATAGATACATCATCCATACATTTGAGAAAAAATCAAGATTTATTAAAAAAACAAATGGCAGAAGACGGAAATACACCTGATACATTTTAGGTTGAGTAAAAGAGGGCTCATCGATTTCGTTGTGTCCATAGCGACGGTAGCATACAACATCGACAACCACATCACGGTGGAATGTTTGTCGCCACTCTGCAGCTAGCTCAAAGACATGAACCACAGCTTCCATGTCATCGCCATTCACATGAAAAATAGGAGCATTTAATGCTTTGGCTACATCTGTACAGTAATCTGATGATCTTCCAGCTCTGGGGTCTGTTGTGAATGCAACTTGGTTGTTAACAACAATATGTATTGTTCCACCACATGTGTAATTGGGCAATGCACTGAGATGCAAAGTCTCGTAAACAACACCTTGGCCAGCAAAACTTCCATCTCCGTGAATCAGAACACCCATGTTCTTCTTCCTTTCTGTGTCGTTAGAATAATACTGCTTTGCTCTGGTCTTTCCTATAACAACTGGATCGACCGCTTCAAGATGGCTTGGATTCGCAACCAAGGACAGATGAATCCTTTTTCCACCTCGGGTTGGTCTATCATACGAAGTTCCCAGGTGGTATTTAACATCACCAGTTCCCGTGTACAGCCCAACTTCGTCAACAGGCTTTGTGCCACCACTGAATTCGCTGAAAATCTGGCGTAGAGGCTTCCTCACAACATTGCCCAATACATTCAACCTTCCTCTATGAGGCATACCAATGACAATAGTTTCCACCCCCAAGTCAGCTGATCTATCAAACATCTCTTTCATGCCAGGAATCAGGGTCTCCCCACCTTCAAGCCCAAACCGTTTAGCTGATGTCCACTTTGTGGCGAGAAAGTTCTCGAACTGCGTGCTCCAGATGAGCCTATCCAGAATTACTTCTCGTCGATCTGCGCTGTATGTCCTCGGTTTAATTGTCTCGATCTTATCTCTCAGCCAGTTGCATTGTTCTCTATTAGCTATGTGCATGTATTCATAGCCAACACTGCCGCAATAGGACTGCTCAAGTCGATTTATTATAGCTCTCAATGTCTGCACAGGACGATTCTCAGACAAGAACCCAGCCATGCTCCACACCCCTAGGAAGAACTCTCGGTCTAAATCGGCATCAGTGAAACCATATAAAGCAGGATTCAAATCATCAGGTATCTCACGCTCCTCAAGACCCAAGGGATCAAGCTTTGCCTTCCTATGGCCATTCACTTGATATGCCCGAACAAGCAGTAACAGTCGCATGCTCTCTTGAATTGTCTGGCCAGAAATTCCAGGAGAGGTTGCAGCCTGACCGACGAAATTCCGGAAGAAGTTATCCCAAGATTCATCCACACTGTTTGGATCAGCCTCCCATGCCCTCTGAAGTTCTTCCAAGTATACACTGCTTGTGCCATCTAGGAAACTGTCGGTGAGCCTAGATAATGGCACAGGGCGAGGAACCGGGGCAGCTCTACCTTTCGGCAATGTTGAATGGAATCCACGAGGGGCTGGCAAAGGGCAGACTCTTGACCTAGCGATATGATGCAGACCTGAATGTCTCCTTAGGGCCGACCTGGTCAGGCCGGAAGCAGCTCGAAACCACATCATTTTGTCTTTCTATATCTGATTAGAAACCAACCTTCCGAATCTAACAATTCCAGTTGACTCGATGAACTAAAAACATGTTTTGTATATCCCAGCACAATACCCGATTTCCTGCATAAAATGGCCATCTTTTTCAGCATAAAAATCAAAAGGAAACTGAAGCATCGAAGAAAACATAACTAAACAAAAAATTCAAAACCAGGACTCAAAATTCAGTAAAGCGAATAAGGACTGCCCTGACCATTACTTATGGTTGAACAAGTTTAAAACGATTTAGAATTTTGGATAGTGATGCCTAAAGCTAGACATATTTATATACTGCTTACTTTGAATGAACACATTCGTGATTATCCAACAAATAAAGTTTACTTAAATCTTCCCACGAACAAATAACGTTAAAAAAAACTTTGATATTTCATACTTGATCCGCATAAGGGCTCAGACAGAAATCGTTTCAGACTAAAAAACAATTGATGAGAGTACGGTTCGATTATCACATCACTGATTCTAACTATGATTTTAGACAAATCCTAAAATCCAAAATAAATAGAACCAAAACCAAATATGATCATGACACACGACAAATTATGCATGTGTTCGCCGAAAAAGAATCCCATTTCTCTCCATGCCACCCATTTTCCCATCTAGGATCGGCAGCGCCGGTTTCCCCAACCAGAACAACGAAATTACCATTGCAAAAAAGAGAGAGCGAGAACTGCTGCGGATTGGAACCCCGATTATGGGCAGACTTACCGCCTTACCGGCAGAAGATATGGGCGTGAATGGGGTGGACAAAGGCAAATCTCTTGCAATTGGTCTCAATCGGACTGATACTGGATTTTATCAAAAACAAAAAAAAACATCGGACATACGACGGAGTTACACGGATCAAATCGACGCGGAGAAGAGGTGCAATCGACAAACCTTAGGAGACGCTGGCTACCGATCCGATCGGGGCTCGAGGGACGTGGAGGCCGGCGAGGTTGAGATAGCTAGGGTTCCTCGAGGGGAGTGAGAAGGAGAGAGGTGTGGAAGGGGAAAGGAGTACAGGGAAGGAGAGAGAGAGAGAGAGTCGTGTTATGTTCTCGTAATAAAATTGGTATCCTTTTCCACAGATACGGGAATGAAAAAACATAAAATAGAAAGGGTTTTTATCCGTTGTATCCCTCCAAGATATAGCAATATCGGACATGCCCCTCTCTTGTGGGGAATGTCAGTTGTGTCCCCGATTTCTGGTTGTTCTATTTGTGCCCCTCAGATTAGTTGTCGTCCATCCTTAACGTAAACAGACGTTAACTTTGAGAACATAGATGGAAATAAATAGAAAAAAAGAGCTGAGAGGTCTTTCTTCTTGACCCTCCTCACCCTCTCCCTCCTCCCACCCTTCCACCTCCCTAGGCCGACCTCTTCCTCCCTCCCCTTTTCTCCAGGATGACCTCCTCCTCCCGATCGACTTCCTCCCACCCCTCCTCCTCCCTAGGCCAACCTCATCCTCCCTCCCCTCCTTCTCTGCCTCTCCCTCTCCCCCACCCCCTACTCTTGCATGTCCTCTTCTCCACCCCCATCCTATCCCCCTCCTCCTTCCCATCCTATCCTCTGCTCCCTCCTATCCGACGTGACGATTGGCATGCAGATACCGACGATGATGCAGAGTGTTTCACCGAAGTCAGAGCGCTCTGACTGGGAGTAACCCAATAGAGGATGTAGAGGTTGTACTATGCCAAGCATGTGATGTGGAGGATGGTGAGGACGATGCTGAGGTGGAAGCGTTCGCGGGGCGGCCATTGGCTTACTTACAGTAGACACGGCAGAGCTCAGTGACGTCCAAGGAGCGATAGTAGAGGAGGAGGAGGCGGTGGTGGTGTAGGAGGCAAGGGTGCTGGTAGAGGCACATGATTGTGAAGAGTGCATTGAGATCTAATTGTTGTTCTCCGCCCACTCCTTCCTTCTACTACTCTCCGATATCACTCCATTCAGCAACCCGACAGAGAGGAGCGACAACATGAGGAGGCCCCCTGTCGACAATGAGCAACCATATGAATGGTGTCGTATCGGTAGGCTTCTTGATCCACTCCTTGTTGTAGTTGATCAGACCCGACCAGTTGATTCTCCGCACGAAGGGGCACGTAAATGCCGATGAAGATGAGGGTCAAGAGTGAATGGCGACCTTGTGGAGCCATTCTGACAACTGGAGAGGTGGTAGACGAAGGAGAACGGAGAGATGCAGCCAGCGAAGCGAATGCAGTGGAACCACTCCTTGGATGGTTTGGCTTTAAGGAAGTTGAGGAACCTCTTCTCGCGGGGCGACGCATCGTGGTGGGCGGAGGAGGATGTGGGGGCTTTTATTTCGGATATGCCCCTCTTAACTACACCATGTCTTGATTAAACCATGGTTAAGTTCAACTTATTGATGGCTTATGTAATGGAGGTGCACAAGTGATAAAAACAAGAAGAAATCAAGGCACAACCGGTATTCCTAAAAAGGGAGGAGCATAACTGATATTGCAGTCTGATAAAAATCCAAATAGAAATCATATTCTTAGATATTTATTTATTAACAATAGAAGCAACGAGATACCTTGAGATGATCACAACCATTGCCACCATCATCAAGGGTTGTGGCATCTCCAGATTCCATGAGGCCTATAATTTAAAACTTTTTTTAATCTTTCTTCGACTACAAAATCTGTTTTCCATAACTAGATAAAATTTGATGATTCAATACCTTTAGGCATATCAAAATTAAAATAAGATTCTGATCGATGTATTCGACCATGGAGGTATATGAAAGTTTATTTAGGATCAGGTATGTGTGCCTTCGAGTTTCTACAAATACTTTATAATACCACTTTTTGCCCCTATATTACAAAATTCTAATAATTGTCCTTTTGTTAATGTAGTAAAGGCATAATTGTAGTAAAGGAAGTGCAATACTGTGGAGTATGTAAGAATATGATGGCACGAGTATTATTGCAAAAAAGTGAGGGCAATAGTGTATTTGAAGAAATTCGTAGCAGCATAAAAATCCTTAGAAATTTTGATTTGTGCATGTTGTCATTATGCATAAATCAGTAAAGGAGGTAGAAGAAGAGGCGGTAGGGCCCTGCAGTCACGACCCCATTTTTGGGTCATCAGATCCTCCTATATCCCAATTTAGTTACTCAGCAATAATTTATTCAATAATTACAACTATCATCCAGATTAGACTGCAATTAAAATTATTAAGAAAGAAGTATTTCAACTTTTTCCATTCACAAAATAAAGTTTGCATGGTACATTGTTCCACTATAACATTTTATATGTACATCAACCGGAAAAGAAATGCATAAAAAGATTACCACTACCTTGTAGAGTAATGCCACTGGGCTGGTTGGATGGCTATTATCCATGTAATGACCATGTGATGCATGTTGGGTTTCCATGAATCATGTGACAAAGATTAGCGAGTGCTAAGTAATGAAGAAGAGAAAAGTTAAGAAGAGTGTACTTTAGCAAAAATTATTATGCCAGTAAGATTCATTTCTTCTCGTGAGTTTGAGCCATATTCCATCTATTCCATGTCAGGGATCAGTCCATGGAATTTACCTCACCACTCATGGACTCTGAAGTTGTGGATGCTTCGGGATTGGATATTGCGTTGATCTGGTGAGTTTATACTACTGCATGACAACTCAACCAGTCATCCAATACTACCCTGACAGTTTCCTTTTCTTTTATTAACAAACCTCCAGTCTAATAAATAAAGAAGCACACCGTTCTTGAGGATATGGTAGCTTAAAACTATATGGTAATCTTTAATCGCATATATTGACGGATTCAAATATATGTTATCATGACTCACCCGATATCAAACCACGTGTGCCTCTAGATGACACGACCACATCTTCAGTCAATCAACTCGCCTAATGACAGTCAAGTACCACATGTTGCAAATCATTCATTCATTTCGTGCGCACTTATCATAACATGGCAATCGTGTATCACCTAGGTATGGCCTATCAATACGGATATTCTTTTGACAAACCCACACGTTGCATGCCCGACATGTAGTATCTACTCCAAGTCATCATTGTCATAAAAGATAGAACAAACATCAAAACTAGATCCCATTTATAACATGTCCCTTTTCATCTAATATCATTGTAATGTTGTACATAAATCATAACAACTTCAAGGATGATTGCTTACATCAATTTTATTTTAGCAACTATTTTAAAACAAATCATGAAACAAGCATCTAAGTATTCTCTAAAATACAGAGCACGATAAACATAAATTTTTATCCAATTTAACTTGAAAACCCAACAACAAGAGGAAGGATTTTGTTACCTGATTGAACTTTCTCTCGTGTATGCAGTACTTTGTTGTGACTTGTTTTCAAAAATGGTGATTTATGACTCGTGAAACAATCGAATTTCACTTTCCGTATCAAGAACATTAAGAACGTGCCAAGAATGCAAAGAACGAACGAAGGACACGAAGAACATGAAGAACATATTTTCTCTCAAAATTTTAGCAAGCTTCCCCTTGTACGGGGTGATATTTAGAGGAAAATTTCGACAGAATTTCCCCTTATATCGGAACATATTTCTATGAAAATTTCGACAAACTTTTCCCTTATATTGGGACATATTCAAAAGAAAAACGGAAATAGTTTCCTCTATAAAATCATCGAGAGGAAAACATCGGCAAAACAAAAAGAATATAACAAAACTGCACGTGATGGAGAATCATTAGACACCGCATTTCTTAGGTGAGTGAAGCGTGTGACGAATCATAGGGTTCACTGACATGCTTAGTCGTCCGCACCTACGTAGGGCTTTACACAGATTCCTCCATCAAAACAACTATAGAATCGATAAATATTATTGAATCGGCAAGTCTCTTGTCAAGGGTGAGCGAGTCATATGAAGAACATGTATGCTCTATGATGGCCTAGCCGCCCGTACCTGAGCAGGGCTATGCTCAGATTCCTCCTCGAACCATAACACAAAATGAATGGGTAAGGAAGATGAATTGAAAACCCAGCTTGAAAAAGAATATGAATAAAAAACCTAACTCAAGTCAAAGCTTACTTACCTCCTACACGAAGCCGACTAGGAGAGGACCGCACCGTCCTCTTTCTCATTCTCTCGGCAGCGCTTCGCTAGTGCTTCTTCCCCGCTTCCCTCTCCTCCTCCCGACCTTTTGACCCTAACCCTTGGAGTAGTGGTGGTAGAGGAAATAATAGATAATGAATGGGTAGGGAGGCTATTTATAGGCTTCAGAAAACTGCTAACCATGGTTTAACCCTTATTGTGGATGGCGGACCATGATTTTGACCAATGATTTTGGCCATAAGTTATTCGAAACTTAAGGCTTAAGTTGGAACTTTTCCAAAGTTTCTAGTTTTTGTAATGACACTTAATTAGCACTAATCATGATTAACTTTCACTAGTTGCAATTTAACTTTCATCAATCTCGATTAACTTTTGCTAGCATCTGGTTAGTGTTTGATAATGATGATCGGTGATCCTTAATTCATTATTAGTTTCTTTAATTGTGATTAGTTAGTCTCAATGACTGTTATTAATGGTTATTGTCATCTTAAGCCTCCTTACTTCTCATTCTTTTGAAATCATAACAATTCGAAATGAAGTCTGATTCACACGAAACAAATTCCGTTAGTTTCCTCTTGACGAGCTGGATCTTATGATATAGAATTCGAGAGGGGCCTAGATTAACGTTTTGCAATTATAACAACCTTAAAGGAAGTCTTGTTCTCGAGACTTGAAGTGCATGCATAACAACCTTAAAGAGAATGAACATCACTTCATTTATAATGAATAAATACACAATACATAGTGTTATTATTCAAACAAATAGGGTATTTCTCTCTCATTTCTTCCTCAGGTTCCCATGCAGCTTCTTCAAACTCCCGGTTTCGCCACAATACTTTAACTAGAGGCACCTCTTTACTCCTCAACTTCTTGATATCCTTGTTTAGTATTTGCACATCTTTCTAGGTATGTCAAGTCTGGTTCAACATACATATCATCATATATTATCTCATGCTCAGGATCCTTAATATACCTTCTCATATTTGATACATGAAAAACATCGTGTATTGCCGAAAGATGTGGAGGAAATGCAAGTCTATATGCAACTTTCCCAATCCATTGAATAATTTCAAAGGACCCACGAACGTGGGTGCTAACTTCCGATGCAAGCCAAACCTCTAAACTCCCTTCGCAGGTGGTACTTTGAGGAATGCACGGTCACCTACCTCAAAATCAAGATCTTTTCTCCGGGTATCACTGTAGTTTTTTCTGGCAACTACGAGTAGTTATTAATTTTTTTGAGCAAGCTCTACAAATGTCTCCTTGAGTTATCTGAATTTTAAAGGTTCTTTATCCCTACTTCTTACCATCACAGAGGAGTAGTACACCTATGTCCATGTAGTGTTTCAAACGATACCATGCCAATACTTGTATGGTAACTATTGGTGTCGGTGAATCTTGTAAGAGACAAATGTTAAGAGACACATGTTTAACCCATGATCCATTCCATTCTAAGGCACATGCTCGCATCATATCTCTAGAGTCTAAATAGGACATCCTGATTGACCATCTGTTTGTGGATGATATGTTGTACTCAAGCATGGTTGTGTGCCTAAGGCTTTAATGAAGTTCTCCCAGTAGTGTGAGTGAACCGTGAATCTCGATCGGAAACTACCTCATTTGGAATGCCATGGAGGTGGATCACATGTGTAATATATAACTCAGTAAGCTGGTCTAGAGCGGAAGATAAGCTTATTGGAATAAAATATGCTACCTTTATTAGACAATCTATTATGATCCATACATTATCCATACCACCGATCGTCTAAGGTAAGCCCGTAACAAAGTCCATGGAAATGTTTTCCTTTTTCAATCAGGGATAGGGAGAGGTTGCAACAATCATGGTGGCTTTTAGTGTGAAGCCTTTACCTGTTGGCAGGTAAAACATGAGTTCACAAACTCAACAACATCCTTTTGCATTCCCGGTCACCAAAAGTGTAAATGAAGATCCTTATATATCTTCATAAGTTTTGGATGAATAGATAAACTAGGGGAATGCGCTTCATGTAAGATGTCTTTTCTCAACCCGAGTGCACTTGGTCATGACGAATCTCAGATTCATCACTCTGAAAGATAATAATTAAGCCCAGTTCCCCAAAATTCATCTGCATTTTATCCATTATTCTGCATAATTAGCATCTACGCGTATGCAAATAATATTTGCAATTTATCACTCATAATTGCATAAAATAAGGAGCCAAACATCTCAGCCCAATTGACCTATAAAATAACCTGACTTCCCTGATTTTTAACTAATTCATGCTAACTCCAAATCACCTGAAGCTACCTCCATTGTGTACATATGACTAACAAGAATACATAAAAAATGCAAAAAAACACTAGCTGAAATAATTGAGAAATAAACCCAAACCTAATTTCGGGATTCTCGGACTAAAACGTTGATATCTTCCTCATACAGTGTCTAATTTGATCATACTCACTTTTGAACTAATGTACATTCAAATACCTTCAAAATAAGAAGAGCTCATATGTGAAAGTTGGGTTTTGGTCCTTTGTAAATTTTAGCGATTTCTGACCTATTATTTTATGTGCATAATTAAGTCATTTTATTTTATTTATTATTCATTTATTTTCTTTGGTAGAAGTTTTATTAAAATGCATAAAAATACAAATCCAAAATGAGCTTGAAATCAAAGAAACTAACTGAGTCTGAATCTTCACTGATCGTCTATACAAAAGTTCTCTTTCTTGTATTTTATTTTATTTCTTCATTTTACTAATTAAAAAAATCAAAAAAAAAAAGATTAATGTGTAAATATTTATGTTTGATTTTATCTTAATTTTTATGATTTTTTATCTTATTTAAAAATAACAAAAAAAAATATAAAATCCAAAAATCAAGGTTTTCTATGTACATAGAATACCCCCAAAAATATCACTTTGTGCAAATGACCGATTTTGGTTTTAGTGCCTCGTGAAAGTTATAGATCTCATCATGATGAGCAACTTTTGTGAAAAAAATGTTTGATCAGAGGTCATTTGCTATTTCTTTTTTATTTTTTCTCCTTTTATTTTTGATTTTTTTGGAGCTGACACGTGGCAACTCCTGCAGCCACCACGAGTCACTCATTTTTAGCATGTTTAATTCATTTATTTATTAAAAAAATTAAATAAATAAAATAAAATAAAATAAAATAAAAAATGCCATGTGGTGCGATATGGGTCACCCGATCTCGGCCGATCGAACAACCCCAGACCCCTCCCTTTCCTATGTCCATCTTCCTCCCTTTCCCAAAAAAATCGCCACCACCGCTCCAAAGATTCTCGCCACCATCCCCGTAAAATTGCCACAACCACTCGTCCGCATCCACCTTCCTCACCCCCGTGTATCCCATCCAATCAGATATCCAGTCACGGATCTCGCCGCCTCTCATCTTCCCGGATCCCTTCTCCCTTCCAAATTGACCAACCTTCCATCACCGCCCCCTTCTCCTCGACTATAAAACGACCATCGCCCCTCCCAATGGAAGCCATCCGCTGATTACATAACTGAGCAAGGGTCTATAGTGACAGCGTCGCCTCCGTGAGCCCACCAAGATCCAAGGCCTCATCCTTGTCGCAGCTAGCAATGCCGCCCGTAGCTGCGCGCTCCGACCTTCGGCCATCGAGTCGATTCGAGCCAACACTTCAACTCCGACCGCCTCGAAACCCCCGGTTGTTCACTTGCTCCGCCTTCAACATCGGGTCCAGGAGGCTCAGCCACTCTACCTTCGCCCCTAGGAGTTGCCTCTCGACGCCTGACTCATCCCCTTCATTAAGCCATCAACTCTCCACTGACCTCACTTCTTCATTGCCTGGAGTTCCACGCCGGCACCTCCTCACCGTCGACACCTGCCAAGAGCCACCTTCAGCCAAATCTAAGTGCTCGGCGGAGAACCATCACACCAATAGGAGCCCCGCCGCTCAAAAGCTCCTCCTCCCCTCACGTGATCCGCACGTGTGGCGGAGGGATCTTTGCTCTCGAAGACCCTCTGATTCCAGAAGTCCCCACCCGCACACGTGATATACACGAGGGATGGTGATTTTGCAGAAGAGCTCCTTGAAATTCCGCCTATTCATAGAGCTACCCCGCCACCACGTGCCCCCTCTAGAAGTTTTGTAGAGACCCCCTCCAGGGGCTAAACAATTACATCCGTGCCCATGTGCATGATTTTTTTGTTCATTTTATTTTCTGATATTACATTTAGCCCCCTAACTTTATATGTAATGTTGAACCTTCTTTTTGCATTTGTTTATTATTCCAAAAATAGCATTTTGTTCTACAACTAATTCTCTATAATTTGGCATGCTTGTAATATTTTTATAATATGTTGTTATTTAATAATATTTATTATTGTGTAATCTTGCATACTTTGCCCATTCTGTGCTTCGAAAATCATAATTAATTAACTATAGCCCCAAAAATTACCAAAAATTTATGGATCGTAGAATCAATTGTTAGTTACATTGTACCCAAAAAATTTCATTTGCATGCATATTTTGCTCTACAAAAAAAATGTTGTGTATTTTACTAATTAATTTTTGATAGATATTAAATTCAACATTTTTAGAGTTTAGGATTTTTCTGAGATATATTACCTACCGATATATCTTATATAATTTTATTTCCTGAAAATAAGTAGATATAATATTTATTATAATTAATCATTAAAAATCGCACTATTTGCATTCATAAATTCATTATTTATTCATCTTACATCAGAAAATTCCAAAAAAATATAATGCATATATTTCACCATTATTTGCATCTAGGTCAAGTTTCGTAATTTTTTGGCATCGTTTGATTGATATTTATTTTCTAGTCCTCAAAATTGGTCATGATTGTATTTTGCACTCTAAAATTGCATTAAAAATACGAAATATATTTGGCCTGGAATATCGTGCACTAAAAATTCGATAGATGTAATTCTAAGTTCAACCATGGGACTTGTCCAAGTAAAATAAAAATAAAATCACTTCAATTAAAATTGAATAAATTAATTGTGGTATTTTCTTGATTGATTCCGATTACCCGCCTACAATGAAACAACAAATTTAACGCGATAATTTGCACAAACTAATGTAGGGAAATTACGGGCGAGCAGATGATGTTGTTGCCGAGGAGGTAAACGACTTAGATTTTTGTCTAGAAAATCAATGTTAGGTTTTCCTTATTCGGGTAGTCTGACCCCTAATCTTCACTGTATATTTCCCATTTTTTATGCATTTATTTTATTTTATTTTTAGCATATATTTTTTCATTTTATTTGCGATCATTTTTATGCCACTCTCTTGCACTCTCTCTTATTTTTCGTACGAGGAACCTGATACGCGTGGAGCGGTTCTCTCAAAACCAACGCATCTTCACCAATGCCCGAAAAGCCGTAAATCAAATTAAGATCGAGTTGAGTCATGAGAGAGCGTAGAGTGCAGGATTTTTTCTGCAATTTTAATTATTTGTAATTAATTGTTCATTTACAACAGTGTTCGTTTGGACTCTCGCGTGTGTAAACAAGACTCAAACTTTTTCTTTGGTGTGCCACAGCATGTTTCACTCTCTGATGAGGGTGTGGCCCAACTTGAGTGGTTCGTAGGTTAGACTACACATACGACTATTAGAACTTCTAGATTTTTTTGATTGTGCTTGTATAACCTAGGACCACACTTCACTTTAATTGAGACACACATTAGATCGTTCAAGTTAGTCAAAATTTTAAATCAATTCTTCACGGCTAATAGAACTATCTGCTAGGTGCAGTTTTATCGGCTTGAATTCATATAAAATAATTTTCAATTCTTGTATTGCATCCCACATGGAGATCGTGAGGAATCACTATAAGTCTTCTAACCGAGCATACATCATCGTTTTTCGTGTGCATAAGCTTTTCTCGAATTTCTTGCTCTTGTTTTGTCACATAAATTTTAAAGGAAATTGGGACTGGATGGTAGACATGTATTTATGCTCACCTTAAATTTTCAGTGATCACTTAATTAAAATTAGGACTGCTAAATAAGGCTGACTTTAATTAACCCATAAAATTGAGAATTTTTTCGGGAGAACAACCCCATCCTTGGATTGATTTATTGTTCTTGGTGAGAGAGAGACGACACTTAAGGCTAGATCCCAACTCCAGAATTTTCGTTCAGACTACTGATTCTATAAAAATGATTAGCTCTTTCTTAGTGAGGAAATACAGGTAGGTGGTAAATAGTCCGGATTTCCTTAGCATAGTGGGTAGTTTAAAAGGCACTATGTAAAGCTCCGTCCTTAAGTAATGGATAACCATTTTACGATCCGTACTTACACCCATACTGGCTGAAAGGAGATGAAACTAGTCATAAGAATTCGAGCCAGTCTTTAAGAAAATTTTCAGCACCTAACGCCTCGCTAATTCTCTTCCAAGATTGATTTTATCACCAACTAAAATTGAAAAGATAATTTGCTGAACTCTTACGACTTCATTGTGTGAGTTGGTGAAATCGGGGTTTGTATTGTGTTTGCGTTGGTGTGTGTAAATGAGTTCGAAGATCAAAAACCACACACTTATGCCATTACTCTCCCTCATTGATTTAAAAATATTGGGTTTCTTCTTGTGGGTATCATGTGTACTTGCACCCGGATCAACCATGCCAGCTCATCAACCTTTTTGAAAATGACGGGACATTGGTCCGAGTACCCATCAGATCTATACTATGAAAATGAATTTGTCCCGGTCAAACCCAAATCGTCTAAACCCTCTTCTGTCAAGAATCCTCCAACATTTGCGGGAGACTCTGACCCTTGGATGAATCCAACCCACTCGATCAATTCCAATTCATTTTCCTCTGATCGTCCGATCGAATTATCCACTTTTTCATATTTCCCACCACACATGATCAACTGCCATCATGGACTGAACCATTTTATTCTCGATTTCTCGTTGAAACTCATGAAGCATTTAAAGATCAAATCACTTTTGCGACACATGAATGGCCGAGACACCAAACCTACCCGTCTTCATTCTTTCCTCATGATCTTGTTAGGACATGTCCATAATTCACAGAATAAACATCCGGACCGGACCTTAGGGAATAACATGATGACCCATTCAAACCGGATGGAGCGGTCCACACTTAATGATCAATCATACTGGATTGACCTTAACAATCAAATCTATTGACCAACCAATCTACCACTCCTTCGGTCAGCCTGCACATATAGAGGACCAGACTAATGGTATCAACACATATGAACCCTATATGATTCCATTGTTTGAGGATACAGCCAATCACAATCATGGAAATAAACACTACTCAACCGAACAGTAGATGCCAGAGTCACAGTATGTTGAGTATGAAACATATAAATTTCTGCCAACTGAGCAGACTCCTTCCATAATTTCTCATGAGAAATTTTCAGAAGATAATGATCATATACTGGATATTCCGAGAGAATCTTCTCCCAGTTCACACAGGAAAATAGAAGATGAAATGGCTGGATCTCAAATTGAAAAACGATAGAATACTCAGGAACCCACAAAGACTTCTCACACGATTGATCATGAAAAGTTTTTGGAGGATGACATTTCAAGGATAGTAAGAGATACAAATTAATGGAGGATAAATTTAGAAAATTCACTGACTGACTAATTTCATTTTATGGTAGCTCGGGTATGAAAGTGGAAGATAAAATGATTGGATCTAATGTTGAAAACCCCGAGAATACTCAGAAATCCATAAACCCCGTTCACCCTAGGGACGACTCTAACATCGACACCTCTGCATATTACTCCCCTAGGGATGGCTCTAATTCTCTCTTACTCGGCAAATCAAAACCCCTCCTCGTATACAGAAAGCACCACATCTACACACCACACTGAAAAAACCAAAAAATCCAAATAATAAAAAACACTCAAAAATAAAAAAAAACAAAAAATTCATAAAATTGAAAGTGAAGAGGAATTGAAGAATTTGTATCCCGCTCTAAGGGAAGCACTGGAGAAAAGATTGATTTTTGAACTTCCCTTGATACAGGCCATTGAACACTTTCCCGACCTTAAAGGATTTATAGTGAGCAAATTAGCGATGAAAAAGTCAGACAAAACGAGAAATAGAGACTAAAAGACATATCTTGTCGATGGCCACCTCCCCGATGTTGAGGAGAAAGATCAAGAGCCGCAGAGTGAAGCGGTTGCCCAGATTTGATTGTGGAATCAAAGACACAACATTTACCCATGCTCGAATCGATGACAACTCACCAATTAATATCCTTCGATCTTCTGTATTTGACAAGCTCAAACTCGGACCTATCAAGAAGATAAGAGAGATCGTTCAACTAGTTGATCGATCGATAAAGCGACCGAGAGGAACCATTTCATTAATCATTACATTCCAAGGTGCTCCGCTCAAGGTGGACTTCACAGTCATTGATATTGAACATCAAGGATAGTTCACCCAGTCTCCAATAATTCTAGGAAAGCCATTCTTAGCCTTATCTAAGACACTTATAGAGTGCGAGACTCGAGAAATAAATTTTACAGTATTGGGAGCACTTCAATCTCATCTAGTTTTTGAGGAACCATGATATTCTAATATGACCCACGAAGCCATTGATTAATGAGCTTTTCCAGAGGGTCTAGATGTCTCATAAGGTGAGAGATCCAGTCGCTGAATCGACCACTCCAAAATTCCCATATCAATCAACAGATAACCCATAATAAAATATATGCAATTAATATCAAAAATGTGGAGTTAAAATTTATTATAACTCTACATGCAAATGTGTATAGGTGTAAGCATGAGTAGAGGTCGAACACTGGGAGGCGAATGGTGGTGTGGTGGAGTTGATTGTGCAAATTATTCAATTCGATGATCATGTCCAATTCTTTATTGTTTTTGTGGGTTTTTAATTATATATATATTTTTTTAATTTTATTTTTGTTTTTATAATTTTTACTTTGTTTTATATTTTATAAAAAAAAATTATTATATTTTTTATTTTTAATTATATAAGATATATATATATTTGAAGGGAGAGAAATATAATATATTGATATATTTATATCAATACTCAATATATACATTAGATATAATATTTTTCTAGCTTTTTATAATTTTCTATATTTTTTGTTATTTTGCTGGAATATTTCTAATTTTTATGTATTTTTTAATTCCAAAAATGTCCCTAATATGGGACTAATTAAATAACCGAAACTAATTTGGGTTTTAAAAATATAAAATAGGTTCAAAAATTACCCAAATTAATTTTAATAAGTAAATATTAATATATAGATAATTATAAAAGAGAACAATATATTTTTGGGATTTTTAGGGTTTTTCTAATTTTTTGTTGGATTTTGGAGCTTTGTGATTTTTTTATTTTTTTTTCTTATTTTTAGGGTTTTTCACTTTCTGGACTCAATATATATATATATAAATATACCATATATTTTTTTTGGAAATTTTCAAAAACATTTTATGATTTTTTTTGTATTTTATAATTTAAATAGTGCAAAAATGGCTCCTTTTTCATTTTTAATAATTAGGTTAAATGCAAAGTAAAATGGACATGTGGTGTGAAAGTACACTACATTAAGCATCTAACCTAATTTTTGTGGATTTTTAAGAGCTACCTAGGGTTTTTTAATTAATAGATAAAAGACACAAAAATTAAACTGCCTGGCAGGGGCATAAATGTAATAACAATAACTTGCTGGGGGGCACAATGCAAATATACCAACAGAATAAACATTTATTTTATTTTTAAGAACTAATTTACAATTACAAAAAGGCACCAGGGTATACATGCAAAATTCACGCGCCTCACGTGGGACTGCACGTGAGGCGCGAAAGGACCTAAAAGTAATTTCAAGAAGGTACAGGAGTCCTACTACAAAATATACATTTATTTTATAACGTGAAAATTTATTTAAAATATTAAAATCTAAATACAAAAATGCAGGGTATGGTTTTGCAATTTACCCCCAAAAGGCGCTCCATCCTACGGTTGATATGCGTGACTTATAAACGTGGCGCCTCCACATTTGCCGATGACGGTTTGCGGATCCACAGTGGAGATTAGATCATCCGGCGTGATCGGACGGCTGAGGCACGAGTAGATCCGACGGTTGGGGCTTGACCTGGGGAGACCTCCTTCATCCGACGACGGAGAGGCAAGGTGAAAGAACATGGAAGAAGGCCGGAATGACCGAACTTGCCCGCCTTCAATCTCGCTTCTCCGGCATCCGTCGAGGCTTATGAGGCTCCCACGGGCTTCCTGGCAGGTGGCTGATCTTGCTGGAGGTGTTGGATTGGGCGGAGGAACACTGGAGCGCCACCACGACGTCGGGGAAGTCGAGGGGCTCCAGGTGCCTCCGGTGAAGTCTGAATGAGCCTCCTGGAGCTTCTCTCTGCTCCTAACCTGCAGGAAAATGCACACACGGCTCGAGGGGAGGTCCCTCGATCGGACTTGAAGCTACATCAGCACAAAAAGGCGGGTGGAGTCCGCTCCGGCGAACTACGGGTAGGCGATTCTACCTAAGTAATCAACTAAAACATGCAGTAAAAAGCGATAAATAAAACCTACGGCTAATTCTAAGCTAAATAAACTAAAGAGCGCAACTCATACAAGGCTGGACAGCCAAGGAGCAGAGGTTGCCGGCGACGGCATCCTTGGGCGAAACCACCGCCTTCTCCGACCGATTCAAGGTACCAGGGGACTCCTCCTGTCACCAAGAATCCACCTAGACCGAATGCGAGGAAGGGAGATGCGTAATGGCTGACCAAAATTGCGAAGAAGGCGGAGGTGGTTTATTTATGAATGACTGGAGCACCCTTATTGATCGGGCCGTAACAGCGAATCAAGGCTATGTACAAGGGGACAAACAGATGGGCGAGGATGTACAATGATCGGGGAGCATTTTTCATGAAGGCAGTGATGTCAGAAGATGGACAGGTAGAGCGTGAATAAAGGGAGAAGACGGCTCGAAATGACAGGCGCGTCACATCGGGCGGCTGGGGGAGCAGTTGACCACGCGGTCAACGAACGCTGGAATTTTATTGGTCCACGTCAGCGCGACGTTGACTAATAATTTTAACATAATAAATGACCTTATTTAATCTAGATTATAAAATAAAAAATGTTTATTAATTAATGTATTATTTATTTATGATTTTATTTATTTTTTGATGTATTTTATTATGGGTTTATTTTAATGATGTATTTATAAGTGTATTTACATGTATTTATTTTTATTTTGTATATTTTATTTTATTATTTTATTTTCTTATTTTATAAATTTATAACTTATTTTTGTGAGTGTTAACGTATTTTTATTTAATTTTTATGAGTTTATATACATATTTAAATATGGCTATATATATTATGTAAGTATCCTTATAGGTATTTTACCTGTATTCTACATACATTTTATTTATTTAATGAATTTTATTTGTTTTTATTTTGTATTTGTATTTTTAATAAATTATATGTAATATTTACAATACTATAAAAAATGAAAGAATAAAATGATTAAAGAATGTATTCCCCTTTATAAGCATACATAACATAGGTATTTTGCCTATGTATTACATAAACTTATTTTATTTTACAAATTCTTTTTGGTTTTCTTTTAATTTTAATATGTACAAGTATTATATGTATTATTTACAAAATTCAAAAATATAAATTTATAGAAATAATGAATGAAGAATAAATTGAATATTTTATTCGGGTAGACTGCACAATGAGGGCCAAAAAACCTAACTTCCACAGATGAACTCCAAAAATTATGAAACTAATTTTATTAAATAGCTCTTGAAAAGTTATATACAATTAAAGGTGATTTTGGTGATTTTGAGTTTTTATTTGCAAGATATGGGTCTGTGAAGTTGAGATTTTGGCTTTTTATTCTGTGTATAAAATGTACATTGTGTATCATTTTTGTACAAACTCAATTTTGTATTTTTATTTACATTATTATCTACAACTTTCATGTAGAAAATATTTTTATTTAATGAATAAATAATTAAATACAAAATAGGTATCAAAATGCATAAATGGATGAATAAATAAATGAGGTATTTATTGTATTGTTGGCCCTTATCTCCCCCTACTCTATTCTTTGTCGACCAATTCCCTTCTGGACTTGGTCTCGGGGTTAAGGTCATAAAATATTTGCAATATTTTATTCATTTTTCTTTTCTTCTCTTTATTCTATAATTTTGGCATTAAAAACCTTATTTTATGTACAATAAATACAATAAATAATGAATGCTATTATAGACAAATTGATGCTATTTACATGCATTTGCTGGGGTTTTTAAGGCCAAAATGATAGAATAAAGGTGATGAAATGGAGATTCATCACCCCCCTATACTTGCCTTTGCCAGTCCCTAGCAAATACTTATGCAATAAGTATAAAAGGATAAATAATAAGAAAAGAAAAAGCAAAAATAAAGAATTTAAAGAATAAATTGTATTGATCATGATTATTAAACTCATATGTACAAAATCAAAGTTTGGAGCACAGGTTAGACCTTGGTGTGAAAATGTGTGTGGAACCTGGTCGGGAACCAAATTTAAAACACAACAGCCTTCGAGAGTCACAGAACTCGATTCAAATCACCTCAATAGCCAGGTCAGAACTAGCCTACATCATACGCAAACCCTTATGACTATGAAGCTGACTTGTACGGTGCAAGTGATGGTGGCTCTCCCCAACTGAAATGACAAAGGAACTGACTTCTCCAGAATGACAACCCAATGATTCCCCAATCCAGCCCTCTACCGTCGAGGAGCGGGGTATTCCCTTCTAAGTTCAAGTGGCATCCAACTCAAGAGGAGGAGGGGAAGAAGAGAATGGACAGTAGCCAGTGTAGCTACATATCCTGGGATGCAAGACCAGTGTAGTCAAGTCATCCAACTGCAGGCTCACATGGTATAACTTTGATGCTCAAGCTTGCTTATTTTCTATACAACATAGATACATACTCCGGCAAGTACTTTTATTTTTTTATTTACAAGCCTGTCCACTTTTTTTGGAGTGATTTTTTTTCAACATACTATTTACAGCAGCATTTACATAAGGACTTTTTCCTCTTGAGCCAGAAGACTATCCCTCTTTTGAAGCTTTATTGCAACCCACACTCTCCTGCCATTCGACTTCATTGAAACTGGACCAGGTTGGGGTGCACTTCCCTCCCAAGACGAGGACGAATGTTTCCGCTCGTGTGCATCTCAGACGGGCAAATCCAACCCCCTCACCACTCCAACTGAGTTGAGCCAAGTGAAAGGTACAAGTGTCCAAGTTAGGTCACGGCTGACAAGAGTCATGCGTGTGCTTCGAAAAGTTCTAGTTAGTCCACTAAGGTGACTTGAACCCAGCCCTGATTTCTCAAAGAATTAAGTTTGAATAGACCTGAAGTACCTTAAACCTAGTTCCCATAAGGTTCCAGTGCAGTTAGGTGTGGTAAGGTCCAATCAAGCTCTAATCTTCGACTTTATTGGACTAGTTCAATCATCAAGCTCAATCAAAGAATATGAATGATATGCAAATGCTATTTACAAATATGCAAAGAATAATGCAATTTTTGCCAAAAAAATTGAAAATAAGGAGAAAGTTTTTACACAAAGAATTTTGAAAATAAAATAATTTTGGCACTCAAAGAATAAAATATGTACAACTATTTACATGGGTGTGCCGCTTGATTTATTTACAAGACTTAAGAATGTACAGGTTTTAACAAAGTGATTTATTTTAGGTATATATACAAATGATAAAGAATTCAATGTATTTTATTTTTTTGATTTATACACACATATATATATATATATACTGATGCTTTTATTCCTCAAATTTATTTGAAAATCATTTTACAAACAATTTTGAAAAACTATAGTACAAAATAATTTTTTACAAGCATTTTACAAACCTATACACACATTTGAAAATCATTTTGCAAAGGTTTTCCAAACAACATATATAGATTTTTCACATATTTTTGCAACCATTTTTCAAACCGTTTGCAAATAATTTTTCAAACATTTTATTCACATAAAGAAAATAAACTTTACAAACCAAAATGTTTTTACAAAGGTTGAAAACATGTAACAAAACGTTTTCAAAATAGTTTTCAAAAGATTTTCACAAAGATTTTCAAACTATTTTTCAAATATTTTGCAAAAAACATTTTCACCTGATTTATTAATCAGTAAATACAAAAAGAATATGAGGAATAATCACATCTTTTATTAGGTTTTTATGAATTTAAAGAATTATTAGCCATATTATTAAGAGAATACTAAAGTACGAGTTATGGCTGAAGTATATACAGAGTATATACGACCCCCCTATACTTAACTTGAGCTATGTCCTCATAGATCGGAAAAGAGAAAGAGAAGACAGAACTCGTACTGAGTATAGAAAAGTCTAAAGAATACATAAATAAGAAATGGATGATTGAGAAGTTGACCGTCCCCCCTACACTTAGGATCAAGTAATCCTAAGTATAGCAGACTGTACACAAAGTAGGGAGGGTCAAGGGTGGGAATAAACAGATTAAAGAATTAACAAATCAGGGGTGCACCCCCCTATACTTAGGACAAAGTACGTCATAAGTATAGAAAACTGACACAAAGGGGCGACACCTTTTATGTAGATAAAGAAATATGAAAAAGAAAAGAAGAAAAGATAGATATATACAGATAGATGAAAATATCGTGGAGAATATACGCATCACTCCCCCTATACTTAGGGTGAGATATCCCTAAGTATAGGCAACGACAGGAGTGACGAAACTGAGCAACGAAAGAACAACGCGGTGTGTACCCCCCTATACTTAGGACAAGGTACGTCCTAAGCGTAGATATACAAATATGGCGATAGATTAGGGCACACATAACATGCGGGATAAAGAATGAACAAGGCACACATATATACAAGTGGTGAAAAAATGGTGAAGTACAGGACGGTATCTGACAAGTGAATACCGTACTTGCGCCATTTTCTCCCTGTGAGAACAGTGGCGCACTCAAACAGTGAAGGACACCCGGATAAGCAGTCAGGTGGGTGTCGGCTACCAGAGCAAAATAGATCGAAAGTACAGATATCGGGTCCGGTAGCATGAAGCAGTCAATCGGCTCGTAGGGTCAGCATGAGGAAACATAGCCGATACCATAAGATCGGGAGGAAGAAGGAACAGTACAGATTCCTCCGGTCAATCAGAGTCTTATAAAGATATGGAAGATAGAGAATAGGAGACACTGTGGCATTGGGTGGTCATGAGGTCGGAAGATCACAGAAGACACACCGAATACCGCAAGTCATGGCTTATCCCTGCGAGGGTCGTCAAGGTGAGCAGGCTCAAAGGAGCCGAGAATCATATCATAATCAGAAGACTTGGTCCAATGATCCGCAGATCGGATACACAATCAGAGAGGACCAAGTACACAAATCAGCAGTCTCGGCTTCATTCTCCACAGCCAGGAGACACCAGAAATGAAGCCGAGTACCTAAAATATGGTGTACTCTCCCGCAGATAACCCTCGGGGAGTAGTACATGCTAGTCAATGAATAATTAGAAGAAGACTCGACCTTGCGAGGGTCGTCAAGGCAAGCAGACGTAAAGGCGTCAGTGATCCATCAGACGGATCATCATGAACAGTCTCGGTAGGCGACATATCGACTACCCGCAGAAGAGACCGATAAATCAAGAAAGTGTGGCAGCGTCCCGCAGATAACCCTCGGGGAACGTGCTGCCAGCTAGGCATGGAAATAACAGATATCAAGATCTCAACCTTGCGAGGACCGTCAAGGCGAGCATACTCAAAGGAGTCTTATCAGATGGGTCCCATGATCCGCAAATCGGATAGGCAACTCATGATGGGACCAAAATCATATATATCAAACGATTCGATTCCATGCTCCGCAGATCGGAGGCACATTCAGAAGGGGAACCGAGCGTAAAGAGAGTGTCGCATCCTTCCGCAGATAGTCCTCGGGAAGTGATGTGAGCTACACCGTGAATAATCAGAGTACATCTCGTCCTTGTAAGGGTCGTCAAGGAGAGAAAGAGGCTCAAAGGAGCCGAATCCATCAGATGGATCCATATAAAATGTGGCCTCGATAGACGGCAGAGCGCCTACCAGCAAAAGAGACCAAGAGAGCTAAAATGTGTCATAGCCTCTCGTAAATAACCCTCAGAGAGCTATGAACTAGGCAATGAATAATCAGAATATTAAGGCTCGTCCTTGCGAGAACTGTCAAAGAGAGTAATCAGACAGTTGGCCTCATGTACCGACAAGTCGGGTACGCAAGCAGGGAGAGGCCAATCAAGCATATCATCTGACTTGGTTCCGGGTCCCATCAAAATGGCGACCAAAGCAGTGTATGAAACCGCAGTCCTAGAAATTGTCGCATTCTCCCACAAATAGTCCTCGGGGAGTAATACGAGCTAGATCAATGTAGGTCAAGGGAATGCTGGCGTATAATCTCAGGTCCTCAAAGACATTCAATCATTCCATCATCCGGAGGGCATAAGATCAAGTGAGGGATCAACTAATTAGGTCAATCACAAAACATCCCTCGGGTCAAGAAAATCTGGCTGAGATGGCATGAACGATAATCATGAATCCTCAAAGTGCCATGGGTGGCTCAAAGAGTCATGAGATCAAGGGTGAGTCAATCAAGAAGATGAGGGGGTTCATGAGGGTTTGGGGCACCGTCACCATGAAGCATATATCAAGATAGTCGATCCAAAATCCGAATAAAGATGGGCCGAACCGAGTGGGTAGATCAATCAATCAGGTCACATGAATTCCTCATCGAATCATCAAAATGCATCACACCCTCAATCCGGTGTGCGAGACCAAAAATTTCTCAATAATGCATCACACCTATACTTGTGCCCAAAAATCAAATAACCTCAAAAACATGCACGTATCCAATTATAATCCCATGGCACACTCATCTCAACATCCACAATCATTGGCCTGGCTTACACAAATAATCAAGGTAATCATAAAATCCTCGTTGCGGGCCTCATCGATGTGCACAACATTCCCGGGTAATAGAAAAGTGATACAGAGGGGACGAGGAGGGCGAGCGAGAAGATTGGGACATAGACAAAATTGGGTGTTCCACACAAGGAGGGAACACCATCAAAATGGTGGTCCGAAGAGAATGCTCTCCTCGAACCAGAGAAGATGGGGATAGAAGAGATGATACGGTGGACACGAGGAAGGTGGTGAAGAAGAGGGAAACGAAGGACTTGGCGAAGAAATGATTGAGCTCAAGCGCCAATATCACGACTCGATGCAGATGAGGAGATATATGTATAAGAGAGGTAGAGAGACTCAAATATGAAAAATGCATGACTCACACGATGGGACCGACTACCCAAACAATGAATGAAAAACGTAACGGACTCCAAGTCACAATCAATACACAAGGCAAACCCCCGATTCACCTACTCAACACGGTGAAGACCATCAGGTGACGATCATTTATCTTTTCATTTTTAGAGCGAGGTGAGAATCACAAAGTTGTACAAACACTTAGGAGGCTTGATGGGATTTGGGCTCTACTCCTTAGTGTGTACGTGAGCAATTAAAACGCATACAATGAGGGGGTTGCACTCCCCAAGACAAGGAAGTCCATTATATTTTATTTTTAGGTCCAATAGAGTTAACAGTCCCAATTTTATTTAGGTTATCACTTTTTTGGGTATTTTCAATGCACGTGCCTATCGAGGTTCCAATTTCCAATAAGCATCCTAGGTTGGCAAAAACTGAGGGAGAAGGTCGGAAAATCCATGCAAGTCGGAAATCGATGATGCATGCTAAGCAAGAAGACTTACAGTGCCTACAGCTCTCTCCAAGCGGGATGCAGAACAGAATTTGAAACCTATGCTATATGCAAATGCAAGCCGAAGAAATCGCCCTAGGATAGTAACTGCTATTATCGTGATGCACCACAAGTCGGTCACCGATCTTCAATCCAGGAGTCCGGTTTAGGCTCACCCCTCCTCCTCTCGACACATCGAGTTCAGGAGCAGCGCTTGGCAGGGTGGGCTGCGGCACGAAGGCTCGAAGATGATGAGGTCGACTGTTTCAAGTTTGAACTAAGTCCAGAAGCGCATCTATAGGTACATGCAAATATATTAGGGGCTTTGGACCTAATCTACGAGCAAGCAATTCCTATGCCAGGGCTCATTCACACAAAAAAATAAAAATAAAATAAAGAAGAGAAAAAACGTCAAAACCATTGAGGCCCCCAAGGGAACAATCCCTCGGGTAATGGACCTCGGGAAGTCTGAGTGTACCTGTGAGAGTCCAATTATTACAATCCAAGTGTCACTCGCTCTCATAAATATACATAATAAAATAAAATGCATAAAAAACAGACCATCTTCAAAAATTCCCCTCCATCTGCCTTCGAAGCTCTCTCTTGTTGGCTAATGTAGAAGAACCAACTCCGCCTCGCTTGGGTGCATTGGACCCCCTAGGAGGTCCTCCTTCGCTTGGCGGTCCCTCGCATCAAAGACAAATAGAGGAGATGGGTCAGAACAGTCTCAATAATCTCAATAATAATCAAATAAATAAATAATAAAATAGACAATGGACATGAGCAAAGAATTAAACAAATGGATAAATATCCACACAACATCCGTTGCCTCCCCGACAATGGCGCCATTTGATGAATGGGCTTTTCCAGAGGGTCTAGATGTCTCACAAGGTGAGAGATCCAGTCGCTGAATCGACCACTCCAAAATTCCCAAATCAATCAACAGATAACCCACAATAAAATATATGCAATTAATATAAAAAATATGGAGTTGAAATTTATTATAGCTCTACATGCAAATGTGTATAGGTGTAATCATGAGTAGAGGTCGAACACTGGGAGGCGAATGGTGGTGTGGTGGAGTTGATTGTGCAAGTTATTCAATTCGATGATCATGTCCAATTCTTTATTGTTTTTGTGGGTTTTTAATTATATATATATTTTAAATTTATTTTTGTTTTTATAATTTTTACTTTGTTTTATATTTTATAAAAAAATTATTATATTTTTTTATTTTTAATTATATAAGATAGATATACATATATAAAGATATATATATATATATATATGAAGAGAGAGAAATATAATATATGGATATGTTTATATCAATACTCAATATATACATTAGATATAATATTTTTCTGGCTTTTTATATTTTTATATTTTTTATTATTTTTCTATAATATTTCTAATTTTTATGTATTTTTTAATTCTAAAAATGTCCCTAATATGGGACTAATTAAATAGTCGAAACTAATTTGGGTTTTAAAAATATAAAATAGGTTCAAAAATTACCCAAATTAATTTTAATAAGTAAATATTAATATATAGATAATTATAAAAGAGAAAAATATATTTTTGGGATTTTTTAGGGTTTTTCTATTTTTTTGTTGGATTTTGGAGCTTTCTGATTTTTTTAATTTTCTTTTTTTATTTTTAGGGTTTTTCACTTTCTGGACTCAATATATATAAATATACCATATATATATTTTGGAATTTTTCAAAAACATTTTATGATTTTTTTGTATTTTATACTTTAAACAGTGTAAAATGGCTCCTTTTTCATTTTTAACAATTAGGTTAAATACACAAAATGTAAAATGGACATGTGGCGTGAAAGTACACTACATGAAGCATCTAACCTAATTTTTGTGGATTTTTAGGAGCTAACTAAGTATTTTTAATAAATAGATAAAAGATACAAAAATTAAACAGCCTGGCAGGGGCATAAATGCAATAACAATAACTTGCAGGGGGCACAGTGCAAATATACCAACATAATAAACATTTATTTTAGTTTTAAGAACTAACTTACAATTACAAAAAGGTGCCAGGGTATACATGCAAAATTCACGCGCCTCACGTTGGACTGCACGTGAGGCGCGGAAGGACCTAAAAGTAATTTCAGGAAGGTACAGGGGTCCTATTGCAAAATATACATTTATTTTATAACGTGAAAATTTATTTACAATATTAAAATCTAAATATAAAAATGCGGGGTATGGTTTTGCAATTTACCCCCAAAAGGCGCTCCATCCTACGGCTGATATGCGTGACTTATAAATGTGGCGCCTCCACAGATGACGGTTCGCGGATCCACGGTGGAGATTAGATCATCTGGCGTGATCGGACGGCTGAGGCACGTGTAGATCCGACGGCTGGGGCTTGACCTGGGGAGACCTCCTTCATCCGACGACGGAGAGGCAAGGAGAAAGAACATGGAAGAAGACCGGAATGGCCGAACTTCCCCGCCTTCGATCTCGCTTCTCTGGCGTCCTTCGAGGCTTCTGAGGCTCCCACGGGCTTCCTGACAGGTGGCTGATCTTGCTGGAGGTGTTGGATCGGGCGGAGGAACACTGGAGCGCCACCACGACGTTGGGGAAGTCGAGGGGCTCCATGTGCCTCCGGTGAAGTCTGAATGAGCCTCCTGGAGCTTCTCTTTGCTCCTAACATGCAGGAAAATGCACACACGGCTCGAGGGGAGGTCCCTCGACCGGACTTGAAGCTGCATCACCATAAAAAGGCGGGTGGAGATGTTCGCCGGAGCGGAGCTCCGACGAACTACGGGTGGGCGATTCTACCTAAGTAATCAACTAAAACATGCAGTAAAAAGCGATAAATAAAACCTATGGCTAATTCTAAGCTAAATAAACTAAAGAGCGCAGCTCATACCTGGCTGGACAGCCAAGGAGTAGAGGTTGCCGGCGACGGCGGCCTTGGGCGCAACCACCGCCTTCTCCGATCGATTCAAGGTACCAGGGGACCCCTCCTGTCACCAGGAATCCACCTAGACCGAATGCGAGGAAGGGAGATGCGTACTGGCTGACCAAAATTGCGAAGAAGGCGGAGGTGGTTTATTTATGAACGACTGGAGCACCCTTATTGATCGGGCCGCAACGGCGAATCAAGGCTATGTACAAGTGAACAAACAGATGGGCGAGGATGTACAATGATCGGGGAGCATTTTTCATGAAGGCAGCGGTGTCAGAAGATGGATGGGTCGAGCGCGAATAAAGGGAGAAGATGGCTCGAAATGACATGCGCGTCACATCGGGCGGCTGGGGGAGCAGTTGACCAGGCGGTCAACGAACGCTGGAATTTTATTGGTCCACATCAGCGTGACGTTGACTGATAATTTTAACATAATAAATGACCTTATTTAATCTTGCTTATAAAATAAAAAATGTTTATTAATTAATGTATTATTTATTTATGATTTTTATTTATTTTTTTGATGTATTTTATTATGGGTTTATTTTAATGATGTATTTATAAGTGTATTTACATGTATTTATTTTTATTTTGTATATTTTTATTTTATTATTTTATTTTCCTATTTTATAAATTAACTTATTTTTATGAGTGTAAATGTATTTTTATTTAATTTTTATGAGTTTATATATATATTTAAATATGGCTATATATATTATGTAAGTATCCTTATAAGTATTTTACATGTATTCTACATACATTTTATTTATTTAATGAATTTAATTTTTTTATTTTGGATTTGTATTTTTAATAAATTATACATAATATTTACAATATTATAAAAATATGAAAGAATAAAATGATTAAAGAATGTATTCCCCTTTATAAGCATACATAACATAGGTATTTTGCTTATGTATTACATAAACTTACTTTATTTTACAAATTCTTTTTGGTTTTCTTTTAATTTTAATATGTACAAGTATTATATGTATTATTTACAAAATTCAAAAAATATAAATTTATAGAAATAACGAATGAAGAATAAATTGAATATTTTATTCGGGTAGACTACATAATGAGGGCCAAAAACCTAACTTTCACTGATGAACTCCAAAAATTATGAAACTGATTTTATTAAATAGCTCTTGAAAAGTTATATACAATTAAAGGTGACTTTGGGTGATTTTAAGTTTTTTTTTGCAAGATATGGGTCTGTGAAGTTGAGATTTTGGCTTTTTATTCCGTGTATAAAATGTAAACTGTGTATCATTTTTGTACAAACTCAATTTTGTATTTTTATTTACATTATTATCTACAACTTTCATGTAGAAAATATTTTTATTTAATGAATAAATAATTAAATACAAAATAGGTATCAAAATGCATAAATGGATGAATAAATAAATGAGGTATTTATTGTATTGTTGGCCCTTATCTCCCCCTACTTTATTCCTTGTCGACCAATTCCCTTCTGGACTTGGTCTCGGGGTTAGGGTCATAAAATATTTGCAATATTTTATTCCTTTTTATTTTCTTCTCTTTATTCTATAATTTTGGCATTAAAAACCTTATTTTATGTACAATAAATACAATAAATAATGAATGCTATTATAGACAAATTGATGCTATTTACATGCATTTGCTGGGGTTTTTATGGCCAAAATGATAGAATAAAGGTGATGAAATGGAGATTTATCAGCCGTCAACAGTTGTAACCACCAAGCGATTGAAGAGCCCTACGCTGCTGCTACACCTGAGATAGCACTGTTGAACTGACCATTGGTTCATAGACTCTCCCTACTCTTCCATTCCCCGCTACTATGACAAATCCTACATAGGAACACCGAATACATGACTTCTCATATGGA